>JAMPIV010004983.1:0-517323 GCA_024509875.1 Oreohelix idahoensis
TCTCCCGTCATGCGCAACAGCAGCAGGAAGAGCGGGAAGAGGATAACCACAGCATAAAGTAGTTACGGTAGTCGGTTCGAATAAAGTACTGCATTGGGGACATTTAGTTGCCCTACTAAAGTCAAAGGCAGAACATGTGATAGCACTAGAGTTTTTATCATCATCACCTTGTTTACATGCTCCCTGAGACTCCTGCTGTACAGAGTTTGCCTGTTGATATCTCTTTCTTTTATGTTGCGATCTACCGCGACCATTATTGCCTCTGCAATTATCATTAAAGTCCCTACTGTAATTGTTATCCTGGTTTGAATTCCAGTTTCCATAACTGTCATTACCATTTCTATACTGTTGAGAACCTCTATTATATTGGTTTTGAGGTCTCCGCGAAAAGTTGTTTCCTCTATATTGACTACCTTTGCGAAAATGTCTAAAATTATAGGGAGTAGTATACCGTGAAGTATCAGCTTGTCTCCAGTTCTGCGAAGAAGAATCACCCTGAAATTGATTGCTATGATTCTGAGCATAATTACGGTTACTCTTCTTATTAAAATTGTGTTGGCTACCCTGAAATTTACGCATGAAATTTGGGCCATAAAGTGCTGCCGAAGCAACTGGCAGACCTTCTTTTACTTTAGAGTTGCTAATGGTTACGTGAGGATGCGCAGTGACATACTGGCAACAGTATTCTTCCATTTCTTTTATGTTTTTAGGCTTACGCTCATGAAGAAAAGAAAGAAAAGATTCATTGACAGAAGACATAACCTTGTCTCTAAGTAGTAAGTCCATAAGTGCTTCATATGTATGTTCTGTCTTAGACAGTTTAACCCATCGTGAAAAAGTAAGACGTATCTTTGAAATGAATTCAGAGAATTCAACTCCAGTATCTGGCAACATATTTTTAAATTGAAGACGATAGCCGTCTTCGTTAAGTTGGTACTTCTTTAACAAGACTACTCTGATAACCTCATAATTGTTCTTGTCAGGCTCATCTACCATACTTAACATACTCAAAGTATCACCTCTAAGTAAATTGGATAACTGATAAACATACAATGATTTATCTATGTTATGTGTTTTACATGCACGTTCGAATCTATCCAGATAAAAAGTTATATCGTCACTGGAAGCATTGAATACAGGTAGCTTAATCTTAAAATTACTTGTATTGAACTTATCTGACACCTTATTTGCATCATTAGCATTACCAGTGTTCAACAATTTCAACTTTTCTAACTCCAAAGCTAAGAGTTTTTCTTCATGCTCCATTTTTGCTTTTCTCTCATCAGCCTCTCTTTGTAACTTTTTCTCTTCAGCCTCTCTTTGTAACTTTTTCTCTTCAGCCTCTCTTTGTAACTTTTTCTCTTCAGCCTCAGCCATTATCTCTAGTCTCTTATTTTCAGCCTCTTTTTCAAGTCTTTTATTTTCAGCCTCTTTTTCAAGTCTTTTATTTTCAGCATCCAATTGTAGCTGAATTTTTCTTTCCTCAGCTTCTGCTTCTCTTTTCTGTTTTTCCATTTCCATTTGGAATCTCCTTTCATCCACTTGCATCTGCAATTTCTTTTGTTCAGCTTCTATTTCCATTTTTTTCTCTTCCACCTTTAAATGCTTTATCATATTGAGTAGTCGCATATTCTTCCAATTTATCACCAGTCTTACCAAGGGATTTCCCTTGCTCAATAAAGTACTCAAGTGTAGACATGATGTCTAATATTATGAGTCCAAAACCTGAAATAATTAATTATCTTATTTCAACCTTAATAGTAACAAGACTTAAATAAAGTACTTGTATAATCCCAATGTTTATCCCAATCTCTGTGGGAAACAAGTCTTTGACAAAGAACTTGTATTATCAAATGTATAATAATATCACAAGTCACTTCTTAATCATCAGGGCACTACACAAATTAGTGCATAATCATATATCCATCAGTTATTTATCATAACTGCACTACACAATAGTGCATAAGCAAAAACCACCAGTTAGTTAGGATAAGTGCACTATATAAACAATAGTGCATAAGCAAATATGTAACAATAGTGAAAGCTAATTACCCAAGAACTTTGTAAACAATAACAAAGAACAAAGACAATGTAAACAATAACAAAGATCAAAGACAATGTAAACAATAACAAGGATCAAAGAAAATATAAACAATAACAAAGATCAAAGACAATACAAAAACATTCGCAAAAGTCAACTAAATAAACAGCGAAAACTAAAAGAAAATATCACAAAGAATGTGATGACAAATGCGAAAAATGTAAACAAACAAATAACGTCACAATGTATAAACAAAAATGGTGTAAAGAACTGAATAATAGAAAAGAGGAGACCTACAAATACAAAAAAATCAAAACAAAACTAAAGAATGCGAAAAAATACCGAAAACAAAACTGCACATATCGTCACAACTAACAAAAATAGCAATACATATTGCTAACAATTTCCAATTAAGGAAATTGCTCCTACCAGAACGCTATCATAAGACCTCTATGACGTGGTATTTCTTATGATAGTCACCTTCCCAACCAGCCCGCTGAAATATAAACATATAAATATACAAATAACATATAACATGTAACATGTAAACATATAGCAAAAAGTGTGTGAATAAAGTATAGAAGGCTCAGTTAGAACATAAGGGCACAGTTCACAAACAAAACAGGCCACTTAACTTCTATAAGTCCAAACGTCAGCACGGTGCAGAACAGGTTGCGATCAGCATTCTGAGGATAAATGATCCAACGTTGATCGACAACTGCTCCCATAAATAGCCATGACGCAGGAAATGAGCTTCTGATACTGGAAATGTTGTTTCGGCACTTGTCCTTCTTCCCTACAATGCTTGGCACTTGACCCTCTAGCTGTAGTAGCAGAAAATCGACTTGATCGGTACTTGTCCTTCTAAATCAGGAAACCTCGATAAACTGTCGAGCAGCGCCGGGTACTTTCAAAATATTTCTTGAAGGAAGTGAGTTCAAACTGCAATGTTGTATGAAGTATGCTGTCTGGGTTTATTGACCCCCTTGAGTGCTGGTACCAGATTAAACCAACTTCTGGCCACCATAAAATGATAAGGGTGGATTAGGTGATGTTTACTCAATGATGATAAGGCCACACTGTCTGGCCACTATGGACGTCGCAAGTATAAGTCCAAGTATGTTGTAAATCTTTATCTCTGTCTAATACCACCCCTATCGACACCAGGTATATTATAGTTGAAGTGTAGGGTGTCTTATCTGGTTTTTGTTGTTGCTAGTGTATAGTAGTGAGGTAGTTCACAGAGTTACAGCACATGAAATATGACATGCGAAGTCATAAAAAGGGTAAACTGCTCTTGACATTTCATCATTTATTTGACGCCACAAGTACAAATACGTTACATAAGTCATAGATGTCAATAGTTCAATGTATTCAGCATTCTAAAGTTTTGTTTATGGATCTGCATACATAAGGTTCATCAAAATCCTGCAACAGTGTCAGCTGCATATCATCAATGTTCATTAAATAATAATCAATACTCCTCTCTGATGCTGGCAGATCAGATGTACAAAATAAGTCTATTATTGTCCGCACGAGGATGGTGTTCCAGGAGTATAGGTCAAGCTGACCTTTACAGGCATTCCTAAGTCTAACCTCGACGTAGGTGCAATCGCTGACATAGCGACGTTCATAGAACATAGAACTGTCCTTCGGGCTAAGTATGACCCGTGTACATATTAATCTCAGGTATGAAGATACCTGGGGCGTGACTTCTAGTAGAAGAACCTCTATTTCTGTAATTCGTAAGTGAGCAGAGATCGACCATTGTCAAACATAAAGTTAGATTACAGATTTGAAACGTAAATGAGGTATTACCTTGTTTCGAAATCAACACCACAAAAACACACGCCTCCAGGCGTTTTGAATAATCAAGGGAAGGACCTTGTAAGCTAACTAACTCACAATAAGGCTCCTAATTCCCTATCAAGAATCACAGAGACGCAAGAAGCGTTCTCTCTGCTTCACAACTTTCCATAGACTCCAGACAGGAAAGCTTCCCAGACACACCTAACGTCCGGACATGCGCAGAACGCATACACCTGATCAAGAATCAAACGAGACGATGTCAGGAACATTCCAGATAAAGATTCGTAATAAAATCGCGCCTTATATGGATAGGAATAACAACCTCAACACTGGTTTCAATCATTCCAAGAAACAGTTGACCGATACTACCATATAAGGAGAATGGTCACACATCGTTCAAAAAAGTATGGACCGACGTGTCCCGTCACAAGAGAAGGTAACCATCATTAAAAATGGTAATCTCAGTCAAACTAGAGCTATCTAGCTTTGACCGAAAAAAATTAAAGTGTACATTTCAGACAAGCTAATTATACAATGTCTTTAGAAAAAATGATTATACAATGTCTTTAGAAAAATGATTATACAATGTCTTTAGAAACGCTCCCTGGTAGGTATACTGCCTATATTGATCTAACTGTTCTTCTAAGGTTTGGATGTGAGGGTTCGTGTTGTCTAAGCTTTTGGTTAAACTAATTGCTTCTTCTAAAATCCCCTCTTCTTTTTTAAACTTCCTATGTATAAGTGTTGCCAAAAATCTGTGTCCTATCTCTTATTGTATTTTTTAACATGTACCAATATTGTGCGATGTTATTATTGGGAATGTCTTGTGCGTAACCTTGTATTAGTTGTGTTATTTGTTCTGTGTAATAAGTATTTTTAAGTAGATTGTTGTTAAATTTCGAATGTGGCGATCTCTTTACTTGTTTGTGCGTGTGCCCCGTACTTAAGGATGTGTAAACTGCCTTGTGGTCTGTACATTTAAAAGTACTTCCTATATGGTATGTTTTGTGTATATTGTAGGCACTGGATGCATATATTCTGTCCAGTCTTGATGCCCGTCTAAAATATGGGTTTGCTTTGTCGTAGTATGTAAAGGTTTGTTTTTGTGAGGTTCTATTTTTCTGTATACGTCTGAGAGGTCATGTTCGTCTAGCATAGTTTGTATTTGTCTTAAGAGCGAAGACTTTTCTCGTGCCTGTGCTCCCGCTACAGAGCTCCTAGACAAATCTAGGTCAGACAGGACACAATTAAAGTCTCCGCCCAAAATTTTCCTAGTCCCTTTGTAGTGTTTTGTTAGAGTGTCATGTAATTTGTCATATAAACTAGGTCGTTCTTCTCTTGTCGCTGGTGCGTATTGATGCGTGATGCCATATGATGATGGATGGTATCCGCATGTCTGGTTTTGTGTAGTGTGCAGATGTGTTCAGTCAAACAATGTTCATACAAAAATAACAGGGCAATCCACATAGGACGTCAGTAAACTCACGACGTATAAAGTCAATGATTCTTGTAACAGCCGTTGACGTTTTTCCTCATTATTTATTGTGGACGCCACAGTGACAAATGGTTACGCGAATATGTAGGCACATCAAACAGTCATTATCACAGCAACATTCAATACAGCAATAGACGGTAGACAGCTTCATTTAACAAAGTAGCAAGTAATGGTCCTTGGGACATGCATCAACCGATGCAGTACAATACAGCGACATGTGAGCTGGGAAAACATCTCGTGACGACGACTTTCGAAGACAGGCTATGAATCGAAATCGCTCACGACCCAAAATCGATAGAGTTAATGAAAAGTCAATTTACCTTGCCTTCAGGAAATACACAGAAATATCACGCCTCCCGACATGTGGGAAACACTAGAGGTATTATCTCGAATAAACGAAATATCCATTAAGAGGACTACACATCCCTGACAGAACAAAAAATAGCGGAGATCCCCTCTTCAACGAGGCATCTCTTTCGCCATTCAAATCGCTCACTCCACTAGTGGTGGGCGGAAACCGATCGACCAAAAAACAAGACCAGTCATGCGCAGTCCAGCGCAAAAAGACCACAGCTCAAAACTTAACTGCATTCAATACCAACGCGGGAAGACAAATGCTTACCGAGAAAAGTGACTATAAATTTCAAGCAGTTGTTGCCCTTGCGTTATAAAATAGATATTGTAATAAAACGATGTTGCGAGAATTTTTCACGCAACATATCACCACCTCCTCCCGATAAAAAAAAAATGTGGAACATATTTTTTTTTTTTTTAAATATCAAAGAGCATGCGATAAGCGGCTCAAAACGCACGAATTATGCGCTGATAATTAATTAAATTGCCTAACATGAGGCTAAATATAGAGTGTCTGGTGAGGATATACCTCAACAGAAAAATAAATATGTCTCAAAAAATATTCACATCGGGGAGGTGTCACCAACACACATCACGTTAGCATGTAAACACAATATACGTATGCAAGTTACCATAATCATCATTAAACAGCATACTCTAATATTGTCTTTAAAAATGGATGTACAAATCTGATAGGAAAATTTAAATAGTACATTCTTTGACATGTAATGACATAAGTACATAGTAAAGTTAAACTACATGACGATCCAGGACATATGCTCTGGTATTCCGAGGGTAAGTACACAATCTAGAACTCGTCATGCTTGATACTAGTAAGGTAAGTCCTCAGCTCAACAATGACATTCTGAGAAAGTACAAGCAATATAATGCTAATTAATAACTAATATGCTTCATAAGGTACAATACATTATTAATAATTGTGGCTGTTTAGTAAACTAACGGCCCTTATATTAACTACTCAGTCCTCCTCTATCATCTTAAAAAAAAAACGAACAGAAGAAGATGACAACAAAGCACGATAGTGTGTACATATAAAGTAAGTACAGATGTGCTAATCTATTGTAGAAATATAGGTGTGTTATGACTCTGTAATATATGGAAATATAGGACAGAAGTATTAGTTGGAGTCATGTGGGCATCTAGACAAAATGTCAGCCATCACATTATCCGCACCACGGATAGCTCGTACCGTGAAGTGAAAAGGTTGAAGAGCTATAGCATATCGAGTGGATCTCGAACTCTTCAAATTCTTAGTCTGAATAGCTGTAAGAGCTTTCTGATCAGTCTCTAGAATGAAATGTGCGCCCAGAAGGAATCTTTGTAGCTTTAGAATTGACCAAACCATCGCTAACAACTCACGGTCTAAAACCGAGTAGTTCCTCTCTGCCGCATTTAGTTTTCTAGAAATGTACATAACAGGATGCAGAGTATTTGCATATTCTTGCATCAGTGCTGCTCCAATCCCAGTGGATGAAGCATCACTCCGAAGAACAAAAGTCCTATCAAGAGTAGGTAATCTTAAGATGGGAGGAGAAGAAAATATATTCTTGATTTGGTCTAGTGAAGATTGGCATTCTTCAGACCAACGGACCAGATTAGGCGAACCTTTCTTCAACAATGTTGAGAGAGGTGCCATGATCGAAGATAAATTTGGAATAAATCTCCCATAAAATTGAATTAAACCTAAGAGACTCCTAACTTGTTTCTTCGTTTTAGGAACAGAGATGTTCAGTATTTTGGAAGTATTGTGGTCTTCTGTCTTCAAGAGACCATGACCAACACGATGACCCAGGAAAGAGATTTCACCAAAACCAACAAAAGCTTTAGAAGGTTTCGCTGTCAAATTATTCTCACGTAGAGTGGACAGTAAGTCATATAACCCTAAATAGTGATCTTCCCAGGTATCACTGAAGAGACAGATGTCATCTAAGTATGCGATGACATCCGAACGATGTGACAGAATTCGACGCATCATGCGAACGAAAGTGGCAGGGGCGTTCATGAGACCAAAAGGCATAACATTCCATTGAAATAGACCCCTAGGTGTAGAAAAAGCAGTAAGAGGTTTGGCATGCTCTGCTAAAGGCACTTGCCAATAACCTTTAGACAAGTCAAGTTTAGTGAAGAATCTAGAATTAGAAAGTCTAATCAGTAGATCTTCTAACAAAGGCATCGGTTCAGCATCGAACTTTGTGACCTGATTCAATTTGCGATAATCAACACAAATTCGTATGTTCTTATCCTTCTTCCGGACAATAACAATGGAAGAAGAATATGGTGAAGTCGATGGTTCAATTATATTTAATTGAATCATTTCATCCAATTCCTTTTCCACTTGCGACTGAAAGTGTATAGGAATAGGATAAGGCCTAACCCTAATTGGATTATTGTCGGTAAGAATTATGTCATGTTCTATGACATCTGTGTGTCCAGGAATGTCAGTGAGAACATCCTGAAATGTTTGTAACATCGACGAGACTTGTCGATGTTCGTCACCAGAAAGATTAGGAGAAACAGAAACGTTTTTCCAAGATTCCGTAGAATGTAATGGAACCACTGGAAGGGGAAGATTAACATCAGAGAAGGTAGATTCCTCATCCTGTATGACAGACAGGGATGAATAATGACCGTGAGGTGCAGGAGCATCATCCGTTGCCTGGAAAATAGGCAGCAAATAGTCCGGACGTTCGTGAAATTCCGAAAGCATGTTTATGTGGAAAGTTTTATGCTTTCCATCAATATCGACCACATAGTCAACATCGGAAATCCGAGAGACTATTGCATACGGACCTTTCCATGCAATAAGAAGTCTATTTTCCCTACTGGGGAGTAGAACGAATGCTTTGTCACCTGGACAAAGTTGTCGTAGACATCTATTCTTGTTAGCAAACTGTCTTGCCTTCTCTTTAGCAATTTCTGATGAAGCAGTTGCTAGCTTACATGCCTCAATGATCTTTTGTCTAAGAGCAATGACATACTCATATGAGGATTGAGTTTCATCGCTAATATCATCGGCAGTGATGAGATCGTGTAATAAAGACATAGGGCCGCGTGGATGCGCGCCAAAGACAAGTTCGAAGGGAGAAAATCCTGTGTGTTCATTAGGGACTTCTCTATAGGCAAAGAGAGCCGCGGGTAAAACCCTGTCCCAATCTTGAGGATGATCTTCAGTTATCTTACCAAGCAAAGTCTTGAGCGTTCTATTCAGACGCTCAACTAACCCATTAGACATAGGATGGTAGATACTACTGAGAGATCGTTCAATATGTAAGGTAGACATTACCTGTGAAATAGTGTCAGATATGAGTTGAGTGCCATGGTCTGACAATATTTCTCTGGGGAACCCCAAGCGAGAAAATATCAACCAAAGAGCATCTGCGATATCTGTAGTAGATATGCTCTTAAGAGGAATAGCCTCTGGCCAACGTGTGCACATATCGACACATGTAAGGATAAACTGATGTCCTCTGGCCGACTTGACCTTAAAAGGGCCAATAATATCTATGGCCATTTTCTGAAACGGCCGAATAGGAATGTCAGCAGCCTGGATAGGCGCAGCATGTCGTGGTCCTCTAGATTTGACCTCCTGACATACCTTGCATGATCGGCAGTAAATACGAATGTCCTTATTGACAAAAGGCCAAAAGAAAGCCGCAAGGACTCTCGACTTCGTACGGGAAAAACCCATATGTCCAGCACATTGCGAGTCATGAGCATGTTTTAATATTTGCACTCTCATGCTCTTGGGAACAAGAATTTGCGAATGTGCCGACGTAGTCGAATCTTGTACCATACGTACAAGTACGCCGTTTCTCATTGCAATCCAAGATTTTCTATTTGTATCCTGATTCGGATCACCTTTCTTCGCAAGAACGAAGAATTTTTTTAAAGAAGGATCTTCTTCTTGCAATTTTATGAAAGAGTCACGAGTGATTACTAAGTGACTATCTTGGCTATCAACTTCATTATCACTATTCAGTGAAGTTTCGGGTGTTTGTAGAGCTTGTGCTCTTGTAACTACTGCATTTGTAGCTTGCATGTTATTATCTTCCCAAGCAGCAATCTGCTGTGGGGTACACTCCCTAACTCCGTGAATACGACCAATAATAAGGTCCGCAATAGGATTAGGTAAGAGACAAGCATGCACATCTCCAGTAAAGAAAGGAGTGGCAATGCGAATTACAGCAGTAGGATATTTTTCTAGAGTGCCGCCAAATGTGACACATTTAATAACCCTTCCTGTAGCACAAGATGGATCTACAAGCGATTGTCTAACACCAATAGTGGTGCATCCGGAACCGAAAAGTAGTGAGACCGGAGTATCATTAACAAGACCCTTATGTAGAATTAAAGAACCCCTCCCGTCATGCGCAACAGCAGCAGGAAGAGCGGGAAGTGGGTGACCACAACTCAAAGTAGTTATGGTACCCGGTTCGAATAAAGTACTGCATTGGGGGCATTTGTTTGCTCTCTCAAAGTCAAAAGCAGAACCAGTGACAGCGTCAAAGTTTTTACTATCAACAACATGATTACAGGCTCCCTCAGTTTCCTGTTGTACAGCATTAGCCTGCTGATATCTCTTTTTTTTGTGTTGAGATCTACCCCGACTATTATTACCTCTGAAGTTATCAGAGTTATTATTATCTCTGCAGTTATTATTGTCTCTATTGTAATTGTTATCCTGGTTCGAATTCCAGTTTCCACGATTACTATCATGTTCACATTGATGCGAACATCTATTTGTTTGGTTCTGAGGTCTTCGGCAGGAATAACCTCTATTACCATATCCTCTTTTGAAATGCTTATAATTATTAGGGTGATAGTAACGAGTACTATCAGGTTGTCTCCAATTCTTCGAAGAAGAATCACCATGAAATTGATTTCCATGATTTTGACAGAAATTACCGCTACTCTTTCTATCAAAATTTTGTTGGAATCTACGAGCAAAGTTTTGGCCATACGGAGCTGCCGAAGCAACTGGTAAACCTTCTTTCACCTTAGAGTTACCCATGGTTATGTGTGGGTGCGCAGCTACGTATTGGCAACAGAAATCTTCCATTTCTTTTATTGTTTTAGGTTTACGTTCATGAAGGAAAGCAAGGAAAGACTCATTGACAGACGACATGACTTTGTCTCTAAGTATTAAGTCCATAAGTCCTTCATAAGTTTTTTTCCGTCTTAGATAGTTCAACCCATCGTGAGAAAGTAATGCGTATTCTTGCAATAAACTCGGAGAATTCAACTCCATTTTCAGGTAACATGTTTTTAAATTGTAGACGATAGCCGTCTTCGTTAAGCTGATATTTCTTTAACAAAGCGGCCCTGACAACCTCATAATTGTTCTTGTCAGATTCATCCACCATATTTAATATACTTAGAGCTTTACCTGTCAGTATCCCTGATAACTGATAAACATATTTTGCTTTGTCTATGTTATGAGCTGTACATGCTTGTTCAAATCTGTCCAGATAGAACATTATGTCATCACTGGAAGGACTAAATGTTGGTAACTTAATCTTAAAAGTATCATTATTAGCCTTACCAGAAGATGAACCCTTGTTTGAATCATTACCATTACTCATGCTCGTCAATTTCAATTTTTCCAACTCTAAAGCTAAGACCTTTTCTTCATGTTCCATTTTTGCTTTCTCTTTCCTCTCATCAGACTCTCTCTGTAATCTTCTTTCCTCAGCCTGAGCCTCTTTTTGAAGTCTTTCATTTTCAGCTTCTTTTTCAAGTCTTTTATTTTCAGCCTCTTTTTGAAGTCTTTCAGCTTCTAGCTGTAGCTGGAGTTTTCTCTCCTCCGCTTCTGATTCCCTTTTTTGTTTTTCCATTTCCATTTGGAATCTTTTTTCATCCACCTGCATCTGCAGTTTCTTTTGTTCAGCTTCCATTGCTTTATCATATCGAGCAGTTGCAAATTCTTCTAACTTATCACCAGTCTTCCCAAGCAATTTACCCTGCTCAATAAAGTGCTCAAATGTAGACATGTTGTCTAACATATGAGTCCAAAACCTGAAATAATTAACTAATTTATTTCAAACCTAAGTGTAACAAGTCTTAATTAAGCACTTGTATATTCACATCACATTATATTATCCCAGTCTCTGTGGGAAACAAGTCTCCAATCAAAGAACTTGTATATGAAATATCAGCACTCAATTCTTGATCATAAGTGCACTTCTCATTCAATAGTGCACGACACTATTCATCATTCATTTATCATCAGTGTAGTAGTAACAGTGCATTAGCATAGCCCATTAACTAATTACTATAACTGTAAACAATGACTATGTAAACACATGCAGAATGTAAACATTGAAAATGTAAACAATGCAAACAATGTAAACAATAACAATGTAAACAATAACAAAGATCAGCAACAATACAAAAAACGTTCGCAGAAATCAACTAAAAATAAAGCAGAAATTAATGAAATATCACAAAAAATGTGACGATATCTGCGCTATAATTAAACAAAATACATGACACCACAGTGTATAAACAAAAATGTTGTATGAAACTAAATTATAGACAAGAGTAGGCTAACAAATACAAACAAATCAAAACAAAACTAAAGAATGCGAAATAATAACGAAAACAATATTAAAACATGTCATCACAGCTAACATAAATAGCAACAGAAGTCGCTTAGCAAATTCCAGTATTGGAAATTTGCAAACCCTACAGAAAACGCTCACAATAGACGACCTCTATGACGTGGCATAATCTAACGGAGACACCACCCAACCGAGAACCCGCTGAAATATAAACATATAAATATAAACATATAAATATACAAGGAACATATAGACATATAACATATAGAATGAGATGATACACAGAAGACTCAGCAGAAGTATAAGGGCACAGTTTACATACAAACAGGCCACTTAACTTATAGGCTTCCAATCGTAGAACAGCAGAAAAAACGGATGTCAATCAACGTCCTAAAGAGCGAAGCTCCAACGATGATGGCACATCTGAACTGCTTCCACTGCTAACACGATGGTACAAGAGCTTCTGAAATACTGTGTGTTGAGTTGTTTCGGCACTTGACCTTCTAATCCAAAAGTAAGTTGATGGAAATCGGTACTTGGCCTTCTTCAGAAAACAACCCGTTTCAACCGGCACTTGACCTTCACAAAAACGACAGCACTGGAACCTTGACAGCAGCAACTTGCTTGACTTGCGTAAAAGATAACAGCAGTCCGAGTTATCCGGCAACATGTAACAACGCCGGGTACTGTCAAATTCTTGTTTCCGTCAAAAAGTTGAAATTTTGACTTTTACCGGGCAACGCCGAGTACTTTGAAAATTTTGAAGATGTTGACTGTATTGAAGAATGTTAATTTCCTGAAGGATGCTGATGAATTCTTGTTGAAAATGAAGTGGGTAAGGGACCCCGTGTTTGCTGGTACCAGAATCAAACCAGCTTATGGCCACCAAATGATGCGTGATGCCATATGATGATGGATGGTATCCGCATGTCTGGTTTTGTGTAGTGTGCAGATGTGTTCAGTCAAACAATGTTCATACAAAAATAACAGGGCAATCCACATAGGACGTCAGTAAACTCACGACGTATAAAGTCAATGATTCTTGTAACAGCCGTTGACGTTTTTCTTCATTATTTATTGTGGACGCCACAGTGACAAAATGGTTACGCGAATATGTAGGCACATCAAACAGTCATTATCACAGCAACATTCAATACAGCAAAAGACGGTAGACAGCATTACAATGATGAGTCAGATGCATGTTATATTTCATAGTGCTGTAAATGTAGTCAGGTGAAAAACTCCATCCTTTTCTATAACAGCCAGGAGATAACCAGATGTATGAGATCAGTTCACTCTCCTTAGTCTGACTTCAGCAAGACAGACACGTCTGCCGAAGTATAAATAATGTCCTCAAAAATATCCTCTAGATAATAAAGGTTTTCCAAACCTAGTTCATTTAACAAAGTAGCAAGTAATGGTCCTTGGGACATGCATCAACCGATGCAGTACAATACAGCGACATGTGAGCTGGGAAAACATCTCGTGACGACGACTTTCGAAGACAGGCTATGAATCGAAATCGCTCACGACCCAAAATCGATAGAGTTAATGAAAAGTCAATTTACCTTGCCTTCAGGAAATACACAGAAATATCACGCCTCCCGACATGTGGGAAACACTAGAGGTATTATCTCGAATAAACGAAATATCCATTAAGAGGACTACACATCCCTGACAGAACAAAAAATAGCGGAGATCCCCTCTTCAACGAGGCATCTCTTTCGCCATTCAAATCGCTCACTCCACTAGTGGTGGGCGGAAACCGATCGACCAAAAAACAAGACCAGTCATGCGCAGTCCAGCGCAAAAAGACCACAGCTCAAAACTTAACTGCATTCAATACCAACGCGGGAAGACAAATGCTTACCGAGAAAAGTGACTATAAATTTCAAGCAGTTGTTGCCCTTGCGTTATAAAATAGATATTGTAATAAAACGACGTTGCGAGAATTTTTCACGCAACACGTATATATTAATGAGTGTATGCGTGTCATGTTTGTTGTGTTTGTTTTGTATTTGGATTATGGCAGTTCTGCCACAATTATATGTTCTATAATGTACTGCTTCCCAGTCTTCATTTATTTGTAGAATGGCTACGCCACTACCATGACTGGTGCCTAAGGCGAACCAACCATGTTTAAGGCCTAATCTAGTTACTATCTGACCGGCATGATAATCAGAAGTGATCCCTGTCTGTTGCAAAAACAAAAAATCGGGTTTATCTTTTTTAATCAGTTTAATTACATTAGACCATGTAATTAAACTGATTAAAAAAGATAAACCCGATTTCTCAAACCATTGATATTGAGAGATATTATCACTAGACTGCATGACGGAGTGGTAAGCAGAGGTTGGCCACCCGTTATAAACTGTCTACCTGGCAAAGTGGAAGAGTGGTCACTTGCCATATCTAAACTATCTGACAAGGCGGGGACTGAGCGCGGACCGCCCGCCTTTCTTGAGTTACAAGAATTACAAGAATTACAAGGCGCAGTAGTGATCTGGGGCTGGCTACCTGCCATAAGTGAATTTCTCAACAAAGTGCTAGTTGGTGGCTTATCATGTGTTACAATTGTTGTACATGGTAAACAGGTAGGTTGGTCACTTGTAATTAGTCTACATGGCAGAGCGGTGTCTGAGTGCTGACCGTTTTCTGCTATGACTAAACAACTTGACACATCCGTGACTACACTTCTTGACAAAGCGGTGCTTAAGGGCTGACCACTTTCTGTATTTTGACTACTCGACACATTAGTGACTGATTGCTGGCTAAAGGTCGTTACGCCCTGATGATCAGGGCCCAGCGCAGGTGAAGCTACGCTGTCAGACCCTCCCGCCCTGACGGGGGGGGGGGGAGGGTTCGCTGCCTAATTAAAACTGTGCGCATGTTAAGTGCGTAGTGTAAACAAACAAAACATCAAAAAACTACTTACATTTTTTAAAAACTCAAAACTCAAAACACAAGTAACACTACCTAAACTATAGGTGTTTTTATAATTTACTATTAAAGTTATATTGCTATTGGCGAGTCTTGTTACTTGGCCAATCTGGAGGTGAGGCATCTTTCTTCGCACTGGTAGTATGCTGACCATCTTCCCGGCAGGCTTGCAAGAGGGGATAACACAGGGGTGCAGTCCGGGCATGCCCACACTTACACCGGTCGTCATCGGGCTCCTGGATCTGGCTCGCACTGGCCCCCAGTGCAGGGAAGAGGAAAGACTTGGAACATTTGGCTCATTCACCGACATCGCTGACATCCGAGAAATCTTTACCGTCAATGAAAAGACTGGCTTGGGTCATCATCTCTTCCATGGCTTCATCTTCAGTCGCGGCCGCCCAAGAGGGATACAGTCTCTCTTGCGACACCTCTGAGGACTGGCTAGGACCATCGGGATGACTCTCAATCGGCTCCGGCTCATCAATAATAGGCATCGACTCGTACCTCGGGGGGGGGGGGGGGGGGGAGAAGCGGTTACCTTAGGGGAAAGTGGCAGATCTTGTAGCTTGCAGGGCGAGCGTTTGGATGGCGATGTGCTCCCGCTGCGCCTAATTTCTTTTGGTTTGACCGGCCCTGTTGTCTGGAGGACTAGGTGCTTCCTCTTCGGGGTACGTTTGTCATCATTTTTATAGCTCACAGTTTCATACCCTTCTGAATCTACCTTTTTCCGTGGGCTCTCTGAAGCGGGGGACTCGATCGGCTGATTGAGCAAACTTTGTTCGGCCGGCGTGGTATCGGCTGTCATTTCCTCCTTCCTCGCTTGTTTGGCCTGGGGGGGGCGGGTGTCCGCTTCCTGGGGCATTGACTGACCCAATGGTCGTCACTCCCGCAGATGGCACACTTGGTTCTTCTTCCCGGTAGGGACACCCATACCCTTTGGAACTTTTCAGTAGGGCCCTCCATTTTCAAATTGACAAAATGGGGTATTTGGGTGTCTGAAGGCTTGTACATGATATTCCACTTGTCGTGGGCCGTTTTTATCCTTGAGACTTCCGCCTCCTTGTCTCCTGTTACCGCCACTGCTATGCGTCTGGCCGCCTCTGCCTTCACTGTCGGGGGCATCCAATTTAACACTCCCTTAGATTTCTCTTTATCTAAGTGCTCCACATATACAGTCATTTGCGGGTTACTCCATTCAAATTTTCGCCCATGTAATGCAGCATAATGCTTCATATGCGCCGCTGTCGTGAGGGTCGCGAACCATTTGAAAGGCCCCGCAAATCTATACAATGTGGCGACGCCACTTACCCCGACTCCAGCCGGTCCTGCCAGAATGCTGGCGATGAGCGAATAGGAGGCTTTATTAGCCTGTGGCCCCGCAATTGAGATTACCAGAGTTCCTGGCTTGTGAAGCTCTTTCCTCCTTCCAAATCATCTTCCATCTTCAAAACAATTGTTGGCACTACTGGTGCGGGCATTTTCTATATTTTCCTTCTTGGTGTTACCCAAATTAGAAACAAAACAAAAAGGCACAAAAGTTAGCTAAGCTAAAACGCTTAACTAATACACACAAAAAAGTCCTGGAAGCACAAAAAAATTCATAGAATCAGTAAAACTCGACCGCTCACCAGCGCGTCGCTTTTTTTTTTTTTTTTTTCCTCGCTTGAGGTCACATTAGCCCCGCCCTAAACCCGGCTCTGGTCAAGACCACATGTCCCAACACTAGAAGACCCAGTGACAAAATGTGTCACCTAGTGATCCTCTGTGTTCTCACACAAGGGACCTAATGACACATGAATGTCACTGTACCGGTCCCTGTCCCAACACTAGAACCCATGATCCTAGCACAAAGGCCAGATCACTTACCGTTCCCCCTGTGGGCGCTGGGTTTTCCACCAAACGCGTCAAGACCACATGTAACTAGAAGAAGTAAATAATGCTCTTGTGTTCTATACCAGGTAATAATGATTAAAGCTGTAAGCTGAAAGACTAGTTCTAATACTAAAACGTGAGACTGGGTGAAAAAATGTAACTATCTAAAATTGTTATTTCTCTTTTTATTAAAACAAAATATTAACAAATGTTTACCTTATTTATTACATAATATTTCATTCTGATTAAAAATTGTTTCATAATTACGAAAGAAATAAAAATGCTTTTACAACTTTGACAATATAAAATGAGTAAATTTTTTAATTATTTTTTTATTTCCCTTGATTAATAAACAAATGTATTATTTACTTCCCTTGAAATTATAAAACATTTTTAAAAAACATAAATTTAAAAAAAAAATGTAAAGGACCACCTCTGCATCGCCTGATAATAGCATCATGTCAACATGTCCAGGTGAATTAATTCTCTTGGAAAGTCTACACCTGATCAATGACAGAAGTGTCTGGAGAGAAAGAAACTGAAGGAGATAAGAACTGTTTCATTGAAGAAGAAATCCAAAAGTCACCAAATGGCCGATATGATGTTAAGAGACTTTTACAATTTATTAATTCCCAGCTTGTGATTTTGTGAATACCAACCTGCAACTTTTATTAAATTTATATTTTAAATTAAAGTGTACCGATATAGCTAATAAATTGCAGTTGATTTATTTTGTTTAAATTCCAGTTATAATTCTAAATTTTTGTTCGTGTGTGCAATTCAAAGAATATTGAATATTTTAAAATCTGTAGGGATATCTAACGAGCTGCATTTCACACCAACTATTATAGAGACACCCTTGGAGCATAGGACAGGTCTAGCGAGAAGGTGACTTAACTTCATAGCTCTCTTCTACAGCTACCATCAAGAAATGAGAAGTTATCTACCTGACTAGTCATGTGCCATCCCTACAAGTTCATCAGTTCTCTTTTCAATTTCTGGGAACTATTATTTTACTATCTAACGTCTATCTCGGCACACATACTACGTGGAGCATTTTAAGATTCAGTGTCTAACAAATATTGTGATGGTTACTGGGCAAATTGAATTTTCACAAAGAGCATTATAGACTGATAACCAGGCATGACATTACATATCCTTGATGGTGTAGACCCACTTAACGTAAAACGTAGCTTTCTTGAAAAAAAAACGTAATAATCACGTCCTGCTAATTTAATAAAGCAACCTCTGATCTCTCTCTCTCTCTCTCTCTCTCTCTCTCTCTCTCTCTCTCTCTCTCTCTCTCTCTCTCTCTCTCTCTCTCTCTCTCTCTCTCTCTCTCTCTCTCTCTCTCTCTCTCTCTCTCTCTCTCTCTCGCACCCTTCAGTTCTTGAAAACACGTCTACCACGTTTGAAAGTTTTTTTCTATCTGACTACTATTATTTGTATAAGAATGCCTGTTATCTGAATGTTTATTATCTGTCTCTTCAAACCTTTACGCAAGCCAGCTTCAGATGTAAAATCTTCATGTGTGAACCATTAAAGTAACACACACACACACACACACACACACACACACACACACACACACACACACACACACACACACACACACACACACACACACACACACACACACACACACCCACACACACACACACACACACACACACACACACACACACACACACACACACACACACACACACACACACCACACACACACATATATATAGATAGATAGAAAGCACTGATACAAATGATGAATATTCGTATTCTTCTAACACTTCAAACAGGGACCTAAGACGCGTCAACAGTGAGGAATGCAGTCAGCGACCCATAGCTAGACTGCTTGCGTCAGGGTCAGCGAACCAGAGCTGACCAAGACCCTACTCCACTTCCAAGTGGTGGTCCTGGAAACAAGCTGCATCACTGCAGTCTGGCTGAGTGAATAGGGATCGAAGAGGGAAGGCTAACCCGGTCCCCAAAATGCCGTGCTGAAGTCGGATGTGTCGGCCGAAAGGCGCAAATATCGCAGCTTCGCTGTAGACGGACACAACGCAACCAACGTCCTTTTCAGGACGAACGAGGAAGAAAAAGAAGATAACACTTCAAACAGAAGGTAAACAGTATTTCCCTTGCCCTTTTTTCTTTCTTTCAGTTCACGTATCGTTCCTTATGGAGCATAGAGAAACACTGCAGCTGTCCCCTGCATCAAAATTATTCACGTGTACATGCAGCTGTGGTTGTCTGTGGCGATTAGTCTTACGGGGTGAGGTTGCCAGTCCCATGTACAACCACATCAGTCGTCTATTACGACATAATTTAGGCAGCAGTAGCCTTGTCCTTTCTTTGACCCCTCAGAGACTGCTGGGAGCTACTCCTCCGCTCCCTGGCCTCTTAAGTGGAGGTAAATCTTTGTAGCTAAATCTAGTAACCTGCATAATTCCAATCCTCTAGTCCATAAAGTCATACAGTTCATGTGTTACTAGAATTTTCTGTCCACAGCTTACAAAGCCATCTCGGCTCTGAACCTGCACGCTGTGATAGGGCCCTATGATCCCGAAGTTAGCCTGGCCACAGAATCTTTGCGGATTCCCTATCTATGCACCACCACTGTTGGCAGACTTCAGCGTTTTAATTATACTGTACAGGTATGCAGGTTATTGTATAAATGAAAGACTGAAAGGCTGGGTGGAAAGCTAATAAAACCAATACACGGGATATTACAAATTATTTGGTAATGAGAAGTTCCTACAACTCTTGAAGATCTGGTTTCAGAGCACGGAGAAGACAAAAAGGCAGACCGGGAGACACAATCACAGACGTTCTATAACAACGCGGTCTCACAACAGCTAATGCGACATACTTGGCTAAACAAACACGGACTTCTGCTTCCCCCCCCCCCCCCCCCCCCCCCCCCCCCCCCCACCCCCCCCCCCCCCCCCCCCTCTTCACTTCACGGCTTCCACTGGTGGAAGGGACAAGTACCAAAAAATAAAAAGTAAAAAAGTAGAGAAGTGAGAAGACAATACAAAGAAGCTATTAAGGAAAGGATCCAGTGTAGTCCATGTAGATCCTTGAGGAGGCAAAGAAGGAACAGAATTACTGTTTTCTCAGGCATGTCGTGAGAGGCAGCTTATGTGAGGCTGTGAATGCCGGTGGCAAACTCATAATATACAAAAACTTTTTTATAGAAACCACTGCTATTTGAGAGCATGAATGAGGGGTATCCTGACAGAGGAACAACAGCAGTGGTAACTCCAAAGGGAGCGACAAGAGAAATGAATGAATAAAAGGAAATGAGCAGTAAATGAAAAGGCAGAAGGAGACAACGATGAAGCACTCGGGGAGAGGGTCGGAGCAAAACAGAATATGATGGGAACAGAATAAGAAATCTGTAATGAACGTGATATAAATACAGTGATAGATAAACAACAACACAACCACCATCGTTATTTTCCTTTGCGTTCCTTAAAGTCTGCATCAAGCAGTCACGTGCTCTGTCTGTGGCAATACGTTTTACATGACTAGGTTGCCAGCTCTAGGCCCAACCACATATTAGTTGCCTTGTACGACACGCCTGTGGATGTGGTAGTCCTATTCTTTGTTTGTGGCTTCAGACACCCCCGGGAACTTCACAGGACAAAAACAAAATGCAAAATGCAACTATGTAAAAGGATTGCAGGAAATACATCATGTATCAAGTATAAAGATAGACAGAAAAATAAGAGGTTTGGACATCTCATTAGAATGGAGCCCGGTTTATTACACTTCGTGCCGACAACAGTAGAAGATCTGGTATTGGAGCAAGGGGGAAGACCACGAGCAGATAGATAGATGACATCACAGACTTCGTATAACATCCCAGCCAAAGCGATACCCTTGGCTCAAGAACAACAACTTCAACTAACCACTACGTTTCCCGAAAAGAGTGGAAAGAACAAGTAAACAGTACATTTAAATAAGAACAAAAGATACGTAACAAAAGCAAACAGTTGCGCAAACTCCACTTACTTAACTGAAAAAAAAACAAATGCAATGATCTGAATAACACAGAAAGACGAAGAAATAAATGACTCATTGAGAAAGAAAAATTAATCAGAAAGACAATAAAGAATAAAGACGAATAAAGGAGAGTTATAAAGACAAGTTAAATAACAGATAAGGTATACGTGAAAGCAAATAAATCACGAATAAACGAGACACAAATGTCTTAGACATATTTGTCTTGGTACAAAAGAAAAATGAGCAGCCGGGTGAAGGTGTTCTAGAAAATGATTCATATCGATAGACATAAACATAACAATAAAGAAGGTAATGTCTCACGGTGTAATCAGTAAACACACCTGGGCGATATCTGCAGGAGGGATATCTTACAAACAACTTGGTCTGCCAAAAGAGGACATCAAACAATTGTTATCTACCTGCCCATATAAACAAATACGTACATGCATATACTTACTTACTTATTTACTTAGTCGTTCCCCTTCTACCGCGAGGTGTAGAGGTTTGGAAGAGAGAGCGCTAGACTATCCTATCGGCTGTCTTCCTCCTGGCTTGGTTCCATTCTAGTCCTCGATCCTTCAAAGATTGTCTAATGTTGTCCTCCCAGCGGACTCTAGGTCGTCCTGGGGGTCTGGATCCCTGGCTCTTTGTTTCCCATGCTTGTCGTGGTAGCCAATCTTCTCCCATTCTGCAGACATGGCCAAACCATCTAGTTGGGACTGTTCTACTTGGGTCTGCAGGGGGTGGGATTTAAGGCCTTGACGTATCGTCTGGTTGTGGACCATGTCTCTTCTTGTTACTTCGACCACCTTCCTCAGATACCTCATTTCTGAGGTTTGGATCTGGCTTTTGTGGGTTGTAGTCATTGCCCATGACTCGCTTCCATATGTCAAGACTGGGACATAGGTGGAGCGGTATACAGCCATCTTCGTTTTCTTACCTAATTTTCACTTGTCGAGGAAACCTCAATTTATCGCCTGAAAAAGTCTCCCAGCTGCTGCTTTCCGAGTGGCCAACTCTTCTTTGATGGCTCCCTTTCGGTCTATAATAGCTCCGAAGTATTTAAAGTGGTCGACCTGCTTCAGGACCTGTTCTCCCAGCTTAATCTGATGTCTTCTTTCTTCTCGTGATATCACCATGGATTTTGTTTTAGAGCTGCTTATGACCATCCCTCTCTTCTCCAGCTCTTCCTTCCAGACTTGCAGTTTGGATTGGAGATGTGCCTCTTATTTAGCAATCATGGCAACATCATCAGCAAATGCCAGCTCTGAAATACAGACCTGTCTTATCTTCCAGTACTCCACTGAATACTTTCTTGTTCTCTCCATGCATGTCTTGATGACATCGTCCATGAGGAGTATGAAAAGATAAGGTGACAGGATATCACCTTGTCTTACACCAGTGGTGGTCCTGAACTCTTCTGACTTATGGTTTTCTGTCCTCATATAATTTCTGCAAAAGCTGTATAGCATGAATCAGAGGTGCTGGAATGTTCTTCCTTGCCAAACAGTCCCAAAGTTTGCTCCAGGGGACGCTGTCAAACGTCTTTTCCAGATCTAATTAAACAAAGATGGATCTCACTCTTATACTCAAGGGTCACTCAGCAGTCTGAGTGTGAAGATTAGGTCTTGAGTACTTCGGTTTGCTCGGAATCCGCACTGGACCTCATCCAATTGTGGCTCAGCTAGGTGCCGGCGTCTCTGCTCTAGGATTCTAGAGTAGATTTTACCAGGGATACTGAGAACGGATATGCTTCTATGGTTTCCACATTGTCGATTGTCACCGTTTTTGAAAATTGGTGTTATGATGGCAATCTCCATTACTTCCTTCGGGGCAGTAAGCATATTGCCTTGCTTGTCCTTTATAAATTTGAGAGGGCATTGTTTTTTCTTCCTCATATTCTTTAGGGTCTTATAGAACAATTTCTGTTTTACTTGCGCATCTTTTTTTAGCTTTTCTCCAAATTCTTCCCAGGACTTCTGTTTTGCTGCTAGCACTTTGTTCTTTGCTTCTGTTCTGAGTGTCACATATTCTCTATATTTCTCCATTTGTCCTGTTGTGTTTTTAGCTCCTAAGTATTATTTCCATGCCATTTTCTTCTCTCTTATTTTCTCTTTGACTTCATCTGTCCACCAAGGTGTCCTCTTTCTCTTGTTCCCACGTCAGACTTCACCACATGCTTCTGCAGCACCTGTCTTTATGATGTCCTTGAATTTAAGCCAGAGGGTTTCCAAGTCATCAGGTTGTTCTATTGCGTTGCTCACCGCTGCAGCAATAAGCCCCTGATATCTGGTCTTAATTTCTGGCTCTCTTCCGTTCGTTTACTTAGTTTCTTGCGTGATGTTGGGCAGTTCCTAGGCTGAGCAACTCTTTCGGTTGTTCTTTTGATTATAAGCAGATAGTGATCACTTCCAATCTTTGGTCCCCTCCAGACTCTAGCATCCCGGACATATTTGAATGAGCTCCTCCTAACAATGGCATAGTCGATCACTGACTTCTCATTCTTTGTTGGTTCACATCTAGTGTATGCATGTATGCGCTTATGGGGGAACTTTGTGTTTGTAATGATCAGATTCTGCTCACTGCAGAATCTAAGGAGTCGCTTTCCATTGTCATTGAGAGTATCTTCTCCATATCTTCCGATAACTCCACCCCGTCTAGCATGGTCGTTTCCAACTCTGGCATTGAAATCTCCGAGCATGATAATTTCATCTAGGCGGTCATCCACAGTCCTTTGAAGCAGCTCGAAGAATTCCTCCTTGATCTCTGCTCTCTCATCCTCATTTGGCCCATGCACTATGACCAGGTTGACTATGGTTTCTCCTTCTTTTAGTTTTACAACCATAATGCGCTACGAGACAAAGTTGCATCCCTTGATACTATCTTTTTGGTTTTTGGCTACAATGCAACCCACGCCCCCTTTAGCTCTTTCAGATATGGGTACACCACTGTAGAGCAGCATGTTGCCATCGAGATCTATGACTCCTTGTCCTTTTTGCTTTGTTTCCATTATAACCAGGATTTCTAGTTTTGCTTTCCTCATCTCTTCCACCAGCTCCTCTTCTTTCCCATTTATACTTCTTGTGTTCCAAGTTCCATAAGTTGTAGTCTGTAGTCCGCTCCAGTTCGTCGCCTTTAGAATCAGTCCGAGTTTCTCTCTTGTAGTTCTCGTAATCAAAAGTTTAAAGCAAACAGGTGATTGGCCTGTTGTGCCTTTGCAAGGTGGAGGGGCTGCCTCCTTACGGCCTTCATGTAGGCCGCCCTCCTCCTTTTTCAGCAAGGCTTGCGACCGGCCTAGGGGGAGTTCATGCACACACTTTCATCTTACATATACAAACATTTCATCATCGTATGTATACAACCATACCATCATCGCATGTGTACAAACATATCATCATTGTATGTGTACAACCATACCATCACCGTATGTATTCAAAAATACCATCAACGTATGTATGCAAATATATCAGCATCGTGTATATAGAAACATACCATCATCGTATGTGTACAAACATACCATAACCGTATGTATTCAAAAATACCATCATCGTATGTATGCAAACATATCAGTATCGTGTCTATAGAAACATACCATTATCGTACGTATAAAAACATACCATCGTCGAATGTATACAACCATACCAACGTCGTATGTACACAAACATCACCATCATCGTGTGTATACAAACATATCATCATCGTATGCATACAAACATATCATCATCGTATGTATACAAACATACCATTGTCATATGTATACAAACATACCATCATCGTATGTATACAAACATACCATCATCAAGTGTAAACTAACATACCATCATCGTCTGTATACAAACAAATCATAATCGTATGTATACAAACATACCATCGTCGTATGTATACAAACATATCATAATCGTAAGTATACAAACATATCGTCATCGTATGTATACAAACATACCATCATCGTATGTGTACAAACATACCATCATCGTATGTATACAAACATACAATCATCGAGTGTAAACAAACACACCATCATCGACTGTAAACAAACATACCATCATCGTGCGTTTACAAACATACTATCATCCTATGTATACAAACATACCATCATCGTATATATACAAACATGTCATCATCGTATGTATAAAAACATATCATCATCGTATGTATTCAAACATACCATCGTCGTATGTATACAAACATATCATCATCGTATGTATACAAACATATCTTCATCGTATGTATACAAACATATCATCATCGTATGTATACAAACATATCATCGTCGTATGTATACAAACATACCATCGTCGTATGTATACAAACATATCATCATCGTATGTATACAAACATACCATCGTCGTATGTATACAAACATGCGATCATCGTATGTATACAAACATATCATCGTCGTACGTATACAAACATATCATCGTCGTATGTATACAAACATACCATCGTCGTATGTGTACAAATATACCATCATCGTACGTATTCAAACATGCCATCGTCGTATGTATACAAACATATCATCGTCGTATGTATACAAACATATCATCATGGTATGTATACAAACATACCATCGTTGTATGTATACAAACATACCATCATCGTATGTATACAAACATATCATCGTCGTATGTATACAAACATTCCATCGTCATATGTATACAAACATACTATCGTCGTATGTATACAAACATACCATACAAACATATCATCATCGTACGTATACAAACATACCATCATCCTATGTATACAAACATATCATCATCGTATGTATTCTAACATATCATTGTTGTGGTTGAGTTAGAGTGTAGAGTATTTGTCGAGTTGGACAACAGTAGTGAAATCGACAAGGGATAGTGGACTAACAGAGTTATAGATTACACTTTAGATAAGGTGTAAATAGGAGATGGACTTGAGACAACTTGGAAGAAGATTTATTCAAATGATCTCTCTCTCCAGGCCTCAACTCACTTTTACTGTCTAAGCATCTCCTGCTCTCACTCTTTTCTCTTATCAAACATAGAGATTCTAGTAAAGAGCTAAAAATACAAATATGGATGGAAAGGTCGTGAACAGCGCATTAATAAATGTGTAAAATTTATTAAAGAAGAAAAGCATGAAAATAATGCATATCATCACAACAACATAAAATTACATCAATACTCAAAATATTCATTAATAGTCATCAATAATCATATACACCAACAACCACACACACAGATCACCATTCATAAAACCTGTAGAACACAGAGAGATGAAATAACTGAGTGTCAGTCCGTCCGTTTTCGGGACCATATGAAATAGCTCCAGTAAGTGGTTTTTTTTCGTATATATCCTCCATCGGTGATGGAATTAACCTGAATAAAATCACTGTATAGGCGCTATCCTTGGTGATTCCTCCCTACTGGCGCGAGGTGGGCTGGAAGACTCTAGTTACCTTCTGTTTACCAAAATGAATAAACTGCGTTTCAGTCCGTCCGCTTTCGGGACCAGATGAAATAGTCCGGACAGTGTGTTACTTGTAGATCCTTCGTGAGGGACTATGCCTACAAAACTGTCCTTGTTGGTACTATCATTGGTGACTCCCCCCTACTGGCGCGAGGTGGGCTGGGGGACGCTGTTTATCTCCTGCAGACCAACTGAATGAACTTAGCGACAGCCTGTCCACTTTCGGGGACCAAGGGAAAAGCTCCAGTACGTGGTTTTTTCGTATATATCCTCCATCGGTGATGGAATTAACCTGAATAAAATCACTGTATAGGCGCTATCATTGGTGATTCCTCCCTACTGGCGCGAGGTGGGCTGGAACTCTGTCCATAGATGGCTGCTCATACGTGCGAAGTTCTACATAGACCCAGAAATAAACCATGGGACGAAGTCACTTGAGGACAATTGATCCCAAGGCGTGCTTATCCGGCGCTAGAATTGGCTTTAAATCCGGTTTTGGCTGGTTGACTGTGGCTTGGCTGAGTGCCCCGTTTAGGCACAAAAAAGGCGGGTGATATGGAATTCTGCTATAGGCATGCTGGGCGGTTTTGAGATTTTGGAAGCCGCAATGCCCTGACTGGTAATCCAATAGGCGAGTAGGAAACTACTACTGCCATAGACGTTTCAGATTGTTGCGTTGGCTCATTTCACAATGCGTGAGCTGAACTCCCGTGAGAGGGAAATGGCGTTGACAAAAGGTTGTTGTTCCAGGTATGGCTGTGACACTCGTGGGGCTAGATATCCTCAGAATCCCTCTAGATCGAAGAGACGGTGACATTCTTCGTCTGACTGGAAACTAGACTAGCAATTCGGTATCCCCCTGAAACTGAGACCGAAAAGAGACACCCTTTTACATCAAGCAAATAATAAATCACACTAACTTTATACAGAAAGTTTCGCTCCACTATGGGATTAAATTTATTGTAGTTATTGCTATGATAGTTTAGGGCTGTCTTTAACCATGTCTCCTGTTCCTTAAAAATATCAATTATCAACACGCACCCGCATAGACTTAATATCTGTTGCACACCCAGGTACCTGTCAGTAACTGTTCTGACAGCAACAATCTACTCCTCTTCTCCCAATCTCAATATACAGGAAACCTAACCAGTAGTTACAGTTAAATGGATATGCTTATTCATCTTACAACATTAAATGAATTTACATAAACAGATTACAGCATGTGACATTACAAAATAAGTAATATGTCCCTTTGGGAAAATATATTAATATTCCACACAATGAGTACAAAGAGAATGCAATGTTCTTGCTATAATAATACAATTGTGGCTGAATCATAAGATATAATTATATCTATGCCTGGTGACTGCTTTCTGTGAAAGTTATAGACTAGTGCCTAGCCACACAAGTAAGCATAAAATGATTCTCCCTTGCCACTAAAAATATCTATCAAAAAGGAATAAGTGACTATCTCCTATAATCCAGAGTTATTACCTGCATCTCGCTATTCAGTTTTAAAGTGAACAATCCACACCTAACATTATCTTACAGAAATGACAGTTAATTTTGCTGACTCTTAACCCAATGGTAAGCATTCGTGGACTGATTCTACGCCTAATATCTGTTACCCATGATAAACCGTAACAGTGTAAGCACCACTTAATAGGCCGTAGACAGCGCTACCTTATCACTGAATAAATTACTAGGAGAAGTCCTCAGAAATAAATTCACTTCCCTAACAGATATATATATAAAAAGCTAACATGAATATATCATATAATAGTTATAAGAGTTGTTTACTCACCCCGAGAAAATGCCAAGAAATAGGCCAAAAACATTTAGTTCTGTGTTAATGTTTGCCTTATTTCCATAATGGTCTATCTCGGGCCAGGAATCTTCTACGAGTGTGTTTGACGTAGTAAAATTTCAAATCTTATAGCTTACAAAGGACGCTCCCCCCGGACACCTGCCTAACCTGATTCTACAGATGTATTGGCGTAATGCGTAATACCGGGTAATACACAGGTTTTCAGAAGCAACAACTTTGCGAAAATTCCCCCAGAGAGACAATCATAATATATGTGCTCTTTGCTCATCTAAGGGCAAACAACAAAGACTATCAGCGGGTTATCTCCCCCTGCCGGACCGTTTCTTCACAGAAACCGTCTTCGCTCGTGATCAAACACTAGAGCGACCGGAGAAATGTTTCTCTGGTCAGGCCAGGTGTGCTGACGTAACATTTTCGTTCGCTGACCACTGCATGCTCGAACATAAACAACCTCGGGTGGGGTTTGAGAAGGAGAAAACAATTGGGCCACACAGGTAGCAAAGCAAAGAGAAACAAAATGTATAGGAAAACAGAACATAAAAGAGTAATAACATTGAGACGAGATGGAAAAATAAATTAAGTCACTGTCTACGTGACAAGTTGCCCCCTTTTTTAAAAGTGCGTGAAACACGGACTAAATGACAGTAATTTATCTTTTCCATAGACGTTCATTACATGTCATTGAACATCCTATAATCATAATACAAATTCGTTTCCAACTTCTGTCAGTACTTAGCTATTGAGAGGATTGGTTACTATCATTCGAATGAACACCCTCCCTTGGTACAAATGCAAGCTAGTAACTGACTGTCTGTAGCTTCCTATCTCAGATTAAAGAGCTACTCCTGAAAAAAATTAACCCTTAAAAAAAAATTTCTGACTTTTTCAACAATAGTCGTCAGATTTGTCAACCAAAAACTCAGCAGTGGTACCATCAACCTTTACCAGCTGTCTCATGTGTAGCATGAACAATAAATGTAACTAAAAATTTATGAATGCTGTGGATAAAAAACGCTGTTCCGACTTCCTCCAAAAGAAATAGTTCGATATGTCTAGGGGAAAGAAATTCCTATAATCTGCCGAACACTAAACTCTAAGAATCAGAATAGAATCTTGTGAGAGATTCATCCTCGGATCGAGCACATATTAAATGTCGTACTAGATGTGTTCTAGAATCCAGCACCGGCCCACATTAATGTGTGCATCAAATGTAGCTCAAAATATCCCGGCGAGCCCGTCATTTGTTGTGGTTGAGTTAGAGTGTAGAGTATTTGTCGAGTTGGACAACAGTAGTGAAATCGACAAGGGATAGTGGACTAACAGAGTTATAGATTACACTTTAGATAAGGTGTAAATAGGAGATGGACTTGAGACAACTTGGAAGAAGATTTATTCAAATGATCTCTCTCTCCAGGCCTCAACTCACTTTTACTGTCTAAGCATCTCCTGCTCTCACTCTTTTCTCTTATCAAACATAGAGATTCTAGTAAAGAGCTAAAAATACAAATATGGATGGAAAGGTCGTGAACAGCGCATTAATAAATGTGTAAAATTTATTAAAGAAGAAAAGCATGAAAATAATGCATATCATCACAACAACATAAAATTACATCAATACTCAAAATATTCATTAATAGTCATCAATAATCATATACACCAACAACCACACACACAGATCACCATTCATAAAACCTGTAGAACACAGAGAGATGAAATAACTGAGTGTCAGTCCGTCCGTTTTCGGGACCATATGAAATAGCTCCAGTAAGTGGTTTTTTTCGTATATATCCTCCATCGGTGATGGAATTAACCTGAATAAAATCACTGTATAGGCGCTATCCTTGGTGATTCCTCCCTACTGGCGCGAGGTGGGCTGGAAGACTCTAGTTACCTTCTGTTTACCAAAATGAATAAACTGCGTTTCAGTCCGTCCGCTTTCGGGACCAGATGAAATAGTCCGGACAGTGTGTTACTTGTAGATCCTTCGTGAGGGACTATGCCTACAAAACTGTCCTTGTTGGTACTATCATTGGTGACTCCCCCCTACTGGCGCGAGGTGGGCTGGGGGACGCTGTTTATCTCCTGCAGACCAACTGAATGAACTTAGCGACAGCCTGTCCGCTTTCGGGGACCAAGGGAAAAGCTCCAGTAAGTGGTTTTTTTCGTATATATCCTCCATCGGTGATGGAATTAACCTGAATAAAATCACTGTATAGGCGCTATCATTGGTGATTCCTCCCTACTGGCGCGAGGTGGGCTGGAACTCTGTCCATAGATGGCTGCTCATACGTGCGAAGTTCTACATAGACCCAGAAATAAACCATGGGACGAAGTCACTTGAGGACAATTGATCCCAAGGCGTGCTTATCCGGCGCTAGAATTGGCTTTAAATCCGGTTTTGGCTGGTTGACTGTGGCTTGGCTGAGTGCCCCGTTTAGGCACAAAAAAGGCGGGTGATATGGAATTCTGCTATAGGCATGCTGGGCGGTTTTGAGATTTTGGAAGCCGCAATGCCCTGACTGGTAATCCAATAGGCGAGTAGGAAACTACTACTGCCATAGACGTTTCAGATTGTTGCGTTGGCTCATTTCACAATGCGTGAGCTGAACTCCCGTGAGAGGGAAATGGCGTTGACAAAAGGTTGTTGTTCCAGGTATGGCTGTGACACTCGTGGGGCTAGATATCCTCAGAATCCCTCTAGATCGAAGAGACGGTGACATTCTTCGTCTGACTGGAAACTAGACTAGCAATTCGGTATCCCCCTGAAACTGAGACCGAAAAGAGACACCCTTTTACATCAAGCAAATAATAAATCACACTAACTTTATACAGAAAGTTTCGCTCCACTATGGGATTAAATTTATTGTAGTTATTGCTATGATAGTTTAGGGCTGTCTTTAACCATGTCTCCTGTTCCTTAAAAATATCAATTATCAACACGCACCCGCATAGACTTAATATCTGTTGCACACCCAGGTACCTGTCAGTAACTGTTCTGACAGCAACAATCTACTCATCTTCTCCCAATCTCAATATACAGGAAACCTAACCAGTAGTTACAGTTAAATGGATATGCTTATTCATCTTACAACATTAAATGAATTTACATAAACAGATTACAGCATGTGACATTACAAAATAAGTAATATGTCCCTTTGGGAAAATATATTAATATTCCACACAATGAGTACAAAGAGAATGCAATGTTCTTGCTATAATAATACAATTGTGGCTGAATCATAAGATATAATTATATCTATGCCTGGTGACTGCTTTCTGTGAAAGTTATAGACTAGTGCCTAGCCACACAAGTAAGCATAAAATGATTCTCCCTTGCCACTAAAAATATCTATCAAAAAGGAATAAGTGACTATCTCCTATAATCCAGAGTTATTACCTGCATCTCACTATTCAGTTTTAAAGTGAACAATCCACACCTGACATTATCTTACAGAAATGACAGTTAATTTTGCTGACTCTTAACCCAATGGTAAGCATTCGTGGACTGATTCTACGCCTAATATCTGTTACCCATGATAAACCGTAACAGTGTAAGCACCACTTAATAGGCCGTAGACAGCGCTACCTTATCACTGAATAAATTACTAGGAGAAGTCCTCAGAAATAAATTCACTTCCCTAACAGATATATATAAAAAGCTAACATGAATATATCATATAATAGTTATAAGAGTTGTTTACTCACCCCGAGAAAATGCCAAGAAATAGGCCAAAAACATTTAGTTCTGTGTTAATGTTTGCCTTATTTCCATAATGGTCTATCTCGGGCCAGGAATCTTCTACGAGTGTGTTTGACGTAGTAAAATTTCAAATCTTATAGCTTACAAAGGACGCTCCCCCCGGACACCTGCCTAACCTGATTCTACAGATGTATTGGCGTAATGCGTAATACCGGGTAATACACAGGTTTTCAGAAGCAACAACTTTGCGAAAATTCCCCCAGAGAGACAATCATAATATATGTGCTCTTTGCTCATCTAAGGGCAAACAACAAAGACTATCAGCGGGTTATCTCCCCCTGCCGGACCGTTTCTTCACAGAAACCGTCTTCGCTCGTGATCAAACACTAGAGCGACCGGAGAAATGTTTCTCTGGTCAGGCCAGGTGTGCTGACGTAACATTTTCGTTCGCTGACCACTGCATGCTCGAACATAAACAACCTCGGGTGGGGTTTGAGAAGGAGAAAACAATTGGGCCACACAGGTAGCAAAGCAAAGAGAAACAAAATGTATAGGAAAACAGAACATAAAAGAGTAATAACATTGAGACGAGATGGAAAAATAAATTAAGTCACTGTCTACGTGACAATCATCATCCTATGTATACAAACATACCATCGTCGTATGTATACAAACATATCATCATCGTATGTATACAAACATATCATCATCGTATGTGTACAAACATATCATTGTTTTATGTATACAAACATACCATCGTCGTATGTATACAAACATACCATCATCGTATGCATACAAACATATCATCATGGTATGCATATAAACATATCATCGTCGTATGTATACAAACATATCATAGTCGTATGTATACAAACATATCATCGTCGTATGTATCCAAACATATCATCGTCGTATGTATGGAAACATACCATCATCGTATGTATACAAACATATCATCATCTTATGTATACAAACATATGATCATCGTATTATACAAACATATCATCATCGTATTATATAAACTTATCATCATCGTATGTATACAAACATATCATCATCGTATATATACAAACATATCATCATCGTATTATACAAACATATCATCGTCGTATGTATACAAACATACCATCATCCATCATCATTTACCTTTGTGCTCCCTATGTAGCATGCAGCCACAACTTTAGCTGGCTCTACAGGAAGTTTGGGCTTGCACCAAGCAGTCCCATGATTTTGCGGCGATGGTGTCTGTGAAAATTTGTTTTACATAATGATGTTGCCATCGTCATGCTCAACCTCATATTAGTCGCCTTGTACGACATACATATGACAACATGTAATTAAACATATACATATATACACAATTTTTTCATATAACTAACAATTCTTAGCTTCCAACTACGTCAGTAACCATAATTTTTTTTTAAATCAAAATGCCCCAGGTCACATTTGTGGGACACCACGTAACTTTTACTCTTTGAACTATAGGTCATCCCTGAGATGAGGCACTCAAGTGATGCCATGCTGGAAGTAGCCCAGGCGTATATGTGGTCCAAGATCAGCGTTTTTTATGACGATGACAGTGGTATGTGGTGGTAGTTGTCTGCAGCTGAGCTGTAAATGATAAGACTGTTGGTGTAGTTTCTGAGTAAATAGTGGAGTAAATCTTAGTGGCGTCACTCAACTGCAGCTACTTCGTTAACTAATGCTATTGCTGCTACTGCTGCCACTGCTACTATTAATACTACTACAATGACTACTATTACTAATACCACTACTATAACTACTACTACTAATAGTTTACTTTGAATGCTGTCATTAGCACCACGGGTCCTACAACTACTATTATTCTTCTCCTGTATTTCCTTTTCCACTCCATATTCTAATATTTGTCTTTTTCTTCTCCTTATTCTGCTAGTTTTTCTTTTTCTTCTGCTTTATCATCATGATCGTCATCATTTTAATCATTATCTTCTTCTAATAGTTTTTTTTTCCTTCTACTAGTTCATCTTCTACTAGTTCTTCTTCTACTAGTTCTTCTTCTACGAGTTTTCATTTCTTGTTCGTCTTCTTTTTCTTCTCCATCTGTTTCTTCTTCTAGTTTCTATTTTTTTTTCTTCCTTCTATTCTATTAGTTCCTAATTGCTCGCCTTCTGTTATTCTACTAACTCTTCTTATCTTCTTCTGTAAGTAGTTCGTCGTCTTCGTCTACTCCTATTTCTTCGTCTAATTCCGTTCACCCGTTTTCTTGTCTGTTATTTCAAATTCTGCTGTGTGGTTGAACAATCCAAGTTCAATTTATGTTTATTTTTAACTTCTCATCTACAACGCAAATATTCTAAGAAGCCAGAATGAGAACTCTTATTTTATGGGAGAGCAGAAATAAAGTGACAAGATAGTAAAAACAGGAGATGCATCATCTATACATACCATTTGAAGGCAAGAAAAGCGTTGACAATAATTTGGCTGAACACTGAAATGTATATATACTTGTACATCATTAAACAGTCGGGAATTTTTAATAAAGTAAATATTCAACCAAATTGGGAGGGTTTTGACCACGCTGAATGGAGAGCTTTGGTTTCTACCTGATGCCAGACTTGACAACGTGTGCCTGTTATTATTATTATTATTGCTGTTAACCCATCATTCTCTCTGGTTGCGTGAATGGCCTTAGCATAACTGTCAAACCATTTATTGATACTCTCATGATCGGAAAGAATGCATTTGAATGTATGTTGTAGGGCCTGGGAGATGGTATAACCAACTTGAATTATGACATCCCATTACTCGATTGCTGCTTTACCGCCCAGGCGTGGAACCGAGAACAGCGTTCGATAAAACAGTCATTACTACCGCATTCGATTTTGAAGTCTTCGCACCCACATTTAAGATGTTATATTTGAAAACAAAAGAATAATTAATCATTACTTTTTAAATCTGTCGATAAGACACACACTCGGAAAATTAGCTGATGGCATTGCCAGACAGTTCTCGTTCTGTTGATAGCATTACAAGGCAGTCCTTGTTCTGGAATCCACCGGGTACAATAGAACGAGACTTAGAACAGATATGACAGGGATGTAAGATAAAGAGAGAGGGATAGTACCTCACGGTGAGAGACAGCCATAACCTTAATGGATAGTCAGGATCCTATTTGGTTCCCCTCTCTTTATCTAGCTCATGTATGGCTCCACGAATACCACCCGTGTACGCCGGTGGCCATATCCCGGGAAAAAGTCTTGGCTGACTGGCTAAACGACATGAGTGAAATAGGAGCAATCTTACTCAAGGGAATGTCAATCCCTAGTACACAAAGACTGAGTCGGTGAGTGAGGCGGAGGAATCTAAAAAGATCAACGGCTCACAAAGCAAAACAGCGAAGTGTGTGGCGCACTAGTGGCGTGTCGGACATAGAAAAAGACAACGACTAGCTACCGTGGAGGAGAGTGGGGCCTTACCATGTACGTCCTAAAGAAGGTAATGGAATCGCAACAGAAAGATAAGAAACGATTTCTAGAGAACTCTTTGTCCCCTGGGGATAAATCTACTGTACATAACTGTGACAGGGGCGCTAGGGGTACCTCACACCCAAGACCCGTGCACCAAGAAAATTTATAAAGGATCGTTTGACAGGGGTTGCAATTATTGGTTGCTTGCAACCCTCTCAGCAGCAGACTTAACAATTCAAGCAACCCAAAGCCTTATGCAGATCAACATTTAATTCTACCGAACAGAACCGAACACCAAACAAACAATCCAACAAACACCCAGTCAGTGTTCATAGACTGTGTGCTCAAGGTATTTACAGCTTGGCTCTTGTGTGTCTTCTTAGTCTGTTCTCACTGGGCGGCTCTCTCAAACATAGACCGGTTTCGCCGCTTGCTACCCCTTTTTATAAGCCCTGGCCTAACCACTCAATTTACTGCGCGCTACGCGGATTAATCTGCGCCACACAGATAACACACGCGATTATTGCTTCAGAATGCATGAAAACACAGATTTACACAACTAGAGCAAAAACACAACTAATTCGTAGGCTTATTATGGCCTTGTAATAAATCTGCTTGAAGATAACGTGATCAAAAGGCACTAAACCACAGAGACAATATGACTGACCAGATGGGGCCAGCGCCTAGAACGACAGACCTCAAGATGGCGCTGTCACATATTCCCCGCCTGATTTTGTTGTCGTCCCGACAACTACACAAAATCAGGCTCCCAAGTCGTATTCTCCAAATCTGGAGGATCACCTTTTCCTTCACTTCGTCTCAGGTCATTGCCGGTGACTCTAATGCTCGGACTCGCTCTGTCCGTTCGTTGGATGATATATGGACCCCCTGTCATTGTGGGAGCACGAACTACAACGTACTCGTCTTCTGACCACATATCACGAATCTCGGATCTCTCAGCGTCGTGCATTCTCTTCTTCACCAATTCTCCGACCTGTAGTGGAGTAGAACACGACAGCTTGTCACATCTCTCTTTCCGGACTGCTGCAAAACTCTGCAACGGTGGCTCTGCTCTTACGTGCGCCCCTCGTAGCCTGGAAACGTGTCCTTCAACGAGTTTTAGATGAGTCTCCTCCTCTAAATGCCGACCACTTTTCCTGGCGCCCTTATGGTGACAGTTGCCACGGCCGTCTCTTGGCTTGCACTGTGACGGCAATGTAGATGTGTTGGTACGCTTAGAGAGGGCGCTCTTTGATGGGCAAACCGATATCAAATGGTCCGGGGACTACAATGGAAACATCGCTTAGGAAGCGGGCCCTGGCGACACTTGGCTGCCATGTGGTTCGAAAGGTCTCCACAGTTGAAGCATCTTATTTTCCTAGGCTTCCTTGGTGCCCTGGGTCGCCTCCTGCTACCCTTACATCCCTGGCCGCCTTTGACTTTCTTCCCTGCAATAAGCACCTCACACTCCGGTCGACCACCAACCATCTTTATCTTTGAGCCATTCTGCTCCCCTTCTGTAACCTGACTCCCAGCCGCAGAGGGGTCTAGTTTAATGCTTTGTGGACATCGATTCTGTACCTTGCCTAGTTCTCTGCATCTAAAACAACGAACTGTCCTGGTACGTCTCCCCTGCTTCTGAGACATCGCATCAATTTTAGCCTCTAATTAAGCCACCTGTGCTCTCAGCCGCTCTACTTCTGCGTTTAATGCATGCGTATCTGACACAGTCTCTGTTCTTGCCACTTCAACACTGGCAACACCAGCCCCCGAAGCTGCTTCGACACTGGCAACACCAGCCCCAGAAGTGGGCTCAGTCTCCAAAAACCGTAGGGCATAGTCCCTCACCGACGTGAACGATGCCGTTGGCTCCTTGATGATCATTTCCTTTGCAAGCTTTCTTAGTAGGTCATCTCTCAGACAAGCAGCAAACTGGTCACGAAGAAAGGATGGCGCCAAGGGAGTGACGTTGTTCTGCCTTTGTGCCCTTACAACACTTTCAAACACCTCGTGAATGCGATGGGAGAATTCCCAAAGAGACTCCCTTGCACCTTGCCGGGTAGAGTAGAACGCGGCCATTACTTCTGGGATGCTCCGACGCTCCCCATACACCCTAAGAATGGAATGTAGCATTGCTTCTGGGTCACCGTCATCAGCCTGAATCCTCAGCTCCCTACGGACACTTGGGGTCACACTGTCAAGAATAACATCTGCCTGGTCCTCTTTACTCATCATCCCTACTCTCCAGGCAGCTCTCACCTCTCTGACATATTCCTCGGCCGTAGGACCCGTGCGCTCCCCAAAGCACCGCACCCTCTTGTGAGTAGGTACCACGATGTACTGCACTCGTTCTGGTTGAAGATTTAGCCCTACTACAGGGTCATCCACCTCAGCCACATCTTCGTTATCAGTTCTACTAGCAGCGCGTGTGTTGCGTGCCGCCATCTTGTTGCTAGTAGAGTTGACTAGAAATCTTGACAAACTGGATGATCCCGTCCCTCGCCTTGCACTGAACTGGGTGTTCTACTGTTTCGGCTGTTGCTGCTCTGATTGCTAAAGAGTTGCTTCACTGCGTGCTGTCTGTCAATCCTGTCGACGACGCCACTTGTGACAGGGGCGCTAGGGGTACCTCACACCCAAGACCCGTGCACCAAGAAAATTTATAAAGGATCGTTTGACAGGGGTTGCAATTATTGGTTGCTTGCAACCCTCTCAGCAGCAGACTTAACAATTCAAGCAACCCAAAGCCTTATGCAGATCAACATTTAATTCTACCGAACAGAACCGAACACCAAACAAACAATCCAACAAACACCCAGTCAGTGTTCATAGACTGTGTGCTCAAGGCATTTACAGCTTGGCTCTTGTGTGTCTTCTTAGTCTGTTCTCACTGGGCGGCTCTCTCAAACATAGACCGGTTTCGCCGCTTGCTACCCCTTTTTTATAAGCCCTGGCCTAACCACTCAATTTACTGCGCGCTACGCGGATTAATCTGCGCCACACAGATAACACACGCGATTATTGCTCCAGAATGCATGAAAACACAGATTTACACAACTAGAGCAAAAACACAACTAATTCGTAGGCTTATTATGGCCTTGTAATAAATCTGCTTGAAGATAACGTGATCAAAAGGCACTAAACCACAGAGACAATATGACTGACCAGATGGGGCCAGCGCCTAGAACGACAGACCTCAAGATGGCGCTGTCACATAACAACGGGGAAGAAGCAACTCCTCTAATGAGTAAGGAAGTACATAATGACGAGTGTTCCTCAAATTCTTTTTAAATGGAGCATTCTGAGAAAGACCACCTAAAAACTAGTAGGAGGAGCCAAAGAATAGGAACATGGAACGTTAGAACTCTAAACGGAGGAGGAAAGCTAGACAATCTCATCTTAGAGGCAGCAAATATGAAACTTGATATACTGGGAGTTGCAGAGGCAAGATTATTAGATACAGGCTACATAAAAAGAAACCAATACACGTTTATACACTCAGGAGGAGAAAAGCAGGAAAGAGGAGTATGAATTTTAATAAAGAAGGAATTCGAAAAATGTGTATGTGGATACGGGACACACAATGAAACAATGATGTTACTGAAAATGAGAGCACAGCCATTTGACATATCAATCTTACAAACATATGCGCCAGCCAAAGAACACAGCGAAGAAGAAATAGAGGAATATTATGAAGAGCTACAACATACACTTAAACAAGTAAAATCTACAGATGTGTTGATAGTAATGGGAAAATAGGAAAAGGAAAATACAAGAAAATAGTAGGACAGTATGGACTAGGGACAAGAAATGATAGAGGAGACAGACTTATCCAGTTCTGTGAAGAAAACCAACTGGTTATATGAAACATCTTTTTTGAACACCACCCAAGGAAACTATACACATGGAAAAGCCCAGGCGATGTAACAAGAAATCAGATTGACTTTATCATGATAAAACATAGATTTAAGAACAGTGTCACAAGCGCAAAGACACATCCTGGCGCTGACATAAATTCAGATCACAATCCGGTCGTCATCAAAGTAAATATAAAGCTAAAAAGAGCAGGAAACAGAAGAAAGGAGGAACCCCAGATAGAAATATCAGCACTGAAACAACCAGATATAAAATAAAAATATCTTGTCGATGTCAAAAATAAGTATGAACAGTTACTGACAGAAAGCATGGAACAGTACAGAAGAGAAAACTCAGAAGAAAAAGTAACCACAAAATGGGAATGTTTACAAACAAGCATACAATCAGCAAATGCAAATTTACCTAAAAAAAGAGCCTAAGAAAAATCAAATTTAGATGACAGATGACATCTTGAATAAAATGGCAGAAAGAAAGAGAGCAAAAAACACTCCAGAATATAAAACAATAGACAATGGCATACGTACTATGTGTAGACAAGCAAAAGAACGGTGGATAGAAACAAAATGCAAGGAAATAGAAGACTTGGAAGCAAAGCACATGACAAGAGATATGCATGAAGAAATAAAGAAATTATCAAATAGGTCGCGGTTTGCCCAAGGAGGAGGCTGTATCAAGAACAAAAATGGTGTAATCTTACTTGATGAGAAAGACATATCAAACAGATGGGCAGAGTACGTAAAAGAACTATTCGAGGACAACAGAGGTAAAAAAAACCATCACCAGATTCTAATGAAGGCCCAAACATTCTCAGATCAGAAGTAGAGAATGCAATACATATGATACAAAGAGGAAAATCAGCAGGCATGGACAACATTAAAATTGAAAAGATAGAAGCCCTGGTATAGATACAATCACATATCTATGCACTGATGTAAACAATACAGGATATATACCACATGACATGAAGACATCATTCTTTATAACTGCCTGTTACGTGCAGTCTTTGATATCTTGCAATATTATACATTTGTATGCTTGTTATGTTCGCAAATATTTTGTAAACAAAATAGAAACTTTTTTGCTTAAGGAAAAGTCAATATTGAGTTACTTCCCCTTGAAAGGAGTCTCAGATCGAACTCCGCGGACGAATCCAGTTTTACTGCGATTTATTTTTTGTTTGGGTAGAAATAGATTGTTCTTGCTTCAGAATATCTATGGCCTGAATTTATGTGTAGTGTTTGTCTAGGTAGGACGAGTCTGTCTTATATCAGATATCTTTACATATCTAAGTCGAACTATATGTTCTTTGTCGCTAGAAAGGTCAAAGGCTGTTCAGCGGATGTGTGGCTAGAGAGTTGTGTTTTGGCTTCGCCCTGATGATGGGGGGCTGTCGTGTTTTCTGTATCGGCTTGTCGCCGGAAAAAGTGATCGATATATGTGTAGGGGAAAGTGATAGTCGTCTAGACCTATCGTGTATGCTTTACCCCAGTGTTTATTCTTATTGCCAAGGAATGGCAGAATCATATTTCTGATACCAAGGTAACAAAAGCACTTCTTATGAACTCTCTTACGAAGCCATCGTTTTCGATAGGCAGACGCACGATTTGTACGTCTGAGGGAATATTTAACCAGATGAAGATGACATTCATTTCTAGCAGCACTATATCTTGTATGATGAAGTCAATTGTATCATGATAGAATCTACAGAGCAATGAGAACATTTAATGAATGACTAACTTTAATACAGATTCATTGTCTGTATCCAAACGTGAGTGACAGCTCACCAGAAGCCATCTTGTATACACATATTTAAGGACTATCAGGAAGAGAAAGGGATGCCCCGTATTATCGCTTGATGAGTTCAGAGATCACTGCTACAGATGAGAACCCATTACTAGCGGTTCAATATGATTATATGAAAAATATGTGCTGAACATTATTTAAAGGAATCTTCGCTAGACGAGGTTAGGTCTAGAAGCCATCTTGAATATTGTTTATAAACTGACGTGCTTTGTCAGTAAACTCAGATGATATATATATATATATGGGCAATACTGAGTGCTTGTCTACTGACATTCCGTTATGCTATTATTCAACGAGTGCCCATGTATCATTGCAAGACCATTTATCAATTGTACCATGATGTATTATGCCAACCTGTGATTTGTCACTGTATCCGTGCTGTCGAATGTGTACGTCCAATTAAACTGTAACAAAAAAGTACACAGCAGTTGGCGTCGATGACTTCCAGCCATACATGAGTGAGAAAAAGAACATTTATCAACTCTTCGAACTCTTTCATCATTCGCGTATTATACTCTCACTCTATGTCTACACACCACTGCGTAGGTCGAGTTGATATTCCTATTCCTAACAACCACTCTGACGAGCAACGCTGGGGCCAACAACAAGTCTTTAACATTGGAGCTTCCACAGACCACCATACCTCTTAACACTGTGGTCCTGTAAATAGTTGATGTCAGTGTGAACAAGGAACAATACAACTTCATATCTATACACCATTCAACAGTATATATAGAAACAGCATTTAACTCTGGTGGAATTCAAAAAAGAGCTTATTTAACACTGGTGAGCCAGCTTTCTGGGTTTGACCTCGCAGAAGTTGAGAAGTCAACAGACTACCGATACCAGACCGTTTCCTGTGGCTGATACGACACACTTGCAGTATTAGTTTGCTCTTTGTCAACACTTTGTCACGTGACCTATCAAGTGAATGCAGTATCTAGGTCAGCGTTGTTGACATTTTTACGCTTAGACATTACAGAGTTTCACAGTACAGAGATGATACTTTGAAGGCCATAAACTGTTCTATTGTTGCAGTATTGTTGAACATAAGTGCGTAAATTTCATCGTTGGACCTTCTGATACTCATATTGTTGAACATTGTAATAGGTTAAATCAAAAATCTAGTATTGATTAAAATGGCAGTTTACTTTGTTTATTCAGAAACTGTGCCATTATATTTATGAACTGAAACTCTTTCCAACACATTTCATTATTTAATGTATAACTGAGCATCCTATCTGCAACACAGTGCTTTATATATTACACACATGATATATGCATTTATGATTATATGTTATATGTTATTTGTTTGTATAGTATATTAGTTTATATGTCAGCGGGTTGTGTTTAGGTTGGGCGGTGTCCTCACAACAGAATATCCCACGTCATAGAGGGTCCGTTGTGGGCGTTTTCTTTAGGTGCAATTCCCTTAATTGGAAATTTGCTTGCAACAACTAGTTGCTATTTGTGTTAGCTGTGAAGACTGTAATTATTGTTATTTTTGTAATATTTCTTTGTTCTTTAGTTTAGTTTTGATTTGTTTGTAATTTGTTGGTCTACCTTTTTCTATCTTTCAGTTCTATTCACAATTTATATTCATATACTGTGACATCATTTGTGTTGTTATTCCTTGCAGATTCAGTGATTATTTTCATTGATTTCCCTATTTGATTTATTTGATTTCTGCAAACGTTTTCGCATTGTCAGTCTTATTTGTACTTTATGTATGCTGTTGGTTGACATATGTTTTATATAGGTATATTTCATAAGACACTATTGCTTGTGCACTGCACTTGGATTATGGTATAAACCAGTACTTTATTATTATTACTGGTATACAAGAAATTATACAAGACCTTATTGAGGCTTGTGACCCACTGAGATTGAGATAGTGTACTGATTAATCAAGTCATTAAGAACTTGTGGTATTATTATTGTTTCAAGTAATTAGTATTATTGTTGGACATCATGTCTACATTAGAATACTTCATTGCACAAGGGAAATCCCTTGATAAGACTGGTCAACAATTAGAAGAATGGGCAGTTGCTCAATATGACAAGACATTAGCTGCTGCTGCAGAGGAAAGAAAAGCTCTAGCTGAAGAGAAAAGATTAGCAGCTGAAGAGAAAAGATTAGCAGCTGAAGATAAAAGATTAGAAAGAGAAGCTGAACTAAAGAAATTGCAGATACAGACTGAGGAAAAAAGATTCCAGATGGAAATGGAAAAAGAAAAAAGAAAAGATGAAGCTGCTGCTGCTGCTGCTGAAGAGAGAAAAGCAATGAGAGAACATGAACACCAAAAAGAACTTTTAGCATTTGAGTTAGAAAAGTTAAAATTAACAAACATAAGTAATGTTAATCAAGCATCTAGTGGTAATGGTAAACCTTCTACTTACAAGGTTAAGGTTCCACCGTTCAATCAGTCCAGTGACGATATTACATTCTGGCTGGATAGATTTGAACGTTCTTGTCGTACTCATAATGTGGATAAATCACAATATGCTAATCAATTAGCAGAAAACTTGAAAGGTGAATCTCTAACTAGGTTATGCCTTGTAGGAGAAGCAGTTAAGGATAATTATGATGTCATTAGGGCGGCTTTGATAAAAAAAATACCAGCTAAGTGAGGAAGGCTATCGCCTTTTGTTTAAGACGATGATGCCTGAGACAGGTGTAGAATTCTCAGAATTCATTGCAAAGGCACGTCTCACAGTTGATCGTTGGATTGAGCTTTCCAAAACAGAAAAAACGTATGAAGGACTTATGGATTTGTTGCTCAGAGATAAGATTATGTCATGTGTTAACAAACCATTCCTTGAATTTATACATGAGCGTAAACCCAAATCACTAAAGGAAATGGAAGAATATTGTTCCCAATATGTCACTGCACACCCCGACGTGACTTTTGGCAACACTAAGATTAAGGAGAGTATGCCAGTTGCTTCAGCAACACCATACAATCCCAATTATTCACACAGATTTCAGGGACCCCAAAACAGATTTGATAAAAAAGGTAACCATAATAGTTATCAAAACCAAGGTAACCAATCATTTCAGGGTTCTTCTTCCAAGAACTGGAGACGAGCTGATAGCTCTCGACACAGGGGTGGTCACAATTATAGGAACTTTCGCAAAGGAAGTAATTATAGAAACTATCCGAGTTATCCGTCTTGGAGTCAACAAGATCACAATTACAGAGATACTCATTATAATGAATATGATAATGGTAACCAAGAGAACTATGACTCAAACCCAAATAGGGGTTACAATAGAGGTAACAATAACTACAGAGGTAATAATAACCGAGGTAGGTCTCAAAACAGAAGACATAAACCACATTTTCAGGCAAACTCTGCACAGCAAGAGTCTCATGAAGCCTATAAACAGAGTAAATATAATAATGACGCTAGTAATATGGCATGTTCCGCTTTTGATTTTGGGAGAGCATCTCAGTGCCCCCAATGCAAAACATTATTTGAGCCAACCACAGTGTCTACTTTAAGCTGTGGCCATCCTCTTCCCGCTCTTCCTGCATCAGTCGCGCATGATGGAAGAGGTTCTCTTGTCCTACATAAGGGTTTAGTACATAACAATCCAGTCTCCGTTCTATTTGATTCTGGATGCACCACAATTGGTGTTAGGCAGTCACTCGTAGATCCTTCTCGTGCCACTGGACAAGTAGTCAAATGTGTAACATTTGGTGGCACATTAGAGAAATACTCTACTGCTATCATTAGGATTGCTACTCCTTTCTTTACAGAAGATGTACACGCATGTCTTCTGCCGAATCCGATCGCTGACCTCATCATCGGTCGCATTCATGGAGTTAAAGAATGCACTTCGCAACAAATTTCCGCTTGGGAAAAGCAAAACATGCAGATTGCTAACGCTGTAGTCACTAGAGCTCAAGCTCTTAATATGCCTCAAACTTCATCTACTGAAGATAATGAAGAGCATAACCAAGATGATCCCTTGGTAATTTCTCGTGACTCGTTTATAAAACAGCAAGAAGATGATCCCACTCTGAAGAAATTCTTCATTCTTGCAACTAAAGGTGATCCGAATAAAGACACAAGTCGTAAATCTTGGATTACAAAGAAGAATGGCGTACTTGTACGTATGGTTCAAGACTCCATTACGTCAAGTCATTCTCAAATCCTGGTTCCCAAGAATTTGAGAGTTAAAATTTTGCAGCACGATCACGATTCTCAGTGTGCTGGACACATGGGTTTTTCCCGTACTAAGTCAAGAGTTCTTGCGGCTTTCTTTTGGCCATTGGTAAACAAGGACATACGGATTTATTGTCGATCTTGTAAAGTATGTCAGGAAGTTAAATCCAAAGGTCCACGCCATGCTGCACCCATTCAGGCGGCAGACATTCCTATTCGGCCGTTTCAAAAAATGGCCATAGACATTATTGGTCCATTTAAGATCAAGTCTGCCAGAGGACATCAATTTATCTTGACGTGTGTTGATATGTGCACACGTTGGCCAGAGGCTATTCCTCTGAAGAGCATTACTACTGCTGATATTGCAGATGCTCTTTGGCTTATATTTTCTCGTCTGGGTTTCCCCGGAGAGATATTATCAGACCATGGCACCCAACTAATATCAGATACCATGTCTCAAGTAATGTCTACTCTGCAGATAGATAGATCTTTAAGTAGTATCTACCATCCTATGTCTAACGGGATGGTCGAACGCCTTAATAGAACACTTAAAAACTTACTAGGGAAGATAACTGAGGATCATCCTCAAGACTGGGACAGAGTTTTACCTGCGGCCCTCTTCGCTTACAGAGAGGTCCCCAATGAACATACAGGGTTTTCTCCCTTTGAACTTGTCTTTGACGCGGCCCTATGTCGTTGCTTCATGATCTCATAACAGCTGACAATATTGACGATGACACAAAGTCATCTTACGAATATGTCATCGCGTTGAGACAAAAGATTATCGAAGCATGCAAATTAGCAACTTCTTCTTCCGAATTTGAGAAACAGAAGGCAAGGCAATTTGCCAATAAGAAGAGATGCTTACGACAACTTTGTCCTGGTGACAAAGCATTTGTATTACTACCTTGTAGGGAAAACAGACTACTTATTTGTTGGAAAGGTCCGTACGATATAATATCGATAATTTCCGATGTCGACTACATTGTCGATATTGATGGGAAGCATAAAACCTTCCACATCAATATGCTTACTGAATTCCATGAACGTCCGGATTATTTACAACCCATTTTCCAAGCAACGGACGATTCTCCAGTACAACATGGTCATTACTCATCACTGTCCGTGATACAGGATGAGGAACGAGTTTTTCAGATGTAAATCTTCCTCTTCCAATGATCCCACTTCATTCTAGTGAATCATGGAAGAACGTTACTGTCTCTCCTGATTTGTCTCTAGGAGAACAGCGACAAGTTTCAACTATGTTGCAAACATTTCAGGATGTACTTACTGACATCCCTGGACAAACTCATGTCATTGAACATGACATTGTTCTAACTGACCATACTCCTATTAGGGTTAGACCTTATCCTATCCCTATACATTTTCAAGCACAGGTCGAGAAAGAGTTGGATGAGATGATAGATTTGAAAATAATCGAACCATCCACCTCTGCATATTCTTCGCCGATGGTTATTGTTCGGAAAAAAGACAATAACATACGTCTTTGCGTTGACTATCGCAAATTGAATCAAGTAACGAAGTTCGATGCCGAACCTATGCCTTTACTGGAAGAGCTACTTACTCGACTTTCCAAATCTCATTTTTTCACTAAACTTGATTTGTCTAAAGGATATTGGCAAGTACCTTTATCTGAACGCGCCAAACCTCTCACGGCTTTTTCAACACCTAGAGGTTTGTTCCAATGGAATTTTATGCCTTTCGGTCTTATGAACGCACCAGCTACATTTGTACTCATGATGCGCCGAATCCTATCTTATCGGTCAGATGTCATTGCATATCTAGACGACATCTGTCTTTTCAGCGATACTTGGGAAGATCACTATTCAGGGTTAGATGAATTGCTGTCTACTTTGCGCGAGCACAACCTGACAGCGAAACCCTCTAAAGCTTATATTGGTTTTAGCGAAATTTCTTTCCTAGGCCACCGAGTTGGTCATGGTTTCCTAAAGACAGAGGACCATAATACTAGTAAGATACTTAAATCTCTATCCCTAAGACTAAAAAACAGGTGAGAAGTCTGTTAGGTCTTATTCAATTTTATGGCAGATTCATTCAGAATCTATCCTCTATCATGGCACCTCTTTCTACACTTCTAAAGAAAGGTTCGCCTAATATGGTCCACTGGTCCCAGGAATGCCAATCCTCTTTGGATAAAATTAAAACATTGTTTTCAACACCACCTATTTTAGTATTACCTACTAAAGATAAGACATTCGTTCTTTGTAGTGACGCTTCATCCACTGGGATTGGAGCGGCACTAATGCAAGAGTACTCTGGAACTCTGCATCCTGTAATGTATATTTCCAGAAAACTTAATGCGGCAGAAAGGAATTATTCGGTTTTAGACCGTGAGCTATTAGCTATGGTTTGGTCAATTCTCAAACTACAAAGATTCCTTCTAGGCGCACATTTCATAGTAGAAACCGACCAAAATGCTCTTACTGCTATACAGAGTAAGAATTTGAAGAGCTCGAGGTCTACTCGATATGCAATTGCTCTTCAACCTTTTCATTTCTCTGTGCGAGCTATTCGTGGATCAGATAATGTGATGGCAGACATTCTGTCAAGATGCCCACATGATTCCACATAACTATTAGGTCTTAGACTTCTTGATATGTCTAGGTCTATAATAGTTCCTTTCTATATCAAGATAGATATACATTTGTAATTTAATAATATAATGATTGTATCACTACTTAGCGGTTCATTGATGTTTATTCACCGCTGTGCTTTGATGATTTTTCTTCATAAATCATAAATTTGAGATATCTAATACGAAATTATGGTATGAAATTTTTTAGGCATTGTGTAATTGCCAGAATTGTATTATACTTTGATGACACCTTCCTGAAAAAATTTATTCGTAGAGAAACAATTTCTCTCAGATTATGAGATACATTCTCACCAGTCGCTCCATAAGTCGACTTAGCCTCATATTAGGCGTTATATTTATTCCTGATATTTTCATCTGCGCATTATTCATGCGTTGTGAGCCTATTGTACGTTGCTCCTTTTTTTTCCCGGGAGGTGTGGTAAGACTGTTACGTGCAGTCTTTGATATCTTGCAATATTATACATTTGTATGCTTGTTATACTCGCAAATATTTTGTAAACAAAATAGAAACTTTTTTGCTTAAGGAAAAGTCAATATTGAGTTACTTCCCCTTGAAAGGAGTCTCAGATCAAACTCCGCGGACGAATCCAGTTTTACTGCGATTTATTTTTTGTTTGGGTAGAAATAGATTGTTCTTGCTTCAGAATATCTATGGCCTGAATTTATGTGTAGTGTTTGTCTAGGTAGGACGAGTCTGTCTTATATCTGTATATCTTTACATATCTATACGTTTTCGATAGGCAGACGCACGATTTGTACGTCTGAGGGAATATTTAACCAGATGAAGATGACATTCATTTCTAGCAGCACTATATCTTGTATGATGAAGTCAATTGTATCATGATAGAATCTACAGAGCAATGAGAACATTTAATGAATGACTAACTTTAATACAGATTCATTGTCTGTATCCAAACGTGAGTGACAGCTCACCAGAAGCCATCTTGTATACACATATTTAAGGACTATCAGGAAGAGAAAGGGATGCCCCGTATTATCGCTTGATGAGTCCAGAGATCACTGCTACAGATGAGAACCCATTACTAGCGGTTCAATATGATTATATGAAAAATATGTGCTGAACATTATTTAAAGGAATCTTCGCTAGACGAGGTTAGGTCTAGAAGCCATCTTGAACATTGTTTATAAACTGACGTCCTTTGTCAGTAAACTCAGATGATATATATATATGGGCAATACTGAGTGCTTGTCTACTGACATTCCGTTATGCTATTATTCAACGAGTGCCCATGTATCATTGCAAGACCATTTATCAATTGTACCATGATGTATTATGCCAACCTGTGATTTGTCACTGTATCCGTGCTGTCGAATGTGTACGTCCAATTAAACTGTAACAAAAAGTACACAGCAGTTGGCGTCGATGACTTCCAGCCATACATGAGTGAGAAAAAGAACATTTATCAACTCTTCGAACTCTTTCATCATTCGCGTATTATACTCTCACTCTATGTCTACACACCACTGCGTAGGTCGAGTTGATATTCCTATTCCTAACAACCACTCTGACGAGCAACGCTGGGGCCAACAACAAGTCTTTAACATTGGAGCTTCCACAGACCACCATACCTCTTAACACTGTGATCCTGTAAATAGTTGATGTCAGTGTGAACAAGGAACAATACAACTTCATATCTATACACCATTCAACAGTATATATAGAAACAGCATTTAACTCTGGTGGAATTCAAAAAAGAGCTTATTTAACACTGCCCAAAAAACCTAAAGCAACAGAATTTTCAGACTTCGGAACAATCAGCCTGAACAGTTTAGTTTTAGACGAAACAGCGGAACAAGAGAATATTAGCAGAAAAATATATAGAGGTTCAAAAAAGTATGTACATGTGCTTCATTGACTATAAGAAGGCTTTTGCCAGAGTCTATCACGAGAAAATATTTGAATGCTTCGAAGACATAGGTATTGATGGAAAAGACATAAGAATACTCAGTAACCTTTATTGGGATCAAACTGCTACTGTAAGATCTGGAAGGAATTATCTACCATGCATAGACATAAAAAGAGGTGTCAGACAAGGTTGTGTGCTGTCCCCCTGCCTATTTAATCTATACACCGAAACAATTTTCAAACAGATACAGGAAATACCAGGACTGAACATCAGTGGAAGGTCAATAAATTACCTTAGATATGCAGATGATACCGTGTTGTTAGCTAAAAGCGAACAGGAGTTACAAGAACTAGTGAAGCAAGTGAACAGTATAAGTCATGAATATGGACTCGACATTAATATTGAGAAAACAAAAACTATGATAATTAGCAAAACAGACGATAAGCCCACATTAAAGATGAGCATAAACGGGAAAATCCTGGAACAAGTCAAGAGCTACTCATATCTTGGTCATATAATAACAGAAGATGGCAGATGTGAAACAGAAATCAAGAAGAGAATAGGAATGGCCAAAGCTACATTCAACAACATGAAACATATACTGACATCTAAACAGTTATCTCAAAAAGCAAAACTGAGAATTATTAAGTGTTATATATATTCTGCATTTCTGTATGGTGCAGAAACACGAGCGATGAATAAGCAACTGGAAGAAAGAACTGAGACTCTTGAAATGTGGATATATAGAAGAATGGGGCGCATCTAATGGAAAGAGAAGAAAACAAATAAGGAGGTCCTAGAAAATCTAGGTATGAAAAGAGAACTAATGAAAGAGATCAAAGTTCGGCAGCTAAAATACTTTGGCCACATAAAAAGGCATAACACCTTGCAGAAGACCATAAAAGAGGGGAGAGTTGAAGGCAAACGTGCAAGGGGAAGACAGCGCTATAAGTGGGAAGATAACATCTAGAGATGAACATGAAAGAGTCTACCAGAGTGCAGCATTAAGACAAGAGACAGAAGATGTTGGAGATCCATTAAAGCCAACCTATGTTGCGGAGATGGCAGCTGATGATGATGATGACAGGGATAAATAGAAGGACATGAGAAGATCTGACACAGAAGACACAGGACAGGAAAACTTGGCATGAACTTGTTCAAGTCCCGTGCTCCTCGGGGAGCTATTGGGTAATGATTATGATGATGATTATATACATCTTAGTGAGATGTTATCAGAGGACACTTCATTAAGTAACATCATCAAATCTCTCAGTGAGATATTCCGATCAAAGCGTGAATAATTTGTTTAACCATCTCGCACAGAACGAATCATTGACAAAATTACTGGCTGGTAAAAGTAACTCCTTCTTCTTCTTCGTTCGTTCTCAAATAACCACATCTATCTCTCTTATAAAACTGGAAGTCCGTCTCAGACTTCTCTCGTCACCATACAGTTTCTCCCTCATCTACGAGGTTGGAGATGCCACGCTTCCACCCTACTCCTCTCATTTAGCCGACAGTGTTTTAATACATGTTCTACTGTTTGTTTGTCCTCCCACATGGACACATATCTGTCTGTTAATTTTCAATCTGTTGTACAAACGGTATTTGAGTCTTCAATGGCCGGTTCTCAGTCTGAAAATTACACTGACAAACAACATTTTTCTTTCTTATATAAGAATAAGTGTTCTTAGGTCAGTTTCTTGCGCTGATTTCAAATCTGAAATCCGTTTATCTCTATCACGTCGGGTTCTTAAGATATTTGTGAAAAAATATATTTTTGGGAAACCGTTATTTGCTCCGTTTCATTTTTACTATATAACTTATTAAAAAATAATAAAATGCAAAATAATTCTACTTTTTATACTGCTAAAAGATGCATGACATATGTTACGCTATTTTTCAAATAGTTACTGTATTTTGAAATAATTCTGAGCGAAATATGGCTTCTAGAAGTTGTAGAAATTCGGCTAATCTGTTCTGTTACGTGTGCGGATATTTTACTGATCGTGTTCACCAGAAAAACTTTACACCATTACTAAAGAAAGCATATGAACTTTATTTCGATTCGAAAGTTGATGATGCAAATAAATCTTGGAAGCCAAATGCAGTTTGTTCGACTTGTTCAAATACATTGGCAGGTTGGTTACGAAAATCGCCGAAGCATAAGTCGATGCCTTTTGGAGTGCCAGTAATATGGCGTGAACCGACAAATCACGCTACTGATTGTTACTTCTGTTTGACATATATCCATGGTTTCACTTTTAAAATTAGAAAGTCTGTGGTTTATCCAAATATTGAATCGGTTTCGAAACCAGTGCCTCATGATCAAATCACGTGTCCGATCCCAGTTCCACCAGAACAATATCCATTGGACGTGAATGAACCATCAGAAAGTGATAGTTTACCTGCTTTAGAAACTAATTCTGACTCGGATTATATACCGGTGAATGATGGTGTTCACTTAATTAACCATTCAGAACTTTCAGATCTAATACGTGATCTCGCTCTTACCAAAATTACAAGCGAAATTACTCGGTTCGCGACTCAAAGAATGGAATCTTTTAGCGCCCAATACTCCGATATCTAAATTTCGTCATAGACACAGAGAACTTGTTCAATACTTTGAGATGGATGATGACATTTGCTATTGCAAAGATGTAAAAGGTCTAATGGTGCACCTCGGTCATGAGCACATAGTCAACGAATGTCGACTTTTCATCGACTCTTCCAAGACTAGTCTAAAAGCCGTGTTATTGCATAACGGAAATTTATTTTCATCAATTCCAGTCGCCTACTCTGTTCATATGAAAGAAACTTATGACAATATGGCTATACTTTTGGCAAAAATAAAGTACAATGACTACCAATGGCGGATTTGTGGAGACCTAAAGGTCATTGCAATTCTCACAGACATGCAGACTGGGTATACTAAATTGTGATGCTTCCTATGTGAATGGGACAGCCGCAACAGACAGGAACATCATGCAAGAAAGGTGTGGCCTATCAGGGATCGTATGCAGCTCGGGCATAAAAATGTAAAACACGAGCCATTAGTTAACACAGACAGCATCATTTTTACCACAGTTACATATAAAGTTGGGGCTCATGAAGAATTTCGTAAAAGCTTTAGATAAAAACAAGCAAAACTTTCACTTATCTTCGAGAAAAGTTTCCGCAAGTTAGCGATGCAAAGATAAAGGAAGGTATCTTTGTAGGACCTCAGGTTAGGAAAGTTATTGCAGACAAACAGTTCGAGAACTTGTTACATGGTAGTGAACTTCGCGCATGGATGGCATTCAAATCGATCGTCGATAACTTTCTGGGAAATCACAAATCTGTCAACTATGTGCATATTGTTAAGCAGTGCATAGATGCATACAGAATTATGGTCTGTAACATGTCCCTCAAAATCCATTTGCTCGATTCGCATCTTGACTTTTTCCCTGACAACCTTGGCGAAGTCAGCGATGAACATGGAGAACGATTCCATCAAGATATCGCCGTAATGGAGTCACGTTATCAAGGACGGTGGAGTGTGACCATGCTTGCCGATTATTGTTGGATGCTTCATCGCCATGTACCACATGCCATTCACCGACGAAAGTCGACTGCGAAGAAATTCAAGCTAGATAACTGTTACACTTCTTGTACGAATGATGTTGTAATACTATATGCGTTGTTAAAAAACTTCAATTGCGTATTTCTAGAGATCCCGACCTGATAGAGAAAAGCGGTTTGCAGATTTAAAAACAGCGCATTAAAATTGACCAGAAAAACATAGAAATGTTAGAGAAAGAAAAAAAAAATTTTTTTGTTAGACAGTGTTATCAGTTGGTCTCTTCTTAGTAATGTATAGCATGGTTCTGCAGTATCGGAGTCTGGGTGTTCCCTATGTCATTTATCTCTGTAGTTATTTCTGATTATGCTTTTATCTCTTCATATGTAGCCCTGTATTCTGTTTACATTTTCTTTTCTCCTTCTTTAGCAAGTTTGTCCGCCGCTCATTTTCGTGTATCTTGCAGTGGGCAGCGATCCGCTGTATTTTTACATTTTTTGAATTCATAGCTTCTGACAGGCTGTCTCACTAACAGTAAAAATAAATTATAGGTGACTGAAAGAAGTATCAAAATATATGACGGTTTTAAGAATACTGTTCGTTCTTACAATGTATTTAAATGGCTGTCCCGTATAGTTACCGTGGGTGGATGAGAGAAAGAAAGAACAGAAGCTACTAAAATGAGGTTGTGCATGGAACTGGCAACCTCATAATAATAATAATAATAGCCCCTTCAGTCATAACTGACTATGGGAATGCGCCCCTGAGGTGACAGCCCTCAGCTGCTTATTTTCCTGGTGCTCCTTTCGACGTTTTCTCCTCACCTCTGCTTCTTGTGTGAGCCTCTCTTCGCCCAATCTGAGGTGGCGCCGTAAATAGCATCGCCACTTAGTGCGATCGACAGCTTTATCCTCCCATGTTGCTGGATCCATGTCCAGTGCCCTCATATCTCTCTTGCACACATCTTTGAACCTCAGCTGTGGTCGCCCAACTGTGACCGTGTGCCCTGTGTTGTTGAAGACTGGTCCAAAAGGCACCAAATAGGATATCATGTGACCGAGCTAGTGATGGTCCCTGTCCAGTCCTAACTATAACTAGGTGACTGAGGCAGGCCTAGTTATCTATCATTCACTTTTTTTATCTTTCCTCCAAGTGAGACTATTTCTCTTACTGGCCCCTTTGTTCCGCCAGAGATGATGATTCCTGGATGAGAATAGGTTCGTCTTTGTTTCTACCCAGACCACGTTCTTCCCTCCTTGGTGGTGAGCAGCGACTGATGCGTATAGGGTGTTTTAAGGCTATATATGTTATATAGGTTTAACTCTTTCTCACATACCCACTCCACATCCTTTTATTGATTAAACCAACTTGAGTGCTGTAAGGGTCATCTGTGTTGTATCTTACCCAACCAATAATTATTATCAATTGTGGAAACATCTCATCTCGAAGTCACCTGTATAAACACTGTCATGTGGAATAAGGCCCTTTATCTACCATCTACTGTGCGCAGCTCTGAGGGAGTAGGTTATCTTTTGGGATGCGACCATCATCCATGCGGCGAAAAAGGCCAAGCCAGCGAAGTCTGCGCTGTCTAAGAAGCGTATACATACTTTGAAGGCCAGCACGTGACAACACCTCGACATTTGTCACTTTATCTTTCCACGAGATGCCGAGGATGCGGCGTAGACACCGCAAATGGAAGGTATTGAGCCTTCTTTTTTGCTTAGCATAGGTCGTCCAGGTCTCGCTGCCATATAGGAGTGTGCTGGTGACGCAGGCATTATATACCGCAGCTTTGGTCTTCATTGTGAGTTTAGAGTTTCCCCAAACACGCGATGTGAGGCGGGCAAAGGTAGCTGCAGCTTTGCCAATGCGGCTGTCGATTTCTGTATCTAGTGAGAGTTTGTCATTGATGGTAGACCCTAGGTATGTGAAGTGGTGCACCACTGCCAATTCATAGTTATCGATAGTGATAACTGGTGCAGCACCCACATCCTGACTCAGCACATTCGTTTTCTTTAGACTTATTGTGAGGCCAAAGTCCTTGCATGCTTTAGTGAAGCGATTCATCAAGCTCTGAAGCTCCTGTTGGCTTTGAGTGACGACTGCAGCATCATCAGCGAACAACAAGTCTCTTATAGTGACTCTTCTGATTTTTGTTTTTGCCTTCAGCCTTGAAAGATTAAACAGACGGCCATCTGACCTAGTGTGAAGGCATATTCCTTCAGTTGCATCTCTGAATGCATGTTTCAAGAGTAAGGCAAAGAAGATTCCGAAGAGGGTCGGAGCCAGAACACAGCCTTGTTTAACGCCACTTCGTATATCAAAGGGCTGTGACGTGCTTCCAGCGTATTGGACTGTTCCCTTCATGCCGTCATGGAATGACTTTATCATTTCCAGCATTTTAGAAGGGCAGCATATTTTCAGGAGGATTTTGAAGAGTCCATCCCTACTAACCAGGTCGAATGCTTTTGTGAGGTCTATAAAGGCGATATATAATGGTCTTTTCTGCTCTCTTGATTTTTCCTGAAGCTGGCGGAGAGAGAAGATCATGTCTGTTGTTGATCTGCCAGCTCGGAATCCACACTGTGACTCTGGATATATGCGCTCAGCTAACTTGTGTAGTCGCATTAAGATGACTTTGGCAAAAACCTTACCAACAATACTAAGAAGAGAGATGCCTCTGTAGTTATGGCAACCTCATGGAGTAAAACAAATAGGTTTAGAAACAACTGCTGCAAGAATAGATGAAGGCTTTAACGCAGGCTTCCTGCCCGGGGATCAGGTACACGTTGTGGCTGCAGGCTCCAAAGCGAATGGAAACGGAAATGATATCATTTGGCTAGTAGGCAGAATTTTAAGTAAACACATACCAGACCGCTTTTTTATTTCTTTATCATTGTAAAACTAGTGCTCGATTATTCATACACAGGAGTTCAAGTCTTAGAAAAGCTGATGACTAACCATACCATTTCCGTTCGGGCTTGGAGACTACCAGAGAAAGCGACTCGGAAACATATCCGTGATTCTTTAGTGGACATGAGAAAAGTCTTGGTGGAGAAATGTGTCGTACTGTGTAACAAAGATAATATTAGACTTTTGATGGATGAGGTAAGGGGAGTTAATGTACGTTGGGAACAAGTTAACTTTAATATTTTTGTTTTGTTTTACAATTGTTAATGATGCAGAGTGTTCAGTTGTTGTTGTACACTTGTTAATGATGTAGTCAGAGTTGTTGTTGTATGTTTATTAATGATGTGGCTGGAGTGTTGTTGTATAGTTCTTAGTGATGTATCTGTTATCTGATGTTATTTTGTAACTGCTAATGATGTCATATTTATGTCGTTTATTGTGTGTGATACACACTTGTCACTTAAATCAAGACAAAGTATTCTGAAGTATTACATCACACCATTATTATATTGCACAGGTGTGAGTCATGGAAATTAGCAAAACAATGCAATAAGCACTGGAGCAGTAGAAATGTGGTTTCTCTAAATAATTACCCCATGGATGGCTAACATAATTAACTTGGAATTCTTGAGAACAGCTAATGAGGAAAGAAAAAAAGAAACCAAATATAAGATAATCCACCTTCACTGTACACAGGGCCTGAACAAGAGTATTTGGCTCGTTCACCAGATTTTGCCGCTCTTCCGAATTTTGCCTCCCTTCGGCTACCGCCTAGTTCGCCTATAGTTAAACCGGCCCTGACTGGACATGTGATGAGAAGAGGGGAAAACGTCATTACGGGAGAAATAAAAGGAAAAAAGAAGAAGAGGAACACAGAGAGATATAACTGATAATGGACATCTTGAAAGTCATGAATGGGAAGATACTAATAATATAAGCATCAACAATCGACAGTTATTTAGGAACATAATCGCCAACGCCTTGATTTGACTTGACTTGAATAAAGCAGCTACTGTTGTATAGTGGGTGTAGTGACAAAAAAATCAAAAATGAAGGCCTTGGCCTAAATAGCAGACAAACAGAAGTAATGTTGCTTTTGGAAGAAAAAAAACTTCTCCAGATGCACGACTGAACGTTTCAGTAGATTCAAATATCTAGACACGCTAATTACATCGCATAGAAGATGCAGCTTAGGTGTGAAGGGTAGAAGATCCCAGGAAAATACAGGGTTCCACAAAATGGAAAGTATTTTGTGCAACACATCTTTGTTAATGGAAGTAAGACATAGCGTTTTTCAGTGTTACATTGAGCGAATTCTAATATGTCGTGTCGGGCATTTCTCGAAAAATAAATGATAAACTGTAATAAGAAAAATGGTCTTTCATTTTCTAGTAAATGTGTGGAAAAATTCACAACCTCACTCTGAATACTTATTTGAATATTATGTTTTCCTGTGTATCACTTTCTAGATAACGCGAAGACAATGATTAAATCTAAAGATTTCTATAACAGAAACAAGGATCATGACATAAGATAAAACAATAAAATGTGAGACCAAGGTGAAATTTCGCATTACGAAATTAAGATGCTTTAGAAGGCTTGTAACAGAAAATGGAAAGTATAAACAAGAAATTTTAAAAAAAAAGAAAAGGAAAAAAAAAAAAGAAAGAAAATGAATCTCAAATGATGAGGGTAAAACCACAAAATATGGCTAACAATAAAATGAGGAAGCACGTGTTACAGTCTTATGTAGAAACCATACTGTTGTATAGACAGGGGTCTTCGACCGGGAAAAAACCAATGTAAATTAAATTTAAAAATACAGAGAGATGGTCGATGAGTAGAATGCTACACAAATCATGGACATTAAAGAATAAGTTACTTATCACAAAGAGATTACTTGGAAAAGTTCCAGGATATGTAAATTCCAAGAGCCACCGTGTGTTTGTCGACTAAGGGAAAAATGTTTTCTGCTATTCACATTAGCTTTGAGAAGGGGATCCTGTTTGAACTAAGCTTGTGTGACTTCAAAGCGTGGCCAAATCGATTACACTTCTTAGATGTGTACGATGGTTTAGGAAAGTGGAACAAGATCGTTAAAACACACCTGAGAAGCGTAATCGTTTGGTCATGCCTTGCAAAAAAAAAATACTTCCGTCGATTCGCTTGAAGATTTCGTTCAAGTTTAGAATGAGAGAACGAATGAACGAATGAACTTTATCTTCGAAGAGTTGAGAATTGAACACGCAGGCCCGTCAAACATTCTGGTCTCCTTTTCCCTCATCTTTTATACATTATTAATTAATTCCCACGTGCATTTTAAAAATTAATGTAAGACAGTACAGTAGTAGTGTACTCAAATTCTTACTTACTTAGTCGTTCCCCTTCTACCGTGAGGTGTCTTCTTCTTCTTCTTCCGTCCTTAGCCAAAGACCGACCAAGCAGTCAGAGGCCATAACGCCTTGTGGCGTCTTAAGGGCAACAGCAGATTGATTTTCTCTGTTGTAGTTTCCCATCACGCCTAGCGGCGTCTTTAGGGCAACAACAAATAGATCCATCTGCCGTTGTTTCCGTAATCGGTGTGACAAGCCAACGGGTGATCAGCCCATTGGGCACCGTGAGGTGTAGAGGTACTCAAATTCACAGTATGTAATTATAATCAAGAAATAAAATGTATTGCATAGGGCAAAATCATTATCAAAACCTACCCGCAATAATATATAATGATTTCGGAACATAATTAGATTGGCCGGAAAAAGGAGGGGGGGGGGGGAAATCGGAGAACTAGGGTGAATACATTCTTTGAAAAGTGCTAGCTTATTTGAGGTTTTGATGAAAGAGGATATCTTATATTTCTAATAATTTTTTAAATGTTACAACTTGCATAATTTTTCTATCGCCCCACTATTCATAGCTGCATCACTGCCCGTAGACAAAAACTTGAGCAGCGTAGAAGTAACAAAGTAACACAAGCAATGAAGCAAAGATATAAACTTAATAATTTTCTTCAGGTGCCTTACTTCCATTGGCAAAGATTTTCTGCGAAAAATATTTGTCAAATTATAATGAAGGTAATCAAAATGAGACAGTTAACATATTGTGGCCATGTAAAAAGACGTAACATCTTACTGAAGACCGTAAAAGAAGGAAGAAATGAAGACAACACGTGCAAGAGGAAGACAGTGCTACAGGTTGGAAGACAACATCAAGAGATGGACAGGAAAGAGCCTATCAGAGTGCACTATCAAGATAAGCGACTGAAAACGTTGGAGGTCCATTGCAGCCGACCTTCGTTGTGAAGATGGCACCTCATGATGATGAATAATACATAACAACATCTAGAAATCAATATATAACAATCGTTATTTACGATGCATTTATTATTTCTTCCCTCTGTCTCCCATCTTTGCCGGGGGAAAAAAACACACAGGCAAGAAATCTGGCTATGCTATCTACCCCACCATATGGTTGGATGTTTTACGATCCAGTAAGTATGATTTTACCTTTATCTTTTTACTTCTTACTTAGCTCCGTGTTGTTCCCGGGTGTCTCTGAAAAGAAAAAAGAAAGACTGGGCTACTGCACCCTCAAGCATGTCATACAAGGCGATTAATATGAAGTTGTGCAAGGGGGTGTCAACCTCATCATGTAAAACTAATAATAGCCCCTTCAGTCATAATAGACTACGGTTATACGCCCCTCAGGTGACAGCCCTCAGCTGCTTATTTTCCTGGTGTTCCTTTCGACGTGTTCTCCTCCCATCTGCTTGTTGTGTGAGCTTCTTTTTGCCCCATCTGATGTGGCATCGTAGAGAGCATCGCCACTTGGTGCGATCAGCAGCTTCGTTCTCCCAGGTTGCTAGATTTATGTCCAGTGCCCTCATGTCTCTCTTCCACACATCTTTAAACCTCAGCTGTGGTCGTCTAACGTTTCCTTTGCCATCTGCCAGTTGTCCGTAGAAGATATCTTTCGGGATGCGACCATCTTCCATACTGCGGTCATGGCCAAGCCAACGCAATCTGCGCTGTCTAAACAGTTTATACATGATTTGAAGGCCAACATGCGACAACACCTCGACATGTGTCACTTTATCCTTCAACGAAATACCGAGGATGTAGTATAGACACCGTAGACGGAACGTAATGAGCCTTCTTTCTTGCTTAGCATAGCTTGTTCCTGTCTTGCTGTCATGTAGAAGTGTGCAGGTGACGCAGGCGTTATATACCGCAGCTTTGGTCTTCGTTGTGAGTTTGAATTTTTTTCCCCAAACACGCGTTGTGAGGCGGGCAAAATGTGGCTACAGTTTTGCCAATTTCTGTGTCCAGAGAGAGTTTGTCGTTGATGGTAGACCCCAAGTATATGAAGTGGTGGTATGTAAAAGTAATTGCCACTGAAATCATCACTGCAGTAGCATATGAATGCTTGGTAGAGGCTTCCTGCAACAGGGACCAGCTACAGTGGCGGCACTATTCTCCATAAGGAGCCCAAAGACAAATGATAATGACGAAATATGATTGGTTGTCGTTAACGTGATGTTACTTTGATGAATAAGAGAATAAAATGGAATATTTCTAAGTACTCACCAGCGATCTTACTAATGCTATTGTATAATGGTGGAACATCAAACAGAACACTGGTAATGTAGTGCTATATTTAAATTAATGTATAAGTTCTTCTTCTTCTTCTTCAGGTACCATGCCACAACTTCCTGCCTCCACATCTATTTATCAATTCTGTTGTTGTCTTCTTACCGTACATTGATGCCAAACTGTCCAGTATCTGTTTTGTTGTCGTGCTTTATCTTTTTTTTATTATTAATTCATTAATTTGTTTATTATTATAATTTTTTTTTTGCCGTTCAGTTTTTTCCTGTTATAACGACGTATTTCCGCTTTCTTCTTCTCATAACATGATTGAAAAAAAATGTGGATTACTTCTTTTGAAAATGAGCAATAAGATTCCTTTGCGTATTGGATTGTTCAGGACTTTTTTCACTGCTCGTAGTATTTTTTAAGATCTGTCAAATCTACATCTCTGTGGCCTCTAGTGCTTTTCCTACAAGTTATTGAGCATTTACATTATTGTGTTTTATTTCCAAAATCACTGAAGGAAAAGAGAAAAATGTCATAGAAAAAAAAAACACAATTAAAAAACGTGTTCTTCTGGGAAGCTGGAAATTACCTTCAAGGGAATAAAATGTAATTTCACCAATAAATGTTGAAATATTAACAGCAGAGATACGCAAGACACAAGTGTCGTAGATTTTCGATAGGAGTATTAAGACTTGGGTTAGGTCCCTTCTGAATAGGTTGGAATGATTGATAGATACAGTGAGAGCTGGTGAAAAGCAATAGAATTTCCACACGTGAGATGATAGAATGTGATATAGAGGCTGTCTTTGAGAATCGAGATAATCTTCTCTCTCTCACCTATCTTCTACGACCGCTTTTAAAGGCGTCAGACAGTCTAAACACAGATATATATATTAATATATCTCTATCTACTCACTGACACGCACATACACGTGACGACAGTTAAACACACAGACGTGGGAATCTATAACATTGAATTTATATGTATTATTGAACGAGCTGACCAACGCACTGATTTAGTTCAAGAGAGATTTTTATTATTATCATCTAAAAAAAATCTTCTCACAACACCAAAAAATTACATCAAGGAAAAAAAACATATACAAATAGTCATAAATTCAAGAAAATGCTACAAGGATGATAGCCCATTAGAATCTTACTCTAGGTTTAGCCCACAGCCCCGTTAAGAGAACAGATGATGGCTCAAAGAGTTATAGATACATAGGGTTGAGTCTAAGAGGTTTCTTTCTTTCTCGTAAATGTATGAACAGAGTTGGATAATCTGATTTAGCCTAAGAAAAAAAACGAAACTCTAGCATTTGTAACAAATTCTGCAGATTAAAACAAGTTAAGACAGCAAAAGGGTGACAATAATACACCGGTACAATAACACTCACACCTGTGTACTCTCATTCATCCAGCCATGGCCTTTCTCACACATATATACCCACAACTTTGCTCGCTGCCTCTGGGAACATAATAATTCTAAAACCTTCACACAGACCCGAAAAATGCAGTCAGCGACCAAGAAATCCCCAGTTCCAAAAGACGTACTGAACTTTCTGTCTCCGGGAACGATTCCTTGGGTGTTCTAATTTTTTTCCGAATGTCTGATTAAGTCACATAAAATTTGTCCAGGCACGAAAGTTAGCAGAGCACAATGTCATTAGCTTTGGATTCTAGGATTTAAGGAATGTCAGATCGGTGTCTTCTTTCAGGCAGGTACTATATTTGGTCACCACAATACTAGTCACAATCTCTGTCGGAATGTTAATCTTGTAATATTCTCGCCGCCAGGCAGCATGTACATTTAAATTTTTGGAGCGATATGAACTGGCTCAAAAGCCCAATATATATTTCTAGTCTTTAGAAACCGTTAGTGGGATTGCTATTACTGTCTCTCTCTGATGGCATATGCACTGTCAGATCCAGTGTTACTTGAAACAAACAAAAAACCCCACGTGGTTAAAGATAGGAAATGTTTATGCTTCTCACAAATATGTCTCTCAGGCTACTAAACGCTGGCAAGTTGGGTACCACCGTTTCACTATATAAAAGAAAGAACACATATCAAATAATTTACATATATGTACTCAATATAACTTACATTTTAATAGCAAGCCTACAGCTTGACTTATATTTAAAACTTCCCGTAAAATAAGTTATATTAAATAAATCAAACATCATGAATTAGAAAATACATACGTATTTCGTCAACACTCAATGATGTATCTAGCGTTATAAGTTAGTTTTAGAAAAATATGATCTCTCGTCTGATTATTTAGAAGTTAAATTAAATTTCTTTATTAGCCGACTGAATTTAAGCAAGAAATATAATTTCTGTTTTCCCACTGAAACGCGTCACTAGAAAATAATACAGACTATATAGATTTAGCACTCTGTTCAAAAGAACTAGTTTAAAATTAAATCGGCGATTTAACACTTAATCACTTCACAAAATTCTAGAGAACTACTATATAATATTTACCTCAAAACACAGCACTACAGGATATCGCACAATTAAGAATTTTTACGCTCATATTTATGGAAGTCTAGAAGTTCGACAAATTGTCGCAACAAACTAAAAAACTTCGCTTATACAGCTCTACTCTTCGCGAACCACCTGTCTACTGCGATTTATTGAGAAGAATGAAAATAAAGTTTCAAACTAGGTTAATATTTTAAAATCAGACAAAGGATGAACTATTTCCCCCGCCCCGATCTCTCCCCCTTCTCATAACACCCTACGTCAGCTTCCCTCATGTCGTAACAGCCATCAGTGCGATTACGCACCTGCGTTAACAAACTGACCGAGATGTACGCGTGTCAGCTTCAAATCTCAGACAACCGTCTGCTACTGCGACTATAAGGTGTAAATATTCGCTCCTGCTTAAGCGTTCAGCCCGGAAAACCCGCGCGTGACAGGTGCAAATGTAGACAAAAAGTCTGCTCTATGTCCAGCGAAACGAATTTTTCGCACATTCACGTCTTACCTGCGCGACTGACATCTGACGCAATAAGGTTACTAGTCAGTATGAGAAAGAAAAACGATGATGGGAAAGAAATATATTTTTCGCAACGAGTGATGCGAAAAAATACAGGAAAAACAAGTAAGGAAAGATAATAAAATAAAAGGATTCGGGTGAGAGAATAGGAAGAAGATGTAGGCAATTTAATGATATAAAGACCCACGTGACAACAAGGCAACTTCAAAATGCGTGTGACTAGTAGGACAAGATAGCAAACGTAGAAATGAATAAAACATACATACACATACACTGTATATGTATATGCCCAGTATGGTTACCATGTTTCTCTGAGAAAACAAATAGAGAATATAACTATTTATACGTATTTCAGATGTGTGACACGTGCCGACGACTAGTGTGACACGTGCCGACGACTAGTGTGACATCGTGTGCAAAACTAATAGCACAATAAACCAAAGCTGCTTGAGTACAAGAATGAGTTGATGCAGGCTTCCTGCAAAGGGCGCCGCTGAAGTGGTGGCACAATGCTCCGTAATAAATTAGAATGGGCATATTGATGTTTTAGTGTGTATTACTGAAAGAACTGAAATCTGGAACTACCAAATTAAAATATGATGAAATACAAACAACAAAACAACATGAGAAATGGAATCTCGTGAGTGCGTAACCACGCTTAGCTCGTTTCCCCGCAAAGCACAATTATTTTCAAAAATTCCGGGTCATGCATCTTTTAACGGTCCTTGGAGGGATCATATTTAAATTGCTGTATCCCACATAATACGGCTACATTTCCTTCCGGTCTTGTTAAGGTCCCTGATTCATGCTTCTCAGAAGCCGATTCGAATAAACATGGCGCCCAGTGGCCGACTATCGCTTCCATTCCAAAACATACATAAATTGTGTGTGAAAACATTTTATGTTTTCTTGAGATGAGTGTACTGAAGAGAAAAGGCGTTTTATCACAATTTCAGCTTTCTTTTGTTTTTGTTTTTTTTCTTAAGTTAAGCCAGTTTTGTTCCTTGTGGTTTCGTGTGATCAGATTAAAAAACATTAGGGATCGACTTTATCTTCTTCTTCCTCGTTCGCCCTGAAAAGGACGGTGGTTGCGTTGTGTCTGTTTACGCCGTAGCTGTGATATCTGCACCTTTCGGTCGACACATCCGACTTCAGCACGGCATTTTTTAGGGACCGGGTTTGCCTTCCCATTGCGATCCGTACTCGCTCAGCCAGACTGCACTGCTGCAGACTGTTTCCAGGACCACCACGTGGAGGTGGAGTATGGTCTTGACCAGCTCTGGTTCGATGATCCTGATGCAAGCAGTCAAGCTATGGGTCGCTGACTGCATTCTCTATTGCTGCATCTTTGGGTCCCGGATCGACTTTATAATGTCACGCATATTTTGGGCCATTATTACCCCCTCCCCCCCCCCTTTTTTTTTTCTCCCACTTGTTACATTTCGTCACGAAAACCCAGACCCCATCTTACGTGTCTGATAAGGGTATAATTGATGTTCTTATCGTAGGTGCAGGTTAATGGTCATCACATTGTTGAAATGCTATTTGCTGGTGTAAGGTGTTATGATTGTCAACTCGCTAACCGACACAGGGTTGTACATACAGGTCACCTGGTCCATAAAGTAGTGAGGCCCTGGACAGGTGATGTTGACAATGAGTGAAAGTATAAATGTCAATTGCGCGAATGTGTGGAATGTTCTGAAGTTGACATGTTGGTTAGAATACACTCATACACTCGTATGCAAGTCAATGATGTCCTGAACTGCTATTGACGTTTTCATATATTTATTGTGACACATACTCTGACATTACGGTTGACAGTCACTGGAACAAGTTGACACACACATTGTTCTATACGTGAAGAAATACATAGCATCTGGATATAATGGAATGGTCGTAGGCAATCACATAGTATTCTGATCTGTCTATAGTCTCATTCCTTAGCTGACTAATCGCGTCAGCCAATAAATATTACTTAATAATGGCTCCTTATCAGACCCTCTTCTGCCTAAGTCTTACAAGCCTTAAATCCAGCAAATGTTCATGATAACGATCTTAAACCACCAGTAGTGGGGTTTTATTTTCCTTATAGATAACAGATCTCTATCATCATCAGATAATAAGGTTGTCCCTGTTCTCGATAGATGATTTTATTAAACTGGCAATGAGATCCAAGATGGCTTTACTTTTCAGTGAGCCTCGCTCACCCAAGGTGAAAATATGAAGCATAATTAAAGATGCTGTTCATACATAAATGTTCTGATTGGGCTCTGAATATTCTGCAATTAATAATGCTGGTCACATCAAATAACATAGGACTGCTAGGTAGCATATCATCTTCCTCTGTAGTCAATAATAATCTAGGCACGACGAAACGTCTGCCCATCTAGGCATTGCAGAAGGGTACATAAACTGGCTTCGTTACCTTGTTATGGAAATACACTGGCGAATAGCTCACACCATCTTTTGGCGTTAGGAACAAACACTGGGGAGGATTACCGACATAACAGTCATATAGAGAAACTATCTCCTTTCCCCAAATAAACCACGGAAAGATCCCATCTTCGGACTTCCGTGGTACAGACCAGCCATCGCAGAAAAAACATAACGGAAGACCCTTTTCAAAACACACCCGGTCTGGGCATGCGTTAAAGATAACCTCTGAACTCTATATTCAAGTGGGACAACTATATATTACATTCATACGAAGCAAATACAGAGTATTCGCCCTTTGTCTAGAGTTATAATCTCAGACTCAAAATATTATTACCAAATATTTCCAAACATAACAAGTATACAAACAAATAAATGTCTTCCTATATATATACATCTCTATCTTCATTGTCCCCAGTAATCTGTTGGTAACAGACTACCGCAACCCCCGGTCATCTGAGAGCAACATACAACAGGCTCACAACGCACGAATAATGCGCAGATGACTAATAAGAGTAATTTATAATGTCAAATTAAGGTAAAGTCATAGATCGACTCGTGAGAATATATCTCAACATCTCAGAGAAAGCATTTCTCTTAAGTATAAATATTTCCAGGGAGGTGCCACCAACGTATACCACAATGCTGGTAACAACACAATGCATATAACAATTTCATATTTAAGCACTGTAAGTACATGATTGACAAAGAAGAAAAATCATCAAAGAACAGCGGTGAATATATATCAATGAGCGTAGTGATAGTAGTGATACAATCACTATATTACAAATTACAATGTGTATCTATCTTGATATAGAGAAAGAACTGTTATAGACTTAGATGTGTTAAGAAATCCAAGACCTAACAGTTAGGTGGAATCATGTGGGCATCTAGACAAAATGTCTGCCATCACATTATCTGAACCACGGATAGCTCGTACTGAGAAATGAAAAGGTTGACGTTCATGGAATTCCGTAAGCATATTGATGTGGAAGGTTTTATGCTTTCCATCAATATCAACAATGTAGTCAACATCGGAAATTTTCGAGATTATATCGTACGGACCTTTCCAAGAAATAAGAAGTCTGTTTTCCCTACAAGGTAGTAAAACAAATGCTTTGTCACCAAGACAAAGTTGTCGTAAGGTTCTTTTCTTATTGGCAAATTGTCTTGACTTCTGTTTAGCAAATTCAGAAGAAGAAGTTGCCGATTTGCATGCTTCGATAATCTTTTGTCTCAGCGCGATACATATTCGTAAGAAGATTTTGTGTCATCGGTAATATTATCAGCGGTTATGAGATCATGAAGCAAAGACATAGGGCCGCGCGGTCGCGCGCCAAAGACAAGTTCAAAGGGAGAAAATCCTGTATGTTCATTGGGTACCTCTCTGTAAGCGAAGAGGGCCGCGGGTAAAACCCTGTCCCAATCTTGAGGATGATCCTCAGTTATCTTCCCTAGTAAGTTTTTGAGTGTTCTATTTAGCCGTTCGACCATCCCATTGGATATAGGATGATAGATACTACTCAAAGAACTCTCTATCTACAGAGTAGACATTACTTGAGACATGGTATCCGATATTAGTTGGGTGCCATGGTCTGATAATATCTCTCCGGGGAATCCCAGACGAGAAAATATAAGCCAAAGAGCATCTGCAATGTCAGCAGTAGTAATGCTCTTCAGAGGAATAGCCTCTGGCCAACGTGTGCACATATCAACACACGTCAAGATAAATTGATGTCCTGTAGCAGATTTGATCTTAAATGGACCAATGATGTCTATCGCCATTTTCTGAAATGGTCAAATAGGGATGTCTGCAGCCTGAATAGGTGCAGCATGGCGTGGACCTTTGGATTTGACTTCTTGACATACTTTACAAGATCGACAATAAATTCGTATGTCCTTGTTCACAAAAGGCCAAAAGAAAGCCGCAAGAACTCTTGACTTAGTACGGGAAAAACCCATATGTCCAGCACACTGAGAGTCGTGAGCGTGCTGCAAAATTTTAACTCTCAAATTCTTGGATACAAGAATCTGAGAATGACTTGACTTAGCGGAGTCTTGCACCATACGTACAAGTACGCCATTCCTCATTGTAATCCAAGATTTACGCTTTGTAGTGACTGCCTAACCCCAATAGTTGTGCATCCAGAATCAAAAAGTACTGAGACTGGATTGTCATTTACTAAACCTTTATGTAAGACAAGAGAACCTCTTCCATCATGCGCGACTGACGCAGGAAGAGCGGGAAGAGGATGGCCACAACTTAAAGTGGACACCGTGGTTGGTTCAAATAACGTTATGCATTGGGGGCACTGAGATGCTCTCCCAAAATCAAAAGCGGAACATGCCATATTATTAGCGTCATTATTATCTTTAGTCTGTTTATAGGCTTCATGTGACTCTTGCTGTGCAGAGTTTGCCTGATAATGTGATTTATGTTTTTTGTATTGTGATCTACCTCGATTATTATTGCCTCTATTGTAACCCCTATTTGGGTTTGAGTCATAGTTCTCATGGTTACCATTATCATATTCATTATAATGAGTATCTCTATAACTATGATCTTGTTGTCTCCATGGTGGATGACTTGGATAGTTCCTATAATGACTTCCTCTGCGGAAATTCCTATAATTATGACCACCCCTGTATCGAGGGCTGTCGGCTCGTCTCCAGTTCTTGGCAGAAGAACCCTGAAATGATTAGTTACCTTGGTTTTGATAACTATTATGGTTACCCTTTTTATCAAACTTGTTTTGTGGTCCCTGAAATTTGTGTGAGTAATTAGGGTTGTATGGTGTTGCTGAAGAAACTGGCATACCTTCCTTAACCTTAGCATTGCTAAAAGCTACGTCCGGATGTGCCGTGACGTATTGGGTACAATATTCTTCCATTTCTTTTAGTGTCTTGGGTTTACGCTCATGTAGGAATTCAAGGAATGGTTTATTTACACTTGACATAATCTTGTCTCTGAGCAACAAGTCCATAAGGGCTTCATATGTCTTTTCTGTTTTGGACAGCTCAATCCAACGATTAAATGTAAGACGTGTCCTCGCAATGAATTCTGAGCATTCAACCCCTGATTCAGGTACCATTTTCTTAAACAAAAGACGGTAACCTTCCTCTGTTAATTGATATTTTTTCAATAAAGCTGCCCTAATAACATCATAATTATCCTTGTCAGCCTCTTCAACCAAACTTAAACTAGTCAGAGAATCACCTTTCAAATTTTCTGATAACTGGTTAGCATATTGTGATCTATCCACATTATGAGCTCGACAAGAGCGTTCAAATCTATCTAGCCAGAATGTTATGTCATCACTGGAAGGATTGAACGCTGGTACCTTGACCTTGTAAGTAAAGGGTTTACCACTATTACCATTTGACTGATTAGCAATACCCATATTTGTCAATTTTAATTTTTTCAACTCAAATGCTAACAGTTTTTCCTCATGTTCCCTTTTTGTTTTTCTCTCCTCGGCTTCAGCTTCTCTGTCTAATCCCTTTTGTTCAGCTTCAGCTTCTAATCTTTTATTTTCAGATTCTCTCTGTAATCTTTTTTCTTGAGCCTCAGCTTCTAATCTCTTTTGTTCAGCCTCAGCTTCTTTAAATCTCTGTGGGCAACAAACCTTTAAATAAGGTCTTGTATAATCAACTGTGTACCTCTAATAATAGCAATTAATCATCAGTTGATTATTTCTCATAAGTTCACTACACAGCTAGTAGTGTATGATCAAGTATATTTTATAGTATATGTCAACCAACAACATAAACAAAAGACAATCAAGAAAGACAATACGAAAACATTCGCAGAAATCTAATAAGTTAAATAGAAAACTGAAGAAAATAATCACAGAACCTGTGATGATAACCGCGAGGAAATAAACAACACAAATGACGTCACAGTGTATAAATATCAAGTTGTATAGAACTAAAAGACAGGAAAGATGAGATCAACAAATACACACAAATCAAAACAAAACTAAAGAACAGGAAAATATCACAAAAACGACGAAGAAAAAAAAAACGCGTCTTCACAACTAACAGAAATAGCAACAAATTGTCGCTGGCAAATTTTCAATTAAGAAAATTCGCACCTACTGAACGCTATTATAAAACCTCTATGACGTGGTATCCTTTATAATAGTCACCTTACCCAACCTCCCACAGACATATAAACAAATATCACATATAAACATGTAAACATTTAAACATAAATACATATAAATCATATAAATGCAATGTAATGTGTTGCAGATAGAATGTGTTGCGGAGAAGGCTCAGTTATACAGAATAATGGTACAGTTTCTATCAAAATTAACTACCACTTTAATCAATAATTGATTCTGGCCTTAAATATTACAAAGTTCAACACAATCTAGAGAAGTGCAGGAAAATCCACCGTTTACTGTTCCTAAGAATAACTAGTAGGACTTCTCGCTTCAGTTGCACTGTACTTGTCGCAAACACAGTCAAATATACGCTCCAACACTGATGTGTGATGCTGTTTCTTCCAAATAAACACAGTCTGTTCAATGCTGTCTGTACTATGACAAATGTCAACAAGCGCTGACCTAGTTACTGCATACGCTCGATAGGACAGGTCACGCTGACATCGACTGTAGAGTTGTACTGCAAACATGTACACTGGTGTTCATGTGTGTCGTATGTGGCCACAGGAAACCGTCTGGTATCAGTAGTTGACTTCTGTACAATGTCCACTGTGCAGGTTGACCCAGAAAGCTGGCCTACCACGTTGATAAGAGTATAATTGATGTTCTTATCGTAGGTGCAGGTTAATGGTCATCACATTGTTTAAATGCTATTTGCTGGTGTAAGGTGTTATGATTGTCAACTCGCTAACCGACACAGGGTTGTACATACAGGTCACCTGGTCCATAAAGTAGTGAGGCCATGGACAGGTGATGTTGACAATGAGTGAAAGTATAAATGTCAATTGCGCGAATGTGTGGAATGTTCTGAAGTTGACATGTTGGTTAGAATACACTCATACACTCGTATGCAAGTCAATGATGTCCTGAACTGCTATTGACGTTTTCATATATTTATTGTGACACATACTCTGACATTACGGTTGACAGTCACTGGAACAAGTTGACACACACATTATTGTATACGTGAAGAAATACATAGCATCTGGATATAATGGAATGGTCGTAGGCAATCACATAGTATTCTGATCTGTCTATAGTCTCATTCCTTAGCTGACTAATCGCGTCAGCCAATAAATATTACTTAATAATGGCTCCTTATCAGACCCTCTTCTGCCTAAGTCTTACAAGCCTTAAATCCAGCAAATGTTCATGATAACGATCTTAAACCACCAGTAGTGGGGTTTTATTTTCCTTATAGATAACAGATCTCTATCATCATCAGATAATAAGGTTGTCCCTGTTCTCGATAGATGATTTTATTAAACTGGCAATGAGATCCAAGATGGCTTTACTTTTCAGTGAGCCTTGCTCACCCAAGGTGAAAATATGAAGCATAATTAAAGATGCTGTTCATACATAAATGTCCTGATTGGGCTCTGAATATTCTGCAATTAATAATGCTGGTCACATCAAATAACATAGGACTGCTAGGTAGCATATCATCTTCCTCTGTAGTCAATAATAATCTAGGCACGACGAAACGTCTGCCCATCTAGGCATTGCAGAAGGGTACATAAACTGGCTTCGTTACCTTGTTATGGAAATACACTGGCGAATAGCTCACACCATCTTTTGGCGTTAGGAACAAACACTGGGGAGGATTACCGACATAACAGTCATATAGAGAAACTATCTCCTTTCCCCAAATAAACCACGGAAAGATCCCATCTTCGGACTTCCCTGGTACAGACCAGCCATCGCAGAAAAAACATAACGGAAGACCCTTTTCAAAACACATCCGGTCTGGGCATGCGTTAAAGATAACCTCTGATATTACATTCATACGAAGCAAATACAGAGTATTCGCCCTTTGTCTAGAGTTATAATCTCAGACTCAAAATATTATTACCAAATATTTCCAAACATAACAAGTATACAAACAAATAAATATCTTCCTATATATATATACAACTCTATCTTCATTGTCCCCAGTAATCTGTTGGTAACAGTGTCGTAACAAATCTCTTCTCCCTCTGTTTCCCCCTAAATACTTTGTAATACTGCAAATAAAGAATGTAATCGATTGAATATTATTTAACTGGTGCAGACAAAGTAACAATCTTTTAAGTAAAATGGTGTCTAATTAATCAACAGACTTTTACAAAGATTACTTTGCTGGTTAAATGTTGCTAAATTTTGGCTTAATGTAATTTCAAACAACAACAACAATATTAATTGTAGAGTAAACATAGCAATAACTTTAGTTCTTACTTACTTACTTACTTAGTCGTTCCCCTTCTACCGTGAGGTGTAGAGGTAGTTTAGTTCTTACTTATGTTAACGTTTCCTAAAATAGTGTTAAACTTTCGAGCAAATCCACACAAAAATTGAAGGGTTTAAAAACTGAACTCCTTATCATTTTTTTCTCTTCGTTATCATTATCCAATGGAAAAGTAAGATGCTCTTCCATTGAACGAACTAGAAATCTATTTGCTGCAAGATCAACATCGGTTATTGGAAAGGCGTGTAATACATCATATTAAAACACAAGAAATATATAATTAAAACTACAATTTACACCAATATCGCATAACGGAGAAGCATGTAGCACAGATTACGAATGCCAAAAGGATGAAAATCATTAAAGAAGCAGCCTGCAGCAGTGCAGTCTGGCTGAGCGAGTACGGATCGAAGAGGGAAGGCAAACCTGGTCCCAAAAATGTCGTGCAGAAGTCGGATGTGTCGACCGAAAGGTGCAGATATCACAGCTACGGCGTAAACAGACACAACGCAACCACCGTCCTTTTCAGGGCGAACGAGGAAGAAGGAAGAAGAATAAAAGAAGTGGACTACAATTCCCCCATGTAGCGTTTGGAAGTTGGTCGTACTCTGAACACTTCACCCTCCACACTTAACTCTCAAAGACAGAATAAGTGCTAACAGAAAACGTGCACATGATAGGCAACATCAAGAACTCGAGTAAACGTTGCTCAAGTTATTTCGGCAGGCAGCGTACCAGCAGACGGGATTGTCTAAAGTACCGTTTTTCTAGCTAACGGCGACTATGAGGGAGGCCACAGAGGTAAATGAGGCTCTGAAGGGGGCCATGAGCAGAAAAAGGTTGAGAACACCTGCTATAGTGGATGATATTAGGCGGTTAATGGCTGAATATTCCACGGGGGTCTCTGATGAGACAAAGATAGAATAGCACTATTCCTTCCTCAGGCATGTCGTACAAGGCAACTAATATGAGATTATGCATGGGGACTGGCAACCTTATCATGTAAAATAGATTACTACAGAAACCATTAGCTACAAGAGCATGTGCCTGCTGGATGCAGGCTTCCTGCAAGGGTACCTGCTAAAGTAGTGGCTCCATGCTCCGAAACAGCGAAAAGGAAAACGATGATTGGCTGGATGCCGTGTGTTACCAAGACCGTAAGGGCAGAAAAGAATAGTAACAGTGTAACATACCACATATCTCATAAACAACAGTTTATGAGTGTTGGACATTAGCCCGCCTACCCCGTCCTGGGGAAATGTTAAGCTACACAAAAAATATGTCAACACAACATATCCAACATGTACTAAGTTGTCCAGCGGTTGAAATATGCAGCGAACACAGAATATCAGTGACAACAGATAACAAATTATGTGGACCGAGGCATGTGGAGAAGAACTAGGAAAAAGAGAATGCTGGAAGAAAGCTTCGATAACAACATGAACCATTAATAAGATAAAGTATAGAAAGAAAAACAAGGAAGCGATTTAAAGAGAATCAAAACCAGAAGTTCCAGAGTCAAGGCTCATGAAGTGTGCATAGAAGCGAACCAAACACGGGACAGTGAAAAAAGAAACGAGAAAGACAACGCTGGCAGTGGATATGATACAAGAAAAACTATTAGATGTTAGGGACCTTGAGATGACTACTACCTTTATTAGAGTCATTAATATAGAAGTCTCAGGGATAACGATGATGCACATTGAGGATACCTATTGATAGCACTTCAAGGCAGTCCTTATTCTGGAATACCCAGGGTAAGAAAGGCAGAGAGAACATATGTTTCTTGATGAGATGAAGTAACGAGGATGATGAATCAGGCAGAGGAGTTTAAATTATATGCATGATGAAGTAGCAGGCGTGAATGCTGAGATGATGGATACGTGTCAAGTCAATTTGCCACCTTTCCTCGACGAATATCGTCTTGAAAATGTGTTCAGTTCAGAAGAAAGTTTTCAGTATGTGATAATGAAAGCAAACATGTACTGCATTTAAAGATCATGCGTGCCTTTCATTTCCTTTGTCTTTCAAATATTAAGTCTTGAATAGCAACGCCTTTTTTAATTAATTTATTTCTTTGAGTCTATTTTCGTATAGTAGATCCAAAATGGGGTCCTAGAAGCAAAATATCTTAGTATTTGTAGATCAGTGTGCAGTTCGTCTTCCGGACACACTTTTATGTGGTGTGTTAAGGTGATAACCATCCAGCTGCACACGTCATCTTCAACTTTTTTGATTCAGGCATAATTTGATATGTTAAGCAAACAATCATTTTCATTTGATATAAACACGAAGCACTTTGTAAAATGTACCTACGTTTCATTTGGTATGAACACTAGGAGAAACTAGGTCAACATAGCGTTTGTCGTGGTATGTTTAGTTTAAATGTGCAGTAAATGTTTAGTTTGTACGCAGAAGAGATATTAATTTATATAATCCAATTTCAGGGTGATGAAATCAAAAACATTTTCTCCAAATACACAGACATCGCCTGCAACTTCACTGTTCTTACCTTGGTGCCTTACAATGACAGTTTCAAATCGGAAGGCCACCCACGTCTGGACTTTGCGTTGTCAAGCGACGCACTTAAACTGGTGACGTCATCTTTCAAGATGGTGGCGGAAGGTGCACGTGCAGGGAACATTACCTTGTCTGACGCTGACGCAGCTTTAAGAAATGAATTGAACAGATTAATTTTAAATGTGAGATTGGAATTTATCATGTTTCTTTCAACCTTTAACATGTGGGAAGGAAAGGATATAGTATGCAAGATAAGTGGGAGTGAAAGAATATAGTATGCATAGTATGCAAGATAAGTGGGAGTGAAAAGATATAGTATGCATAGTATGCAAGATAAGTGGGAGTGAAAGAGCAGAATGTTAGACGGGCCTGCGCGCCAAATGCTTAACACTTTGAAAGTTCGTTCGTTTATTCGTTATAACCAGTGGTGTCATTCCAGTTGTTGGTTCTGTCAGATATTGACCTTATTTTCCATCAACTTAACATCGGTTGATAGCTGGGGGTGGGAGCCACGCTGGTGTAATGGCTTCGGCGTTGAACTGGCGACCAGGTGTTCATAGTTCAAACCCGGGCGTCAGCGTTTGAAGGAATGTTTACGACCGGAAATTTGACAGAATAACCTGAACGGCTCCTGTGATAAACCCTCTGTGGATGGGAAGGAGCGAAGCTCCTGACCGGGTTGGAAGGAAAGTCCTCAGGTTCCCCAGCCTCGCAATGACATGTCATTGGGCCGAAGGGCTGAAAGCCCAAGTGCCGTTGGTTAAGGGGAAAAAAAATAGCTGGGGGTGGACATCAATGAGACTCATATTTGTACATTAATCAAATAAAATATTAGAAAGCGTTTGCCATTAAGATAATTAACAAAAGATATAATGGGTGGCGAGTGAATGAAAATTAAAAACAATAACCATGCACAAGCAACGTAGAATGGAAGGATTGAAGTGCAGCGACAGCATCACTAGTGTGGGACCGATGACAAGGGCCGGGCAGGTACCAGTGGAAGGAAAGACGTGAAAAGGACGCTGGCGATGTACTGGCTACACACTGAGGAAGCTTGTTGCTACCATTACAAGCCAGTCCTTGTTCTGGAATCCGCTGGGTGAGAGAATTAGAAGTAGACCAAGGGTCACATGGAGAGGAAAGCTAAAGATAGAAATAGAAGCGGTGAGGAGGACATGGAAGGACCTTGAGCAGATGGCACGCGACAGGAGGACTTGGCATGTGTTTGTTGAAGGCTATGCTCCTTGGAGAGCTGAAGAATGTTGAATGAGTGAATGCCACGTGTTATACAGAATGATTTGAATTTTCAAACTCACCAGTCATTGACAAATTCAAGAAACGACAACGAGGCTAGTTGATGCTGTGAATACTCGGTGTCTCCTCTTTTCTTGAAAGGTCAATGAACAAGAAGAAGAGGAAATGCCAAAATTACTGAAATATATGTTACAATCATAGTTATGCGAGAGACGTAGTCGCGAAGTGTAATTTGACTTTCCCTGTCACCAGGTTTAACTTTGGTTTAATTAACACACGTTGAGGACACCTGTTGATAGCATGATCAAACAATCCATGTTTTGGAATTCCCAGGGTAAGAGAGATAGAGGAAGACCAAAGAATACATAGAAATGAGAACTGCAGACAGACATGAAGGGGATGAAGAATACATAGAAACGAGAACTGCAGACAGACATGAAGGGGATGAAGAATACATAGAAACGAGAACTGCAGACAGACATGAAGGGGATGAAGAATACATAGAAACGAGAACTGCAGAAAAACATGAAGGGGATAAAGAATACATAGAAACGAGAACTGCAGACAAAAACATGAAGGGGATGAAGAATACATAGAAACGAGAACTGCAGAAAAACATGAAGGGGATGAAGAATACATAGAAACGAGAACTGCAGACAGACATGAAGGGGATGAAGAATACATAGAAACGAGAACTGCAGACAGACATGAAGGGGATGAAGAATACATAGAAACGAGAACTGCAGAAAAACATGAAGGGGATGAAGAATACATAGAAACGAGAACTGCAGACAGACATGAAGGGGATGAAGAATACATAGAAACGAGAACTGCAGAAAAACATGAAGGGGATGAAGAATACATAGGAACGAGAACTGCAGAAAAACATGAAGGGGATGAAGAATACATAGAAACGAGAACTGCAAACAAACATGAAGGGGATGAAGAATACATAGAAACGAGAACTGCAGACAGACATGAAGGGCATGAAGAATACATAGAAAGACCTTGAGCTGACGGCACGGGTTATAAAGACTTGGCCTAAGTTTGGTGAAGGCCTTAACTCCTGTGGCAGTTGAAAGGTGGAAGAAGAAAAACAAAATACACGTTATGTTCTTAATTTGTTTCATCACGTTCAAGGCGTGGCCTGGTCTCATTTTTTTTTTTTTAAATTCCTTTTTAATGTGCCTTAAATTCGTGATTCCATTGATTGGACTAAATCGTTAAGATTCTCACCCCCAGAAGATAATTTTTGTGATGATAAGCCAGTGGGGGGGGGGGGGGGGGGGGGGGGGGTGGTTCAACTCGAAACCATTATTTGGCTTTTAGCACACAGAAAATACAAAAGAAAGAAAGAAAGAAAGAAAGAAAGAAAGAAAGAGACATAGTATTCTTGATCAAAGCGGAGAAGACTTTAAGTGGTTGTTCCGCCTCTGACTATTTTAGAACGAGGAGAATGGGATGACTGGAGTCCTACAGTTTAATGGTAATGGGCGCCGGGACAACTTTTCTCTCATCATCACTTCCTTCACTGGCAGCGACACCTACTTGGTAAGCATTACCTCTTCTCTCATCTCTTTCACTCTCTCTCGCTCTCTCTCTCTCTCTCTCTCTCTCTCTCTCTCTCTCTCTCGCTCGTGAGGAATGCATTTGATTGACAACAAAAATAAAGTAGTTTAATGAATATAATGTAGAAAATTTGTAGAGTTTGTACATCTGATAATTCGTTCTTCTTCATTTTGACTGATAAACGCAAGCCAAAAGTAGAAATTAGAAATAGCGATTTATTACTCCCTGACCCTTTACTTTATTTTTATTTTCTCCTCTAGCCTCGCTATTATTATGACTCTCTCAAACCCTTGGTTTTGCTTGGATTTTTCAGGTTGGTGTCTGCCGAGTATTAATTCCGTGGTAACAATCTTGTAATGCACTACAGTCTGTGGTTTCGTCTTCATGTTTCTCTTTCTTTCTTTTGATTCATCGCTGAAAAAAACGTGAGACATTACAATAGTTTCCTGTCTTTTTCTTATAAAGTTTTTATACATCCTCATCTTACAGCCATTACATAATGTTAGAACAAAACTGTCGAATTAAGTGTTTTTTATTCATCGCAGAAACTACTTACAACATTACAACAATTCTCCGTCTTTATCTCACACAGTTCTTATAAATCCTCGTGTTACAGCCGTTGTGCAATGACATGACCACATTGAACTGTTAAGTTCATGTTAAAACGTAGCTGTCTAACTACTTACTATTTTAGACACAATAAATGTTTAACATACATTGAACACTATATACCATAATTATAACCGATATGAGGTTGAACTGAGTATCTCCTGCACACGACAAACACCAGTTTTCAAGTGCAGCGTTCAAAAACCAATCATTTGTTAGGACGATTCCCCATTTTGTCCCCGAGGGTGAAGGAGGAGACCAAGCAAGGAAATGCCTGCTGCTTCTTATCGCATGTCGTACAGGTAAATAATATAAGGTTGTGTCTGGGAGCTAGCAACCTTATCGAGTATAACAAATCGCGACAGATACTCCTACTTCATGTGTGCATGAATGCTTTAACGGCAGACTTACTGTAAAAAGACAAGCTGCAGTTGCGGCTCAATGTTCCATGTTGTATATAGAGGAAAATGATGACCTTGATCAAGATTGAAATGATAAAAATCCTCAAGCGAAATGCAAGAATTTTCAGTAACCATGTATTATCTGTCCTCAGAGAGGTCACTGGTTCAGTAGGCCGTACGTGCTAGACAGAAGACTGAAGTTTTATGATCAGAAACACTCTTTCAACAGGTCGACACCTTTTCCACTGAAGGGAAGAGTAGCAAAAGTTGTGATGATCGAAGTATGTTTATTGATGTGCTTTATCTTGTCTTTAAAAGTACTCACTATTTTTAATTTTACTGTAGTTATTCTTTTATTTTTTTTTAACATTGTGCGATATTAGTGGGGGCTAGGAGGTATTTACAACTTAATACCTTATCCAAGTCTGTTATCTTGGATAGCTCCACACCATTATGTGCAGTATTTTGTTAATACAATATATGTATCTTGCTCCGTGTCATTCCTGGTGATCTCTGAATAAGCTAATACAGAATCGGGCTTCTGATCTCTCAGGCGTCTCGTAAAAGGCAACTAATATGAGCCTTTTCATAGGGCTTACAACTTCATCATATATAAGGGCTTGCAACTTCATCATATATAACGACTTGCTACAGTACCTACCACTCAACTATCATATGTGAATATTTTAGTGTAGGATTGCTACAGTACCTACCACTCAACTATCATGTGTGAATGTTTTAGTGTAGGATTACTACAGTACCTACCACTTAACTATCATATGTGAATGTTTTAGTGTAGGATTTCTACAAGCGGAGCAACTCTAGTGGTGGATGTATTCTCTATAGGGAGAGAAATAAAAAAAAGATGATGATAAAGTTTACACCTTGCCCTGTGTAGCTCCCGGGGGGGGGGGTGTCTCCGAGGAGCCAAAGAAATAATAGTACTACTGCAACTTCTGGTGTGTTGTCAGAATCGACTAATATAAGGACGTGCACGAATTCGCAGCATTATCCATAGGGGGCGACAAGGATGATGATTATGATGAAAGGTCTAGAGTAACTTTATGTTTCTGCTGACCTTCACAGTGTCAGTTTTAGATCTGCTGATTTTCTATGTTTGTATCTCTCACATGTTGCATCAAGTAAATTTGTGATTCTTGCAAGTCTAAAATGCCAAGATTTAACTTGTTTCTAGGAACGCCCATTCACCATGAAAAAACGTGATCACATGTTGAAGAGCGGTAATGCCAAATTTGAAGGCTTCGCTGTTGACCTGATCGATGAGGTGGCCAAAATGCTGGAGTTTGATTACGAGATTTACCTCGTGCATGATGGCAAATTTGGCAGCAAGATGCCCAATGGAGAGTGGAACGGAATGATCGGGGAACTACTGTCTGGGGTATGTGGATAAAGGCTGTGCTAAATTATAGTTAATTTTGTTCAACATCTTTGACAGCTCGTATCTGAGTATGGGCAAACTTGTGTGAAGTTTTATAGTATCTCCAGATTATTCGTACTAATAAAACCCTGCTTCCAGAAAGCCTAACATGATACAATATCTCCTACTCAACGTGCGCGCAACATGAGCTGTGGTCATAAAAATTGCGTCATACTACAGCTTGACCACTGCGCTCATAAATCTGGTCCTAGTATAGTGAAATCTTAAACACCTTGTGACAAAACGTCTAAACATGCTCTTTTGTGTGATCTCACACACCTTCAGCCCTCCGGCAGTATCCTTTCTTTTTCTTCATTTTCTCACATCGCTTTTATTTGGCATAAATCATGCCTTTTCATTCGTTATTTTCACTATTTTACTTTTTATGCTGGACATAGCATGGTGAATTCTCTAACACGCTACTCCCCTATGGCAGTACTTGCTACGGGAGTAATGCGTATCTTATTGTTTACCACTCCTCAGACGTGTTTACGTTCCGCCAGCTGAACTGTGGTATTATCGTAACAATACCCAGTCGTCAGACCGGTCACCCGCTTATCTCTTTGAATCCGTCTGACCACCGGTGAAAACGTGTCGGTCAAATATTCGACCCCATTGGAAAGCTGTTGATCATGTTGACACAAGCTTGTTTTGTGCTGCGATGAAAGAAGACAACACTGTCTGACGAGACATCTGTCTGGCGGAGGCACGCAGATAAAGGGAACAATTAGATAATCTGTCGTGACAGACATCTGGGCGGAAGTCATTACGCCAGGAAAACACGGTCACAATATTGTGATAGACAGAGGTACGTGTGGTAAAGTACAGTGATACAGCGATAAAATCATAAATTATATGTAATAAAGTCATAATTAGTAAAGTTGTAACGCGTCTTCTTCCCCGCGCCAGAAAAAGCACTGATTTAAGCAGGACAGAACATAGTGAGAAATCTTATCGCCGCGTTGGTAGTATTAGCCTTTATAACGCGCCCTTCAAGGGTTAACGCTAAAAATTTGAAAAAATATACTAGCGTAGTGGTTCCAGGAAAGATAGAAAGAATAAAACACTCGAACGCATAAGATTGAGAGAGCGGACACCTGCTGCCGGCTTGTCAAGTGTTAGAGGTTTGAATTAGCTACTCAGGCCAACAGTGCGAGACGACGCCGTTAGCTTGTGTCGAAAACGATGTCGCAAGTTTGAAAATTTAAAAATACCCCGCTAGCCCAAAAAATTTCTAACCACAGACACTGTGGAAAAATATATATATAAACACACACGCATAATTACTTCCTATCGGGAAAAAGGAAGATCTGAGGCGATTTTTATAACATTCAAGTAGTTGAAACTTAGAAAAATAACGAACACCAAAATGGAAAATATATTGAATTCTTTATTAATAGGTTTAAGAAAGTTAGCTAGTCTTAGAGCTGGTCTTGTCCTGATGGGTAATATGCTTTCGAATCAAACATCCGACAGATGGAAATAAAGTTATCGACAAAAGACTGTATTTGTTCGTACAGACAGACCAACACATGCTCGTTTGGACTTGCACTAACGGTGACTTTTTTTGACGCTGCCTTGAAAAAGGCAAGAAAGGGTACATGTAGAAAGGGGCAGACAAGGAGAGGAAAAAATTATGGGATGGCTCAAACTGAATATTTTTTGGTAGTGTTAGGCCAAAACCAAGTGTATTTTTGGTGAATGCCAAGTTCGGACTGACAGACCGACAGAAGTACATTAACATTGGACCGAAATTGAACCTTAGATTTAAAAATTTGAATGGGAAATCTTAGTAGTAGATCCTAATGGTCAAAATATTTCATAATATTGAGTACATTCAAAGGCTTGACGCCATTTGTAGAAGATAGTCCCGAGAGCAGGACGTTGTGTATTTCTGAAAAAAAGTGATTAGCCTTATTAAAGCAAATATATATGAAAGTAATAGGCATCACAGTTCAGCCAGCAGTATATCTGGAATCCGCTATTCAACGTACCTGTGTTTTTTCATTGAATTTCTGGTAAGATCGACATTATTCATATATATTTTGTTTAAACATGTGAGTGAGAGATGCTGCCATCACGACTGTAAGTAATCAGGTCCCAAGCTGATTTGTGCAGGGCCTGAAGAAGAATTAAGATAAAACACATTGCCAGTTTTGTAAATGCACATGTTTTGTGAAATAAAATGTTTTCTTAGGTGACCAGAGGGACACAGCTCACCTATCCCATTGTATGGTAGAAAAGAAAGATTAATAATATTATTGCAGATGCAGTGCCACCTTTGTACGAGAGACATGTGAACAACACTGGTACACTGTGGAATGGATGTGCTGGATTGGTCCATTAGATATGACCCAGCTCTTTATTTCTTATGTATGCTCTTTTGTATATAAAACACAGTCTAAGTAAGATATCAACCAGGAGACATTGTTTCATTATTACAGGGTTTTACCTGGCACTAGTCTGGTGCCAGAGTTCTATGTGAAAGCCGATGAGACGTTTTGGAGGTCAGTAGTGATAGGGGTCGCCAGTATCCCCCCTATTACTTTTGGAGCAGTGGTCATTTGGCAGAAAGAATTCAGACAGTTCCAGTGGGCCAGATAAGTGAAATATCTGGTACCCTGACAGTACATCAGCTATAAGAGCAGCATACCCCTGTATCCAAGAAATAAAATATTTCCCTAGTGAAATTAACAGTGACATTGTATTGTAAAGAGACTGGGAGTGATTAAAGAATCCCAAACAGCCATCCAGTGTTAGAAACCAGTAATAGACAGATTTTAGTAACAATATTAGTATAATTTAACAGTATTTGTTTGGACACTTGTCCCTGTGGGTCTAAAATTTACATTTTGTATATATCTTAAATTCTTTTCATTTTTAAAGTCCTGACCAGAAGAATACTAGGTTCAGGACCAAATAAATCATACAGAAAATTATTAATTGTACAAATATATCCCAGGTGTTATTTCCTTTAATCATAGCCTTTAATACTTGTTTGTGTAGAGGTGTATTATTGTTAAAGTACCATCACACCACACTTGCATATCCCTAGACATTAGACGTAGCTATCATTCATACTAGTCAAGAATAAGTCTGCTTGAGGCCATAAGGTGGTAGCACAAAGGTACCCTGATAACTCAACCTTAAATTTGTTAGAATCGGGGACCTTCACAGCTGGCCTCATTCAGTACATTAAGGAAAAATATCAACATCATTTCATAACATCAAAACCCACCACGATAGTGCGGCAGGAAGTCTTATGTAACGATATGACATCACTGTTGTAAGAGGCCACGCGTGTATATTAAATTTAATATTTTCAAATACGCGTGGGATGAGACTTCCCCACCCAAACAGTGCTGGATAGATTTGATTGGTTCGCCAGAATCTACAATGGATTGATTGGAACATTCGGCGGAAACACAGCTGGGATTTGAAACTAAGAATTGTGAGATATACTGAAGGAATCATACACAGAACAGACAGACTGCATCGTAGCGTTAACGAAACACCTCCTACAAGCTAGAGGAAAGAGGATAGGGCTTATAATTCCACAACTATAAGTACCAGATCGAGTATTGGGCAACTTTGGAATTTACAAGTAAACCCGCAATTTTAGTACAAGACTGGAAACTTGGGAATTTTATCACAAGGAGTCAGAGAGGAATTTTAACAAAAGTTTTCCCAGGCAGGATTCATAGAACACCAGCCATCAGAGAAATTAACTCATATTTCCCAGACCAAGTCATAGGAGGAATTATACAAACAGTTTTCCCAGGCCAGGAATTCGCAGAACACCAGCCGTCAGAGCAATTAACTCACATTTAAAGACCTAAGTGATTTGAAGCTTCTAATACAGAGCTGTGTCCATTCTAAATCTGTGCCAGGAGAAGTGTGTATTCCCAAAATTTTGGGGTAAGTGTAAACAATTTATTTACTAATGTAAATTCTACAGGTTTCTTGCTAAGTGGTTATATATATATGAGGCTGGGAACCTCACCATACGAAAATAGTATATGCATGAACCACTACTGCCAGAGCTGGTGATTGTTTCTGACTAGTCGTGCGGGAAACCCGACAGCAGAGCGACCCCAGACTCCTACGGGAGAAGCGACGAGTAATGAGTGATGATTACATCACATGTGCCTAAGGTGTAACGTACTATCTTGTGAGATGTATGTACCTTTTTTAATTGTAATTCAGGCAAATCATTATTCATGCAATCCAGACGCAGTTTCCTAGTTAATACCCAGAAGGATATTGGTGAATTTTCATCACATTCCCTGAGTTACCCTGTGTACTCGGGAATTTAATTCTTCTGAGGGGTTAATATTGGTGGGTGGAGCGCATGAAACTGGTCCTGTTAGTTTGCGGAGAACAAATGTACTCAGCAGAAGGCATTTGTTTCTGTCTATTTGTCACAGTTCGTGGTTACAAGACATCAGACCTAAGTACTGAAGTTCCTACGCCACTAGTGTGAGAGAAGAGTATCACCACCAACCGCCTACAGTGGACGAATTATATGGAGAAGTGTACGTACTCATCACCAAAAAGAAGTGACGGAAACCACAGCTGCAGGACTCATCTGAAGCTAAGTTTTATGTAACAGGCTACAGCAAAAATCAAAGACATTCTAAAGCCCATTCTAAACCTCAATGAGGAAACTTTAATTTCAATTTTCACCCAATTTTCCATATTTATTTTCCCATGTTAAAGACTAATTGATTATTAAATTTGTTGTATGTTATGTTAAACTAAACAATAATAGTTGATTCAGTTTATATGTACGAAAGCAAACGTTTGAGCCAGTTTTTCTTGATAAATACATATATATAAATATAGAGCCATTACTTATAAGAGGGCATTCGTTGGATTACTCCAACTGGGGGCTTGACGGGCCAGAACCATTGCATAAACCTTTCACAAAAAGGCGACGGGCCAGATAATAAGTTAACAAATTTGCTCAGCCCTTAAGCAGCGTTTTGTTCTTGACTTCTGGGAATATCTTGTGAAGGCTCCCCTAAGGTAGAAACGCCATTCATCTTCTATGTACATCTTTGCCAAGAGTAATCTTGCGCGAAGATAGATACCTTGGACGACCTACTTTTAGATACGCTTGCGTTGTGACCATTAGGGGACATCTACTGCAAAGCAAGGGGAGACAATCCCGTGACAGCAGTATCTACTTTTGGACTACCTTTTAAGCTTGCATTTAGATAACATTTTTTTCTGTGTTAACTATTTCTGTCAAACGTTTAAAGGATGAAATGATCTAACGTGACTGTGCACTGTTTGTGTTACTTGACTGTTCACTATTTGTGTTACTTGACTGTTCACTGTTTGTCTTACTTGACAGTTCACTGTTTGTCTTACTTGACTGTTCCCTGTGTGTCTTATGTGACTGTGCGCTGTTTTTCTTACTTGACTGTTCACTATTTGTCTTACTTGACTGTTCACTACGTGTCTTACTTGACAGTTCACTGTCTTACTTGACTGTATATCTTACGTGATTGTTTACTGTTTCTCTTACATTACTGTTCACTGGTTGTCTTACTTGAGTGTTCATTGTTTGTCTTACTTGACTGTTCACTGTGTGTCTTACGTGACTGTTCACTATTTGTCTTAAGTGAATGTTCACTGTTTGTCTTACATGATTGTCACTGTTTGTCTTACGTGACTGTTTACTGTTTGTCGTACGTGACTGTTTATCTTACGTGACTGTTCACTGTTTGTCTTACTTGAATGTTAACTGCTTGCCTTAACGTGACTGTTCAGTGTTGAAGATGTCGTTATTTCCTCAGAATGCTACTATGTCTGTAGCCCCACTTTCCATAAACGCCCAAAGGGAAGAGGCTGTCGATTTCACCAAGCCTTTTAAGACTCGGTATATCTCTGTGCTCATGAGGATACCAAGACAAGAAACCTCATACTTTGAGTTCCTCAATCCTCTTTCGCCCATAGTTTGGATCTGCACGCTGTTCGCATTTGTCGCAGTCAGCATTGTCCTTTACACCTTGGAGAGAATGGGCAGAAACAAATGTGGTCAATCAGGCAGCGTTCAGATCACAGTCAGAGAGTCTTTCTGGTTCATTTTTGGATCATTGCTGCAAGGTAAGATTGCTTAAGTTAAATGATTGCTATGTATTATATAGTTGTGACGCCCAGTGTAGTTCCCGGGGGCCTTCGATGAGGCGACGTCTCCTTCAGGCATATTGTACAAGGCGACCAATAAAAGGTTGTACATGGAGGGTTGGCAACCTCATCTTGTAAAATACATTGTTACAGAAACCACCACCACAACAACATGTCATTGTTCTGAGATTCCCAGTGTGATAGAGGTAGAAGAGCTGGAGACAGAAACAGCAGGGTTAAAGAAGATATGGAACGACCTTGAGCGTTTGGCACAGGACTTGATGACGTGGTGTGCATTTGTTGAAGGTCTATGATCCTTGGGGATAATGAATGAGAAGGGCAATGATCCTTGGGGATAATGAATAAGAAGGCCAATGATCCTTGGGGATAATGAACGAGAAGGTCAATGTTCCTTGGGGATAATGAATGAGAAGTTCAATGTTCCTTGGGGATAATGAATGAGAAGGTCAATGTTCCTTGAGGATAATGATTGAGAAGGCCTATGATCCTTGGGAATAATGAATGAGAAGGCCTATGATCTTAGGAGATAATGAATGAGAAGACCTATGATCCTTGGGGATAATGAATGAGAAGGCCTATGATCCTTGGGGATAATGAATGAGAAGGTCAATGATCCTTGGGGATAATGAATGAGAAGGCCTATGATCCTTGGGGATAATGAATGAGAAGGCCTATGATCCTTGGGAATAATGAATGAGAAGGCCTGTGATCCTAGGGGATAATGAATGAGAAGGTCAATGATCCTTGGGAATAATGAATGAGAAGGCCTGTGATCCTAGGGGATAATGAATGAGAAGGTCAATGATCCTTGGGAATAATGAATGAGAAGGCATATGATCCTAGGAGATAATGAATGAGAAGACCTATGATTCTTGAGGATAATGAATAAGAAGGCCTGTGATCCTAGGGGATAATGAATGAGAAGACCTATGACCCTTGGGGATAATGAATGAGAAGGCCTATGATCCTTGAGGATAATGAATGAGAAGGTCTAAAATTCTTGGGGAAAATGAATAAGGCCTATGATTCTTGGGGATAATGAATGAGAAGACCTATGATCCTTGGGGATAAGGAATGAGAAGGTATGTGATCCTTGGTGATAATAAATGATATTTCCTGGAGTAGCTATCTCATGTTTCCCATTTTTATTATGTCACTTTTAGGTAACACAGACTCCACCCCTTCAACCATTCCTGGACGTATTTTGACAAGTGCCTGGTGGTTTTTTGCACTCATCCTCATCTCATCATACACAGCCAACCTTGCCGCTTTTCTTACTGTTAAAAAGATTAACACACCAATTAAGGTATGACGAATTAAATTTAATACCCAAGTACATACTTTAACTAGACTTTCAGTGTATCTAGAGATATACATTAGGTATATAAAGCCGCAAATTCCTCTTATACTTCTAATGTGGTCTGCTATTAGTTTGGTAATCTTTTTTGTCAGGAACGATTGTTTCTCATACCTTACTATCAAATGAGATGTGTTGTTTTACGTAACACCATTGCGCACCTTCTCTCTTCTAAAAGGTCATTAATTTTGACACATTGATTCATCTGTCTCTAGTTAATCTAGATAATGGTTGGAAGAACTGTGCTACAAATGCTTCACTGTCGTTAAGCCACTTTTGCAATTGCCTTTTCTTTCTAACACGTGACTGCACCTTCAGTATTTTGTTATTTAATTTTCTTTATCTTGTTTGTTTTCCACTTTTTCTTGTTGTGTGTTAGACATAACGCATTGGCGGAATTTCTCCACTTGGATCGAAAGAGCTAAAGGGACGTGGGTTGTATTGTGGCCAAAAACCAAAGGGATAGTATCAAGGGATGGAACTTTGTCTCTGAACGCATTATGGTCCTAAAACTAAAAGAAGGAGAAACCATAGTCAACCTTGTCATTGTGTATGGGCCAAATGAAGATGAACGAGCAGAGGTCAAGGAGGAATTCTTCTAGCTGCTTCAGAGGACAGTGGACGACTGCCTAGATAAAATTATCATGCTCAGAGATTTCAATGCCAGAGTTGGAAATGACCATGCTTAGATGGGGTGGAGTTATCGGAAGATATGGAGAAAACACTCTTAATGACAATGGAAAGCGACTCCTTAGATTCTGCGCAGAGCAGAATCTGATCATTACAAACACAAAGTTCCCCCATAAGCGCATTCATGTATATACTAGGTGTGAACCAACAAAGAATGAGAAGTCAGTGATCGACTACGCCATTGTTAGGAAGAGCTCATTCAAGTATGTCCGGGATGCTAGTGTGGAGGGGGCTAGAGATTGGAAGTGACCACTACTTGTTAACAATTAAAAGAACTACTGAAAGGGTTACTTGGCCCAGGAACTGCCTAACATCACGCAAGAAGCTAAGTAAACGAACAGGAGAAACGAGCATTAAGACCTACAAGTTGAGAGAGCCAGAAGTCAAGACCAGATATCAGGGGCTTATTGCTATAGCAGTGAGAAACAAAGAACAACAACCTGAGGACCTAGAAACACTGGCTGAAATTCAAGGACATCATAAAGACAGCTGCTGCAGAAGCATGTGGTGATGTTCGACTTGGGAACAAGAGAAAGAGGACACCTTAGTGGACAGATGAGGTTAAAGAGAAAATAAGAGAGAAGAAAAAGACATGGAAACAATACTTAAGAGCTAAAAACACACCAGGAAAAACAGAGAAACATAGAGAATATATGATACTCAGAACAGAAGCAAAGAACAAGGTGCTTGCAGCAAAACAGAAGTCCTGGGAAGATTTTGGAGAAAAAGTAGAAAACAATGCGCAAGCAAACCAGAAATTGTTCTAAAAGACCCTAAAGAATATGAGGAAGGAAAGACAGTGCCCCCTTAAATTTATAAAGGACAACCAAGGCAAATTGCTTACTGCTCCAAAAAAAGTAATGGGAAGATGGAAAGAATATTTTTCAGAACTCCTGGATAGTGAGCAAGGTCAAACATCAGAAATGATAACCACTGGCACAGAAGAGGAAACCAATGGTGATGAAGATGACATAAAGATGGAAGAACTGAAGGCAGCACTGGAGAAAATCAAGATGGGCAAAGCTGCAGGACATGATGGCATAACACCAGAAATGGTTAAGTACATGGGAACAGCAGGCGACCTATTACTCCTAAGGGTCCTACGGGCAGCTTGGTGCAACAAGACCATACCAAAGGATTGGGAGATTGCCATAATAACAACGATTTTTAAAAAGGGTGACAACCGACAATGTGGAAACCATAGTGGTGTATGGTGGTGATGGTACTACGTGTGATGCATGAGGTCAGCTGTGAAGGCTCCTGAGATAAATTGTAACTGAGAGTTGTCAGAAGGCCCTTCTCGCTACCACTACGACCTCACACTTATCTTTTTTTTTTTCTAATGAATGTGACTACGTTAAGTGTCTAGGGTATTGATATGTAATGTGGTGTGATAGTTTATAGACACACACACAGATATTTAAGAAGTCTAATAATATTAACAAATGTTATAATACACTGAACTAACTCAAGTGTGTAAAATTTTTGATAGAAATTTTTTTTTTACATTTATTTTGTTCTGGATCAAGTTTTATTTTGACCAGAACTTATAAAAGATTTAGAAATTATGAAAGAAATGCATGGAATATTACATAATAAATGCAAGAGTGTACATATGTATGTACTAGACTATTTAGTTTTATTAATGTTTATAGTAGTCATCTAATTGGGAGGATAGTTAATGGTTGTGCTGTTGGGGTGGCCTCATCACTCCAGTCTATATTGACTACACCTTGTCCAGAAATGGCAGGAATTTTATGGGATTGTTAGTAACTAAATGGAGTTGGTGAATTTCCAGCAGACCAGAGGCTCACTCAACTTTGAAGATGTAGCTCTGGTGCTGAGATCTGGTGGCCCCACCTCTCCGTGCTTGGGGGCAATAATAGTGGTCTGGTGGCCCCACCTCTCCGTGCTTGGGGCAATAATAGTCTGCTCTGACACAACGTTACTGCACGGATCCACTCTGGTAAAATCACCAACTTAGTTGACACCGCCTTGGTGACAACTGAAACTCACAGCTCTGCAATCAAAGTATTGGCTATGTGTCAAAATTCCATTCTCTAACCATGTCTGGACACAACACTACACAACAACAACACCATATAGACAGGTCAGATCTCTCTGACCATACAGCACATTTTACCATGGTGGTTTCACATCAGATAGGTCCTCCCAGACTACAGATTCTGAAATATATTTATTAGTTTCCTGCCCTAAAATAGGATAGGTAATATGTTTCATTGTTCTCAACACTTGATCTGTCCTTCCTAACCCTTGCTGGAGTTTATGTATATTGTTTGTCCCTAGACCCTGAACTAGGGCGGGGGGTCTAGAGCAAATCCCTACTTGTTTGTAAGGCTAGATTTCGATATGGCAGTATCAAATCACTCGAAACATTAAACAATATTCAAAATATACAAAGAAATAATTTCAATCTTACCAGATTATGAATAAAGAACACAGAAATGCTAGCAAAACTCAGCTGAGCTGCTGGCTATAGTATGGCGTCCCTGAACTTATTTCAATTTATTTCATTTGGAAATCACCACACTTGAAATTTACTGTGTCTATCACTGAACAACTATTGAGGAATGGCCCCAAATGCGCGTCTGAGCGCCGATAATATGATTGTCTGTGGCCAATCACTGCCTTGGTTTTTTTTTAATTCAAATTTCCTACACTAAAGTCATTTCAGTCATGCTTCAGTCAAGTATGGATTTTTATCTGTTAGTCTGTCCGTCTCTACTTGCGTTTTCACAAAAACGTACTTGTTTTTTGAACCAACCTATTCATCCCCTCTACAATTTTGCCTGAAAAGTTTATTTTTAGCCACAGCTTCCACCAATTCCCCTTCTCTTTCATTCTAACTAGATTTGGACACTTGAGTCTTCAAGGTCGCGATTTTTGTGCAAATAGTGACCTGTTTGATTCAATGCAGTCTTTCGCTGTTGTGAACAACACAGTCTTTTGTCAATGTCTTCATTATTATCTATCCGTCTGTATAATTAAAAGCATATTATTTCACTGCTCAGAATGGGCCATCCGGCCAGCTAATTTTTATATTCCTAACATTAATATTAAGAAAAAGTTACTTTTTAAATTTTGTAATATTTCAAGCATCTGCGTTTAGCCGCTGAATTCAAATCAAAGGCTTGGTATCGCAAAAGCGTCCCTTTCCGTACCTCGTGTCAATTTGGGGACGTGAATTTTTACTTCCCCCCCCCCCCCCCCCCCCTCCCAATTGCGTCTCCTTAGCCTTGCTAGTCTCACGCAAGTTTTCAGTCATATTTTTTTCCTTTTGATCCGCCGTTCTCATCGTTCAAATGGTAACCGTTTTGACTTCCCGTCTAGCAAGTCAATTTTTATGGAGGGTGATGACCCGCGGTCAGGGCGATCATGTACTATCAGCAGCCTACGCATTATGTTTTTATCCTTACATGTTATCTTTGGAGGTATTTTAACGTTGTATCTCTGTTAATTTTACGACACATCTCCCCACTTGAAAACATGCCTACGGCAAGTTCCAAAACCAGCGATACACATAGGTAAAATTACTCCTCACGTCTGCCACTACTCTAATTTTGATCACAGGGGTGCCGACTGAGGAAATCTGCACCAACATTCAATTTGCCTGGGATATATTGGATACTAAACTGATAAGGTTGAAGCAATAAAGACCACCTCAGCAATCTTGCGTTTTCATGCTTAGCCTGAGATAAGAATACAAGAGGCTGATGGTCCGTCTCGACCACAAAAGTCCTACCATACAGATAGATTTGAAACTTCTTTATTGCCCAGATTAACGCTAAACATTCTTTTTCGCTTGTGGAGTATCCTTGTTCCGCCTTATTCAATTTGCGGCTTGCATAAGCGACTGGTTTCAGTTCCCCATCAGGTGAAGATGATCTTTGCAACAAAGCCCCTCCGAGTCCTACATTACTTGCATCGGTTCTTAAGACAAAGTCCTGTGTCAAATCAGGCAGTTTGAGAATAGGCTTGCTAGTGAGTTTTTCCTTTAACTCTTGGAACGCTAGTTCACATTGTGCAGTCCAAATAATTTTATCTGGAAGTCCCTTGCGAGTCAGATCAGTCAGAGGAGCACAAATAGCGTTAAAATTTTTGATGTATTTCTGATAAAATCCGCATAACGACACGAATGATCGCACGTCCTTTTTTGTTTGTGGCCTAGGTGCTCTCTGCAGTTTTTCCAAATTCTTAGGATCAGGGGTCATATTACCCTGATATACAGTGTGCCCCAAGAATTCCAACTCTTTGCATCCAATACAACATTTTGTTGGCCTAGCAGTTAAGTTCGCCTCCCGAAGCCTATTAAATAACATTTCTAGAGCTTCAATGTGTTCTTCAAATGTCTCTGTGGCGACGAGAATATCATCCATGAAATTCGTGATACATGGGTTATTCAGGGGATCCAACAATTTGCGCATCATCCTTGAAAACACACTCGGAGCATTTTTCAGTCCGAATGGTAGCATATTGAATTCATAATGTCCATCCGAAGTGCTAAAAGCCAAATAAGGTCTCACTTCAGGCTTCACTGGGATCTGGTAATAGCCTTTACTAAGATCCACCTTTGAAAAGTATTTTGCCTTGTTCAGTCTGGCAAATAACTGTTTTGTGTCTGGTAATGGATCCACTTGTCCTTCTGTGACAGCATTCAGTTTCCTGTAATCTATGCACAGTCTGTGTTCCCCAGACGGTTTTCTCAACAAAACGACACTAGAACTAAAAGATGATTCACTGTGCGAAATAATCCCCTCCTTCAACAAATGATCTATTTCTTCCTTCAATGCCTTCTCCTTCGCGAACGGAATAGAATAGGCTCTCATACAGATTGGGTTTGAGTCTACCAGTTTCATGTCATACTGTAGCAAATTTGTATGGCCTGGTTTGTCTGTTAATACATCTGTATGTTCCTCCAGAACCTGTTGAACTCTCTCCCTCTGATTTTTAGTCAGGTGCTTACTGACTTTTACCTGTGCTGCTGTTTCACAAGGATGTAATGGGTATTCATGTGAGGTGAGTGGTTCCTTTTGCATCTGAGTTGCAATAGCCAAGGTCAATAAGGGGGTGCTTTCCTGGAGTGGTCTGTCCAGATACTTCTTTAACAAGTTTACATGATAAACTTTCTCCTTCCCCTTTTTGTCAATTTTATAGTTTGTTCTAGACACCTTCTCTAGAACCATATATGGACCTTGCCAACCAATTTGTAATTTATTCTGGCTACCGGGTAGTAGAAGAAGCACCTTCTCTCCCACAGCTAGTTCTCGGTCCTTTGCCTTCCTATTAAAATATGCTGCATGTTTCTTCCTGGCTTGTTTCAAATTATCATTTGCCAGTTTCCATCCAGCTTTCAGACGAGTGGTCAGTTCGTTCACGTATTGATAAGATGAGGTAACAGGTTCTTCCGCCTTCTCATCCGTCCAGGTCCTTAATAAAGCTTCTAAAGGACCTTTTATTGGCCTCCCAAATAGCAGAGTTGCGGGAGCCATCCCGGTTGAACTATGTGGTACCTCCCGATACGCAAACAATGCGGCGGGCAGGAATTGATCCCACAGATCCGGTTTTTTCGTGTGCCAGCTTTCTCAGGATAGAAATGAGAGTCCCGTTGAACCTCTCTACCTGGCCGTTCCCTTGTGGATGGTACGGACTACAATGAAAGTGTCTGGCTTGAAATAGTTTAAAAACCTCTTCCGTTAGTTTCCCCTTGAACTGAGATCCATTATCCGTCAAGATTTGATGCGGGAATCCTAATCGGGTAAATATTGTAAGTAGTGCCTCTGCTACATGTTTTGAATCAATTGATGGCAGGGCTACCGCCTCTCCCCACATAGAACAAGTGTCCACCAGAGTAAGGATGTAACTGTTCCTCCTCTTGGTCCGAGTGAGTGGTCCTACAATATCCACTGCAACCCTCTCAAAAGGTGTTCCCACTATGGGCATTTCCCCTAGAGTTGCAGGAGCAGTCCAGTGCTTTGGAGCTACCCTTTGACATTCTGGGCAGGATTTGACATATCTTTTTATATCCTCCGTTATCCCTGGCCAGAAGTAATGACAAGCTATACGCTGTCCTGTGGCGCTGATCCCCATGTGACCACTGAAGGGAATCGCATGCCCGAGTTCCATCACTTTATCTCTATATGAAGTGGGAAGAACCAGCTGGTTGTGACCATTTATTCCAGTTCCGGCCTTCCTGTATAATAGTTTGTTCTTCATGAAATATTCTCCCTTGCTCGGAGGTGTGTGGCATTTGGGCAATTTTTTAAAACATGGCTTGAGTGTCCTATCCTCAGCCTGCGCCTTCCTCATCTCCTCTGGATGAGCATTTATAGGTTCACCTTCTTCCTCCTTCTTCTGTGACCTGGTCTGCACTGTCGCCATGATCACAGGCCTCTCGGGATTCCCCAAGAAGACGTATCTACACCCCAATATCAGAGGGTAGATTGGTTCATCTATCACTGCTGCTCTGATTTCTCCTTCCACATAGCGAGTTTTCACCGTTATCCTTGCGATGGGAAGTGTCATGAGTGGTATGTCCTTGGTCGCCCCTTGTATTTCCACTGTTTCTGTGGTATACTGACTTGGGTCCACTAGGCTAGACTTCACAACTGAATCATAATCCAAACCTGTATCATAAAGGCACCTTATGGTGACCCCATTACAAATAACATCCTCACAAACTGGGGGGTGATAAGGTTCCTGTTGTCCATTAGGATTAACCTTTAATCTTTGCGTCCCCGACTTCATTGCAGCAATGTTTGAAGGTTTCCTTCTACAAAATTCGGTGTTATGGTTATCCTTCTTGCACCATTTACACCATCTTTTTCCTTGGTTCAACGGTTTTCTTTCATTGAACTTTTGGTCATTGAACTGTGAGTTTCTGTCGCGATAGTCATTTCTTGGCCGCTCAAAGTTTGTCCTACTTTTATTTCCCTGCTCTCTATTATCAAATTTATTAAATTGCTGTGGAGCTTTAAAATTGTCTATGTGCTTCTTTTTAGCACCACTTACCTCTGCCTGGGCTGCCTGATACCTCTCAGCGACATTTAAAACCTCCCCCAACTTCTCTGCACCTTGTTCCATGAGAAATTTTCTCATGTCTGGAGCCATGGACTCTCTCAATTGCTCAATCATGATCATTTCTTTAAGATCTTGGGTCTTCCCCAGAGCAGTCCATTTCTCCAAATAGGTTTCTAGTCTGGCAGAGAATTGGTGGTATGTCTCCCCAGACAACAGTTTGGCATTTCTAAATTTCTTACGATAAAATTCCCCATTTTTTTTCGTACCTCAATAACAAAGCCTGCTTTAACATGTCATAATTGTCTTGGTCTTCCCTGTTCATTTTAGCAAATACTTCATAAGAAGTACCTCTCAGTCCCTGTGATAGCTTTAAACTCCACCTCTCTCTCTCTAACCCATATGTAGTAGCTAATAACTCAAAACGTCCTAGGTACCCCTCTATGTCATCGTCTTTTTCAACAAAATGGTCTAAATGAAACCCCATAGCTGAGTTTGAGGCTCCCAGACTAGGCGTAGCATCTGAGGCAAAAGGGCTGGCACCATTTTCAGGAGCCTGGCCTTGTAATTCCAGCTCCCTTAGTCGTAATTCGTGCTCCCTTTGCAACCTTCTATCTTCTGCCTCCCTTTCGGCAGTCAATCTTTTTTCTTCTGCCTCCCTTTCGGCAGGCAATCTTTTTTCTTCTGCCTCCCTTTCGGCCTTTTTATCTTCTGCCTCCCTTTGCTGTCGTTTTTCTTCTGCCTCAATCTGCAGCCTCTTAGTCTCAGCCTCTAACCTCTTCGCTTCAGCCAACCTTTCAGACTCTAATTTTCTTTCAGCCTCTTTTTCTACTCTCCTTTCTTCCCGTTCAATATATTTATCACATTCAGCCGTTACATATTGAATTAAAATCTGACCATCCATTCCCATCTCCTTTGCGGTCAGCACAGCAGCTGATCGGAATTTTGCTAGCTCCGCCATACTTTTTAGACAATATAATAATATACAAGATAAATCTCTAACCACTAAATTACTTCTAATTACTATAGTCTAAATAATTCTAATTAATTAATTAACTAATTACTTATTACTGGCTGTGAAGATTCACCAACTTTTATCTGCAGGGACACTTTTAATTTTAAAGGGAATTTTACAATTTTGTTCCCCTAATTTTATTTCTCCCACCAGGAGATCCTAATATTACTGTTGGGCTAATGATCCCGGAACAAAGAGACCCCAATATATGTAGTGGGTTTGATGGTATTGTATGGTGGTGATGGTACTACGTGTGATGCATGAGGTCAGCTGTGAAGGCTCCTGAGATAAATTGTAACTGAGAGTTGTCAGAAGGCCCTTCTCGCTACCACTACGACCTCACACTTATCTTTTTTTTTTTTCTAATGAATGTGACTACGTTAAGTGTCTAGGGTATTGATATGTAATGTGGTGTGATAGTTTATAGACACACACACAGATATTTAAGAAGTCTAATAATATTAACAAATGTTATAATACACTGAACTAACTCAAGTGTGTAAAATTTTTGATAGAAATTTTTTTTTTACATTTATTTTGTTCTGGATCAAGTTTTATTTTGACCAGAACTTATAAAAGATTTAGAAATTATGAAAGAAATGCATGGAATATTACATAATAAATGCAAGAGTGTACATATGTATGTACTAGACTATTTAGTTTTATTAATGTTTATAGTAGTCATCTAATTGGGAGGATAGTTAATGGTTGTGCTGTTGGGGTGGCCTCATCACTCCAGTCTATATTGACTACACCTTGTCCAGAAATGGCAGGAATTTTATGGGATTGTTAGTAACTAAATGGAGTTGGTGAATTTCCAGCAGACCAGAGGCTCACTCAACTTTGAAGATGTAGCTCTGGTGCTGAGATCTGGTGGCCCCACCTCTCCGTGCTTGGGGGCAATAATAGTGGTCTGGTGGCCCCACCTCTCCGTGCTTGGGGGCAATAATAGTCTGCTCTGACACAACGTTACTGCACGGATCCACTCTGGTAAAATCACCAACTTAGTTGACACCGCCTTGGTGCCAACTGAAACTCACAGCTCTGCAATCAAAGTATTGGCTATGTGTCAAAATTCCATTCTCTAACCATGTCTGGACACAACACTACACAACAACAACACCATATAGACAGGTCAGATCTCTCTGACCATACAGCACATTTTACCATGGTGGTTTCACATCAGATAGGTCCTCCCAGACTACAGATTCTGAAATATATTTATTAGTTTCCTGCCCTAAAATAGGATAGGTAATATGTTTCATTGTTCTCAACACTTGATCTGTCCTTCCTAACCCTTGCTGGAGTTTATGTATATTGTTTGTCCCTAGACCCTGAACTAGGGCGGGGGGTCTAGAGCAAATCCCTACTTGTTTGTAAGGCTAGATTTCGATATGGCAGTATCAAATCACTCGAAACATTAAACAATATTCAAAATATACAAAGAAATAATTTCAATCTTACCAGATTATGAATAAAGAACACAGAAATGCTAGCAAAACTCAGCTGAGCTGCTGGCTATAGTATGGCGTCCCTGAACTTATTTCAATTTATTTCATTTGGAAATCACCACACTTGAAATTTACTGTGTCTATCACTGAACAACTATTGAGGAATGGCCCCAAATGCGCGTCTGAGCGCCGATAATATGATTGTCTGTGGCCAATCACTGCCTTGGTTTTTTTTTTAAATTCAAATTTCCTACACTAAAGTCATATTCAGTCATGCTTCAGTCAAGTATGGATTTTTATCTGTTAGTCTGTCCGTCTCTACTTGCGTTTTCACAAAAACGTACTTGTTTTTTTTTGAACCAACCTATTCATCCCCTCTGCAATTTTGCCTGAAAAGTTATTTTTAGCCACAGCTTCCACCAATTCCCCTTCTCTTTCATTCTAACTAGATTTGGACACTTGAGTCTTCAAGGTCGCGATTTTTGTGCAAATAGTGACCGGTTTGATTCAATGCAGTCTTTCGCTGTTGTGAACAACACAGTCTTTTGTCAATGTCTTCATTATTATCTATCCGTCTGTATAATTAAAAGCATATTATTTCACTGCTCAGAATGGGCCATCCGGCCAGCTAATTTTTATATTCCTAACATTAATATTAAGAAAAAGTTACTTTTTAAATTTTGTAATATTTCAAGCATCTGCGTTTAGCCGCTGAATTCAAATCAAAGGCTTGGTATCGCAAAAGCGTCCCTTTCCGTACCTCGTGTCAATTTGGGGACGTGAATTTTTACTTCCCCCCCCCCCCCCTCCCAATTGCGTCTCCTTAGCCTTGCTAGTCTCACGCAAGTTTTCAGTCATATTTTTTTCCTTTTGATCCGCCGTTCTCATCTCGTTCAAATGGTAACCGTTTTGACTTCCCGTCTAGCAAGTCAATTTTTATGGAGGGTGATGACCCGCGGTCAGGGCGATCATGTACTATCAGCAGCCTACGCATTATGTTTTTATCCTTACATGTTATCTTTGGAGGTATTTTAACGTTGTATCTCTGTTAATTTTACGACACATGCTATACAGAGCTTTTACAAGTCTTGCAAAAATTATGTGGTGACAGCAAAGATATGAGGACCACCACTGGTGTGACAAGGTGATATCCTGTCACCTTATCTTTTCATACTCCTCATGGAAGATGTCATCAAGGCATGTAAGGAGAGGACTGGAAAGTATTCAGTGGGGTACTGGAAGATGAGACAGGTCTGTATTTCAGAGCTGGCATTTGCTAATAATGTTGCCCTGATTGCTAAGTCAGAGGCACTTCAATCACACCGGCAAGTCTGGAAGGAAGAGCTGGAGAAGAGAGGGATGATCATAAGCAGCTCGAAAACAAAAACCAGTGTGATATAACGAGAGGAAAGAAGACATCAGATTAAGCTGGGAGAACAGGTCCTGGAGCAGGTCGACCACTTTAAATATCCTGGAGCTGTCATAGACCGGAAGGGAGGCATCAAAGAAGAGTTGGCTACCCGAAGAGCAGCAGCTGGGAGACTTTTTAAAGCCATAAATCGAGGATTCCTCAGCAAAAGAGAAGTTGGTAAGAAGAGGAAGATGGCTGTATACCGCTCCACCTATGTCCAAGTCTTGACGTATGGATGCGAGTCATGGGCAATGACTACAACCCACAAAAGCCAAATCCAAACCACAGAAATGAGGTATCTGAGGAAGGTGGTTGAACTAACAAGAAAAGACATGGTCCGCAACCAGACGATACGTCAAGGCCTAAAAACCCAACCCCTGCAGACCCAAGTAGAACAGTCCCAACTGAGATGGTTTGGCCATGTCTGCAGAATGGGAGAAGATCGGCTACCACGACAAGCATGAGAAACAAAGAGCCATGGATACAGACCTTCAGGACGACCCAAAGTCCGCTGGGAGGACAACATTAGACAATCTTTAAAGAACCGAGGACTAGAATGAAATCAAGCCAGGAGGAAGACAGCCGATAGAATAGTTTGGCGCTCTTTCTTTTTTGACAGTATTGCCTCCCCTGCTTTGCAGAAGTGGTCCAACAGTGACCAAACTCAAGAGTATCTAATATAGTCTTCAATGGAATCTATTTGTACATAAGATTACTCTTGACAGAAATGTAGATAGAAGAGTAGTAAAGCTTCTATCACACGGGAGTCTTCACAAGAAATTCAGGTAAGCGAAAACAATACTGGCTGTCGCTAAGCACGTTAATTCTGTAACCTGCCGACCACTTTTGTGAAGAATTTAAGCACTTATTTATCAGCTCGTTAAGCCCCCACCCCTGATTTACTCAGTGAAATTCTCTTATTCAAGTATAGCTCTGTTTAGAAAGTGTGGAGTAATTGACTGAGACAAACATGCAGTAACTTTAAAATGATCAAATCGAAGTTAAATTTATAACATTACAAATAACAAAATTTAATAATCACTTTAAGTTTTAACAGTGAAAATAATTTGAATAGTTATGAATAAAGAAAAGCTATCATCCTCGTATTTGGGGATTGCAAAAAGGGTAAGAAAGTTCAGATGGCAGCATATATTTGAACTTAGCTGCCAATGACGGTTCTGTCTTTTCACACTGAACACTCGTCTCTGGTCAAGGTTGTCGGGTGTAGCTCGTCTCCCAGAAACACACCGTCTACACAGTGTTCTTTCTCTTAAAGCGTAGGCCACTGATCCCGTCTTGTTCCAGAAATAGTACGTTATGTTGGTACCACCAATAACTGTGATAGAAGAATAGAAAAGAACGCTCTTCTGAGTATGGCGTTCTCCGACACAGTTATGTGTTCTCCCCCCTTACCCCCTAACCCTTCTATTTCACCGTCCCACTTAACTCAGAGTTTACCCTCGATGAGAATTAAATTTAATCCCTCGGGATAAAACTTCATTTACATTTAAACTGAATGGCTTTAGCTTTACATTGCATTTAAATGAAAGAGGTTAAACGTACAGATATAATATGTTTTACATTTACATCTTCACTGTTTGAAAAGTGTTCACAATATAAATTCATTCGTGTTTCATTTACATTTACACTTGTAGAAAAGTTTGAAACTTTTATTAATTAAAATGAATATTTTTCCACGGATATTTACACTGGTTTAAGGCGTGAAACCTTACATTAACTTTAAAGTGAATATGTTTATAGGGACATTTACACTGCTTTGAAAATGTAAGTCTTATGCTTAGAATGAACATCATTTCTTTTCATCTTTCCCTCCCTGCTTCATAGGGAAACTGGAACTACTTTATGCTTTTAGTTCTCTTTACGAAACTATCAATAAAGCAATCACCAGCCCATGCAGTGGTGGTTCATGAATCATCATTCTATACGCTGAGGTTGCCAGCCTCAAATGACTTTGACATCCAATAGCGAATTTCACACACAAAAATTCACATGGTAATATATACATATATACGTTAGTTCACGTTATTTTTTTTTTTTTTCTATAACCAGCGGCACTCGAGCTTTCCAGCTCTTTCGGCCCAATGACATGTCATTGCGAGGCTGGGGGGTCAGTGGACTTTTCTTCCAACCCGGTCAGGAGCTTCGCTCCTTCCCATCCACACGGGATTTATGTGCAGGAGCCGTTCAGATTATTCAGTCAAATTTCCGGTCGTAAACATTTCTTCAAACGCCGACGGCCGGGTTTGAACCATGAACACCTGGTCGCCAGTACAACGTTGTAGCCATTACACCAGCGCGGCTTTCCACATGTTGGTAATAAAATATGAAATGTAAATCCAACTTACGCCAATCCTGGCTACAGACTTGTCGCACAGATGAATAAAAGAGACGAATCGTTCTCTTACAACACGTGTCTGAGATTTCTTTTAATTTTAACATAGATTGCCCCTTCTGACTCCGTGTTTCTATAATTTCCGAGTCCCTGTTGTTCCTTATTAAAATTTGAAAGAGATTTCCTGTGCTTTATAAATCTTATCTGGTTCTCCAATAAAAGGTCCGGATAACAATTAGGAATTATGAATCTAGTTCTTCCTCTGGCGAAGGTCTGATGTCTTGGCGAGCGTGCAAATCACAGAGAAATAAAACTGTGAAATTGTCAGCCTATATTCCCTCCAGTGATGTTATGAATCTAATCAGAAAGATCCAATCATTTCAAATCATGCAGGATAGGCTGTGATATTTCAAAATAGTCCCACGTGAAATAAGGTACGTGCCTGCAAAGGTCACGTGTTACCATATATGGACATATGATGCCTTGTATACACTCTCGCAAACACATTTATAGACTTATATTGTCTAAAATGTAATAAATACATGATTACTTTTTAACCACGGACCGGAAGCAATTACATCACATTTGTCTGCCCATATGTGTCACACACGGTAATGTCGTCTAATCAGCGGTTCAATCTAAACGCGCCGGCGACTATCTTATCTCAGCTCTTCGTAGGCTGGGATGACCAGGTAACAAACCGGTGACATATTTGCAAGGAGTGTCTTAACTGTGATAATTATCACCTACAGGGTGATTTGATAAAATCACATATCTGCTTCTTAGCAGACAAAGAAAGAAAGAAAGAAAGAAAAGTGCGATAATTGATAGCACCTAATAAAAATCAGTACCACAAATGTACCGATACTGCCGGCAGTATCTCTCCGGCAGTGTCGGTACATTTGTGGTCGCCCCGTTTCGTCACACACTTACAAACCTCTACACCTCACGGTAGAAGACGAACGAATAAGTAAGTAAGGATCTGTATTGTGCAAACCTTAGTAGTAATCTCTTGTTTTTCATCTCTGAGATCTACACCATGTTTCTTCATGTCTATAAATTCCTGTTAAACGTGTGTGGTTGCACTATTGTCCCTGTATGTTGACAAGCAGCGTGATGAGAAGGAGTTTTCTTACGACACGCGTTGCTAATGTGGTTGCTCAAGCGACAATTCCTGCACCACTATCATCCCTTCGTAGGGGTTTTCTATCACATGCCTCAGGGTTCTTTTCTCTTGATTTATATTGGTGTTGGGATTTGTAGAAATGGTGCAGAGCAGTTCCATTTGCGTCAAATTTTGAGGTGGGGGGGTGTTGTTGAGACTTCTGGGAAAACTCTGCCTGCTTTATGCGAGTTTCTTGAGCCTCTGCTTGGGCCGTCTGATATCGCGCGGCATATTTCACCATCGTATCCAGACGATCCGAGCCATTTTCAGTCAGCAGTCAGGAACTTTCTCATTTCTGGAGGCATTGAATCCTTGAACTGCTCTATCAGGATCATTTCCTTGAGTCTCTCGAAATCCTGTTGGAAATTCTCCAATCTGTACCACTTAAGCAGATACGTTTCCAGTCATGCTGTGTATTGGCTATACGTTTCTCCAGTCTCCTTCTTGACATTGTTCCTGTAGACCTCTTTCAGCTTCAGCCTGCAGTTTATTTTCCTCTCTCTCTCTGTTTCTTCTTTCAGTCTCTGTGCCTCTCTTGAAAATAAAGTTCGTTCGTTCGTTCGTTCTTTCAACTTCAGCATCCAGTCTCTTTGCTTCTCTTTCAGCTTCTTCCTTCGGTCTCTATTCCACTCTGTCATGATGCTGTCAGATCTATGTTTTATTATTTCAGCCATTTTGTGGTAGTTGTGCTGAGTATTGTATGTCTATACTACACAAGCTGTATGTATAATGTTTAAAATAATGGCAGTAAACACAGGTAGAAATTACTGTGTGATCCAGCTCAACAGCATAAAACTGAGTCTCGGAAGAGTACACTACAGTATCGGGGGAGCACCATCACGATACCTAGCATCATCGTGAAAAATTCTTAGGGCCGGCTCTGGACCGTACAAACAATATGCTATATCTTTTTTTACGTCGAGACAACTTTACTTATTTAACTTACTTAGTTGTTCCTCTTCAAAACCAGGTGCACCAGAGAGAGCGCCATACTATCCTATCGGCTGTCTTCCTCCTGGCCTGGTTCTAATCTAGTCGTCGGTCCTTCAGAGAGTGTATAATGTTGTCGTCCCAGCGAACTCTGTGTCGTCCTGAAGGTCTGGAGTAAGTCACTCAGCACTAATGGGTTTTATTGATTCGTTTCAGTCCGTAACAGATTTAGCCCAACAGACAAAGATCAAGTACGGAACCGTTAAAGACAGTGGCGTCATGTCTTTCTTCAAGAACTCAAACATTGAACACTTTGCTAAAATGTGGTCACAGATGTCGGAGATTGATCCGGATTCTATGGTCGATAATACAACAGAAGGTTATAAGAAAGTAAGAGACTATAGTACTATGGTGACGTTTTCTACAACATTTACTACTACTACTACTACTACTACTACTACTACTACTACTACTACTACTACTACTACTACTACTACTATCACCACCACTACTACTGCTGCTGAAACAACAACTACTACTACTAGTACTACGTCTACTACTATTACTACTACTACTACTACTACTACTACTACTACTACTACTACTACTACTACTACTACTACTACTACTACTACTACTACTACTACTACTACTACTACTACTACTACTACTACTACTACTATTACTACTACTACTACTACTACTACTACTACTACTGCTGCTACTATCACAACCACTACTGCTGCTGATACAACTACTACTGCTGCTGCTTCTGCTATTACTAATGCTGCTGCTGCTAGTACAAATAATGCTTCTACTACCACTACTATTGTTATTAATACTTCTACCACCACTATTATTACTACTGTCATTACAACTAATATAACAACTATTACTATTACTACTACAGCTAACACTGTTGCTACCAATAAGATTACTGCTACTGCTAATATTACTTCTCCATACCGTTTGCTCACCTTTGAAATGGTGAGAAAGCTTGTGTCCCTTGTTGATACCATGAGAAAGATCATGTAGAGCTCCGTTAGCGACACCCAAAATCATCATAGAGCAATGGTAGGCAACCCAGTAGCTGTGGGATCTACTTTAGAAATACTGAGCTCTCTTAATATTTACCTTGCTAAAATCATGTCTTTTTCAGGTTTTATAGTATCTGGAATTTGACGTAAGTCTAATATGTAACGTTTTTCTTTGCTGCATGATCTGCTTCATGAAATTCAATAAACACAGCTTCGGATTATTCATTAGGCCCACTAGAGACAGGCCTACGGCCCCAGGCTTACAAGGGCCCCCGTGAAATAGCAATGGAGTCATAACGCATAGAGCTCTACAGCCGCGGCACGCGCGTACTCTCGTTTTTGCAGGGTAATAGTATCTGTATAACAGTGAGTTTATTAGTTACTTTTTAAATTATATTTTCTTTTCAAGGGCCCCGCTACCTTTAACAAAATGTAGGAACTGTAACGAACACATTTTGTTTTGGTTTTTTTGTTACACATTATTATATATTATTAAAAACACGTATTTAGTTTTTTTCTAGTTTTCCCTTGTAGAAGATTTGAGAGGGACCCCAAAGTATCTGAATAGCCTTGGGCCTCCGGAGTTCTTAATCCGGCCCTGCATAAACGGAACGGTGGAAAATTAAACTAAATATTTCACTTAATGCTATCTTCACTCCAGAGAAAAGATGGCTTTTTATCTTATACAGTTCAAGAATAAAGTGAATTTGTTAAGCTAGCTAGCGAGTTTTCACTCGCAATGCAGTGAAATTGCATTTCAACCTGGGACAACCACGCTTTTTAAAAATGTTCCGGTGGGTGAGGTCTAGTCCGAAATTTACCCAAATTAAAAATTCTTTGTTCCACCTCCACTATCTATATATCTACCAAATGATGCCTTTGGATCTACAGACAGATCAAGATCGACTTGCTGCCAACTCCTGTCATAGAGCAATCAAACATATAACAGACACTCCTCTACATCAATTTTAAGCATTTTGAAAAAAGAGTTTACCACCTGTACAAATGCTACAGCTGCTTCAACATGACTAGAGCTCTTTGAATTTAAAAACAGTAAAAACGTTTGCGTCGTTTTGCTAGGCCCACTCCATTCAACCTAGACACATGTCCGTCCGTTATATTAGGAAGCTTGTCCAAATGTAAAAGATCTTGTGGTCTGGTTAGAATACGTTAACGTGATCTGCGAATGTTCCTGCAGTTGTTAATGAAATATGAAATTGAGGAACTCTGTGATTCGTCAGGGGCGAATTTTCACCTTTTTTGCGTCTTTGTCAGCTGATGAGAACATTTGTGTCATTAAGTCCAGCTGTTAAAAAAAAACAACCATATCCTGTACACCACACTCACATACATATATGTGTGTGAGTGTAATTGTATTTCCAATTTTCCATTTGTACAGCAAGTAATACGTAATTTCATCACCATCATCATCACCACCATCATCACCATCATCATAACCACCATCATCATCATCATCGTTGTCGTCGTCATTGCCCTGTTCGCTGTCCCCTAGCCTACACAAAAGCATTCATGTGCTCTTGAGTGGTTTCTGTAGCGATTTTTGTTACATGATGAGGTTGCCAGTCCCACGCACAACCTCATATTAATCGTCTCTTACGACATGCTTGAGGAAGCAACAACCCTTGCCTTTCTTTGTCTGCTCTGAGATCCTTAGCAGCTACTTCGTGGCTAGTACGGCTAGTCAGTCGTCGTATATATAAAGAATTAACTAGACCAGGGCTTCTTAACCTCTGGACAATGTACCCTCTGGTGGTCCGTCAGTGGAGTTTAGGGGGTACATAAACTTCAAATATTAATGTTATTTTCACCAAAGTTTTTATTGCGAGAAGTATAGATTTTTGCATTTAAAGAAATATATTCTTTTTTACTGACTGTTTTTTAAATATACGTAAGGTAAACTATTTTTTCTTTGCAATAAAATGTATCATTTGTACGTTAAATTTGTAATTACATGTTTATGTACATTTGTTTTACGAAGGTGTTAGTAGCATTCACCGGACTATCATAGGGGTCAATTGCAACCAAAAAAAAAAAAAAGTTTCAGAAGCCGTGAACTAGAGTATCAAAATAAAGTGTTTGACAATTTTGATTCAGCTTTTTCCTCCCTTTAATTTTTAAAGGTGAAAGAAGGGGACTACGCATTTTTCTGGGACACAACGGTTAACAAGTATCAGACAATCATTGATTGTGATGTCATGGAGATAGGACCAGCCTTTGACCCCAAAGGTTTTGGCATAGGAGTACCTCCAGGGGCAACATACAGAGAGGAGTTGTCCATGGCGATTCTCAGACTTAGTGATCGTGGACGTCTGCATGAAATAGAAACAAAGTGAGTTTTAGATAAATAAATAATAACCACAAATAGAAATACTTGAAACAAGTTGTACTTCATACATCAAACATTCACATAACTGTTATAGGTTCCTTAACAATGAGCATTTACATCAAACATTCGCATAACTGTTATACGTTCCTTAACAATGGGCATATACATCAAACAGTCATATAACTGTTATAGGTTCCTTAACAATAAGCATATACATCAAACATTCGCATAACGGTTATAGGCTCCTTAACAATGAGCATATACATCAACCATTAATATAACTGTCTTAGGTTCCTTAACAATGAGCATATACATCAAACATTCGCATAACTGTTATAGGGTTCTTAACAATGAGCATATACATCAAACATTCGCATAACTGTTATAGGTTCCTTAACAATGATCATTATACACACCAGACGGGCATAGATTATTTTACCCACATTCATTTTTTAATGGGATGCTTTTTTAAGCGGAAGATGCCTTTTTGACATCTCTTATTAAAAATAGTCGGCGTTTGTGGCCTAATGGATATGAACGCAGTTTCATAATCCAGATATACCAGGTTCGAACCCCGCTGCAGGTGGTTTGGTAGCAGATCGCAGATATGGATTTTTAACAATGGTATAAGCGCCGTACCGTTCAGAAAGAAATTGCAAACTACTGAATGAAAAAATTGCCTAGAAAAACCACAAACAGCCAATAAAAGCTGGGGTTGATTGCCACGTCCTGTAAAGGATAAGCAACTAACTTTAACTATTAAAAATAAGCATAAATTGGAAAATCCTGGAACAAGTCAAGAGCTTCTCATATCTTGTTCACATAATAACAGAAGATGGCAGACGTGAAACAGAAATCAAGAAGAGAATAGGAATGGCCAAAGCTACATTCAACAACATGAGACATTTACTGACATGTAAACAGTTAACTCACAAATTAAAACTGAAAATCATAACATGTTATATATATAAATTCTTCACTACTGTATGGTGTAGAAACAAGGACAATAAATAAGCATTTGGAAGAACGAATTGAGACTCTTGAGATGTGGATATAAAGAAGAATGGAAAGAAAAGAAAACATATAAGGAGGTACTAGAAAATCTAGGTATGAAAAGAGAACTAATGAAGGAGATCAAAATTAGACAAAATAAAAATTCTTGATCAGAGGTCAACACAAGCGGATCTGAAAATACACAGGATAAAGTCAAAGATAATGAGAATAAATGCAGGAAATGATAACAATGTCGAACTTGAAGGAACACCACTAAAAGATGTAGAATCGTACAGATATCTTGGCAGCAATATAGACAACGTTGGAAGGACAGACAATGATATCAAAATAAGAATACAAAAAGCAAGAGGAGCTTTCATTGCATTAGGAAACAAATGGAGACCAATGTAGTGGTTTTTGATGTTATAGTATGGTTGTTATGTTACCTAGTGTACTGGATGAGGTCAGCTGTGAAGGGTCCTGAGATAAAAGTTTATGTGAGTTACAGAAGGCCTTTCTGCTACCACTTACGACCTCAAACAGACCTATTCTACTATAATGAATGTTAGCTACGTTAAAAGTCTAGGGTACTGAATGGTGATGTGTAGGTAATAAAATACACAGACACACACATGTAAATTCTAAGTCTAATAATAATAATAATCTCTATGATAAACTGAACTAACACTGGCTTTTAGAGTTTAAGGTTGAATTTTTTTTTTTAATTTATTAGTCCTGAACCAATTGTTTCTTTTGGTCAGAACATATGAAATAATATGTATTTATCAATAAAATGCATATATATATTGCATAATCAAATGAAATTTTTGTACATAGGTATATTATTACAATGGTTAATATTAATAATATCTACAATGTCTTGGGAAAAAACTAGCACTGGATGTTTAGTTGGGGTGGCGTCATCATGCCCAATCTATGGTTACAAAGTTCAGTGTCCTGGACATATGGACTGATGTTAATGATTATATAACAAGATTTTATTTCTTTATTGATGGTGGACACAGTTGATGAATCAACAGCAGGCCAGGTTTGCACTTAACTGGCCTGTTACGATGTAATACAGAATTCTTGTGGCCCACTCCTCTCAGTAGCTGGAGTAAAATGTTAGGCTGCACAGACCTCCGCTCTTGTACTTCTACAAAAGCATCTAGCACAATCGTAGTGCCAGATCAGAAACTCACAATTCAGAATTGAGAACACAGTTACTTAGTACTAGCAAAACTCAGCTGAGCTGCTGGCTAGATTAGGGAGTCCCACTGATTTTTATTTAATAATTCCTGGAAAATCACCTCTAGCAGTAACGCACTGTGTGTCAATGGGACAGTCTTCTTTAAAATGGCCACAAGCGTGCGTCTCTCATTCAATAATATAAATAAACTTCTGTCCACAATCAACGGACTTCCCCTCTAACTTTTTCAAATATTCAAACTAAAAGTCAAATTTCAGTCCAGTCTCAGTCTAGTATGTAGTATTTTTCCCAAAATTACACTTGCTTTTTTGGAAGAAACTACATAACCCCAAAAATCTACACAAACCTGCCCCACTAAGTTATTTTTAGCTACTGTCCTCCGACTTTGCCCCTCGTTCATCTGCAGTTTGATTTTTGCATTTTTAGGCTCAAGGACGCCAAAATGTAACTTTTGCGAAAATATGCACAAAAAACTGTTCGCTAGTCTGATTGGAACAATACAGTCTTTCGTCAATATCTTCCGTGTTATCTGTCCGTCTGTGTAATTAAAAGTATATTATTCTCTGCTCAAGATGGGCTATCAAACTAGGTAGGTTTTTTTTTCATAACTAGCCCTACTTTTCTCAAGGTTAGTTTTTTGAAATTTGTTTTTGAACCTTCGTCCACGGCGTTTGCCGCTGTATTCAAACAAAACAACCAATTACGGTAAAACGTCTAAGATACGACTTTTTCTAATAAGAGCTAAGGAATTTTTTCTACATTTCCTTACATTGTGTCAACTAGTGGCGTGATTTTTCCTTTAAACTACAAATTGCGTCTTTTTGCCTTTTTAGATTCAAACACGTGTTCCGACCGTCATATTTTTTTCTTTTATCTCCGTTTCCCTCCCGTCTAAAAGGGTAAACCGTTTAGTCTGCATGTTCCAACTAGTTAGTTTCAATGGCGGTAGAAAGCGCTGGCGTAGGTGAAGAAGCCTCGGCATATCTTGCCTATATTTTTATCCCTACGTGTTATTTTACCCGTTATCTTTATAATTGGAGATATTTTAACGTTGTATCACTGTATTTTTCACCACAACCAAGAGAAATCGTTCAACACGAAAATAAGACTCGTCAACTCAAATGTCAAGTCAGTCCTATTGTATGGCTCTGAGACACGGAGAACAACAAAAACAACAACCAAAAAGCTACAGACTTTTATAAACGGGTGCTTGCGTAGAATAGACGGACTGAAATGGTATGACAAAGTCACAAATGTGGAATTGATGACAAGAACCAGACAAGTGCCAGTGGAACAAGAGTTGAGAAGAAGACGCGGGCGATGGTTAGGACACACATTGAGGAAACCTGTTGATAGCATTACAAGGCAGTCCTTGTTCTGGAATTCCCAGTGAAAGAGAGGCAGAGGTAAACCAAAAATTACATGGAGAAGAGAACTAGATACAGAAGTTAAAATGATGAGGAAAACATGGAAAGATCTTGAGCGGATGGCACGTGAAAGGAGTACTTGGGATGTGTTTGTTGAACGCCTATGCTCTATGGGGAGCTAAAAGGTATTGATTGATTGACTGAGACAGATGTGTCGTAGATTTTAGATAGGGAAATTAAGACTTGGGTTGGTCCCTTCTGAATAGGTTAGAATGAGTGATAGCCACAGTGAGATGTGATAATAGAAATAAAGTTCCACGAGTGAGTTGGTAGAAATTTATAGAGGCTGTCCCGGAAATCGAGAATCTCTCTCTCTTTCCGCCTATCTTCTACAACAGTTCCAAAGGAGTCAGACAGTGTATAAAAAATATGTATATTAATATATATCTATCCACTCACGTGCCCGCACATACAAGTGACGACAGTTAGACACACAGACGTGGGAACAACTATAACAATGATTATACAGATATTATGGGAACGAACTGACCACCACACTGAAATAAATGTAGGTATAGTTTAATTATCATAGTAAACTTACACCACAACATAAAAAATACATCAAAAGCATACACATAGTCATAAAAATCAAGGAATGCTACAATAGTGATAGACCCGTTTGTATGGTCCTCCCCTGGATATATAGCTCACAATCCCGTTTGAAGAAAGTGATAACCCCAAAGAGTTACAGATACATATGATTGAGGCTATGGTTTCCCCCTTTTAAGGTATGGACAGACTTGATACTCTGCTTTATTCTAGGGGTAAATATTGTTAGCAATAACTTGCATAAAGGAAGTTACAACGTGGGTGACTCAAACAAAGAACATCCTTCAGTCTACTTTCACTCGATTCTTTCATCAGGGCCCTGATATACTTACAATCGTGCTGTGGTTCGCCGTCTGGCGCAAACTTTGGGATACTCACACACATTTTATCTGTTACTGTCGTTAAATAAAGCGGATCCCAGCTCTGCAGATTTGTTTGTTGGTTTCATCAAAATGGATCCGGGGAGCGTCTGCTTCATGCGATCGTTATTTCAGACTAAAGTTAGTGTCACTTGACTCACGAGGTAAGAATTAGGCTTAAACTAGCACACAATGTCAGAACACGAGGTTTCCCTTAATTAGGAAGATGACCGGTGGACAACTTCTCTCAACAAATAATCTTGGTTCACCACACACTTGTCAACAATGTCGGAAAGTTAATGTTTTAGATTTCTGTAATTTTTCTCGCCACAAGGCGGCATGTACATTAGAGTTAGTGTAGAAATATGCACTGGCTCAAAGGCCCAGTATAAGCATTTATTAGGTATGTCTCTGTACAAAATCGCCGGCAAAGTTTTGGTTACCCCAGTATTCACTGAATAAAGAAAAACACATATGAAATGTTACATATTATATACTCAATATAACTTACGTTTTTAAAATGCAAGCGTACAGCTTGACTTATCATTTAAAACTTCCCGTGCAATAAGTTATATATTTAAAAATCATCAATCCTCATGAATTAGGAATACATACGTATTCCGTCAACACTCATGAGGCATCTAGCATTTATAAGTTAGTTTAGAAAAATTGTTCCCGTCTGATTATTTAGCAGTTAAATTAAATTCGTTATAGCTACATTGTTGTTTAAGCTAGAAATTATAATTTATTGTGCTTTCCACTGAAACACGTCACTAGAAAATAATACAGACTATATAATTAAGCCCTCTGCACCAAATCTAACTAGTGAAATATGAAATAAGCGATTATCACTTTAAACACTTCACAAAATATTAGATAATTATTATAATATGATGATAGGAAACTCTTTACAGAGCGATACAACAGGAGGCAATCTGATCATCAGAAGAAGTCCCCCCATCAGACAAGTGTTTCGGCCCAGTATACAGAACTACAGGTAATCGCACACTTTAGAATTATACGCTGATATATTTATTTGAAGTCTAGAGCTCGGTAAATTTTCGAACAAACTAGGGCTTCGCTATACAGCTTATTCAATTCACGAACAACCTGTCTACTGCGAATTTTGAGGACTGAATGAAAATAAAGTTTAACATTCTGGTTATATCTATTACCAGACAAGGGGTCCCACTTATTTCGCCAAACGAAATAATCTCCCCGTTCCGTCTAAAACACCTTACATCAACTAGAAGACTACCATGAACTGACACTCGTGCGTTTTCACACCTCACGCTGACCAGGCCAACAGTGAGTGCCTTGTCAGCTGGGATTTCCAGACAAATAATCAAACTGCGCCGAGGAGATGTCGGCTATCGCGCCTCACTGAGCGCTCAGCCGATGCAACTCGTTGCGGCAGGTAAAAATGCAGACAAATTTGTCGCCTATAGGTCTGGCGAAAGCGAATATTCACAGTGTATTTCGTCTGGTGCAGGGAATGCTGTAGACATATGTCTGCTCCTATGTCTGGCCAGACGAATATATTCACAGTTTCGTCCACTGACACCTAATGCAATGGAATGCATTTTAACGCTCTCTCTCTCTCTCTCTCTCTCTCTGACACGTTATGTCATAAATGCGTTTACCAGTATGAGAAAGAAAACGGTAACGTTGAGAATGGGGAAGAAACTATTTTTCGCAAACAAATGGTGAAAGACAAAGGAGAGGATATAGGCAATTTATGATCAATAAACTCTCTGTGACAGAACGTCCCCCCTTTAAGATATGGAATCACTCCATGTCTACGTTATGGAAATAAATTTCCTATATCCGTAGCTTCAGGGTGTCTGTCCTCTTCCATCTCATCTCCCCCCTCCATCTCTGTCCAATTCTTACTCAAGTCTACTCCCTAAAGTTTGCTTTCTCTGGAATGTCTCCCATGCGCGCTTGAAAGAGCGTCGCCGCAAACTGACATTTTTGAAAGATTTCTTATGTGTGCAGTGGAATTTCCCTGCCACTATCGTCCTCTTCGTCAGTTTTGGCGATCGTCAGAGATGGTCGGAGGTTGGCACCGGTCTTTCCAAGTATCTTAAATTTAATATTTAAATATTTAAATGGAAAACTTTCTCCTTTCCTTGAATAGAGATCTGGTAGTTAGCCTTAGAAATCTTTTTCAGGACGGTAAACGGCCCTTGCCATCCGATCCTCAGTTGGTTGTTTCCGGTAGGGAGTAACACCAAGACTTTCTCTCCTGCTTCCAGTTCTCTCTCTTTCGCGACTTTCCTGTATCGGTTAGCGTGCTTTGTGCGTGCTCGCTTAAAGTTAGTCGTTGCTAGGTCCCATCCTAGTTTTAACCTATCCTTTAAAATCCGACACATATTTACTTGCCGAGACAACTGTCTCATCAGCCTTCTGGTCTGTCAGCGACCAAAGTAAAGCTTCAAGCGGTCCCCTAATGGGTCTGCCGAATAAAAGCGTAGATGGCGGAAATCCTGTGGACGTATGAGGAGATTCTCTGTAGCCAAATAAAGCTGCAGGAACACAAAGATCCCAATCGTCTGGTTTCACTTGTGCCAGTTTACTTAGCATCATGTTGAGGTTTCCGTTAACACGTTCCACGAGCCCATTTCCAGCCGGACTATATGGCTTTGTGTAGATGTGTTGAGTCCTCAAGATCTTCACGATCTCATCCATCAACAGGTTTCGGTATGGGGATCCGTTATCCGTCAACACTTGCTGAGGGAATCCCAACCGAGTGAAAATCTGCACGAGGGCTTCTGCGACATGCTTGGCATCTGCGCATGTTAGTGGGATAGCTTCTGCCCATAAAGTGCATGTATCGACTAAGGTCAGGATAAACCTGTTCCTTCTTTTAGTTCTTTCTAAGGGTCCTAAAATGTCGATCACAACCCGTTCGAATGGTGTTCCCACTATTGGCATTTCACCCAAAGAGACTGGGGGTGCCCGTTGCTTGGGTGGCACACGTTGGCACTGGGCACAGGATTTGACATATCTGATAATATCAGTATTTACTCCTGGCCACCAATAATGAGTGGTTATCCGTTGGTTTGTGGCGTTCTGTCCCATATGTCCGCTGAAGGGAAGAAAGTGCCCCATTTCTAGGATTTGGCTTCTGTACTGTTTCGGTACTAGGAGCTGGTTGTAACCTTGGTCAGGCTTGCCCATTCTGCGATAAAGTACGCCATCCTTAGAAAAAATGTCCCCGTGCTGTCTGGGTTCCTTAGCCATGGGCAGTTTATTAAAGCAGGGTGCCAAAGTAGGGTCCTTTTGTTGCGCTTCTTTAAGTTCCATAGGTAACAAATTAGGCGCAGGCTCCCGTTCCTTCTTAGTTTGCCCTCTTGTAGTTACTGCTGCCACAATCGGCTTTTCCGGTTTCCCAATAAACACGTATCTACCTCCAAGTATGACTGGGTAGATGGGGTCATCCTTAACAGCCGCTTTGATCTCGCCTCTGACAAAATCAGAGTGGATCTCCACCAGTGCAATGGGAAGCGCTGTAGGTGCATCACTCTTAGAGACTCTACAAAGTTCGACGGTCTCTCCTGTCTCTTGACCGGGTTTGACCAGGTGCCTGGCAACAATGCAATCATAAGAAAGCCCCGTGTCAAATAAACAAGAAGTTTGAGAACCGTTCAATGTAACAGTACCTCGCGTTGAGGGTATATCCCCAACAGGTTGGGAATCACTGTCAATAATTCCGCCTTGCGAGACTGTTAGCAAGCATCCGATGCGTTTCGGTTCGGTGTGCTCGCTCTGATCATCTGTCCCGTGCGCAGGGGTTCTCCCTTTGCCACCTTGACCTTTCTGGCTACGCTGTCATGAAGGGTGGTCGGGTTGATCAGACTGTTTACTGTGGTTGGGGTACTTGTTTTTGTAGAACTTGGATTTTTCAGGAGGGGGGTTTTGAGGTCCAGTTTCTCTGTGGTTATTCTGATTAGAAGCATGAGAAGGTTGGTCTAGATTATTCTTCCGAAAATGCTCTTCTGTCGGTTTACGTTTTGTGGCCGGTAGTTCAGCCAGCGCATTGTGATATCGCTCAGACTTTTCTTAGATGTCTTCAAGCTTTTCTGCACCCTGCTCAGCTAGAAATCTCCGGGTATCTGCAGACAAAGTGTTCTTTATTTGTTTTGTTAAAACAAATTCCTCAAGACCTTCATAGGTAGAGAGGAGCTGCGAGAGCTCTAGGCACTTAGTCAAGTATCCCTTTAGACGAGATGAGAACTGCTGAAAAGTTTCAGAGCTCTCCTTCCTGCTGTTGCGAAACAGTTGCAAAAATTTTCGAGCATTCATTTCAAAGCGCTCCAGTAACGCTTTCTTCAACACGTCATAGTTGTCTTGTTGGATGCTTTCAAGTTTAGCGTAAACATCATACGCACTGCTTTTCAAAGCCTGAGAAAGCTTCATATTCCAACGCGACCTCTCTAAACCGTACAGAGTTGCAATTTTCTCAAATTTTTCTAGATACGTGTCAATCTTCTCATTAGGACAAGGGAAAGATTCTAGAGCGAAAGACATAGCGGTGAGATGAGTAGATTGAGTATTAGAAGGATCAGTTAAGGAAGAATGAGGAGAAGACTCTCCATTGCTGGAGGTAGAGGCAGTCCCACGACTTTGGAATTCTAGAGTTTTAAGAGCCAACTCATGCTGTCTCTCTTCTCTTTCCTTCTCATGCTGTCTCTCCTTCTCTCTTTCCTCATGCTGCATCCTAGGAATTTCCATTTCTTCCTCAATCTTCTTCTGTTGTAAAGCTTCAGCTGCTTCTTCCTTCCTCCTAGCTTCTGCTTCTTTCCTCTCCGCGTCATATCTTTCCAGTTCGTCCCTGACAAAAGCTTTCGCTTCTTCTCCGTCCAAACCTTCTTCTCTCGCTTCGTCCCTGAGGCTCTGTCTAAGTTTCGCCCTTTCGGCCATAGTAAATAGGGGACTGAGACTTAGACGAGAAAGAGATAAGAAAAAGGATACACTGGTTCCTTACCACTTACGAGAAAACACCAAAACAAAAGATGATATACTTTAACCTGGGATACCTCCTCCAAAAATACAGTATCTAACTATCGCTGCTATTAATCGGCAATAAAGCACCTAATGCAGACGACTATGCCAACTAAATGGTAGTTAATATTACTCACTAAAAAAATAAGTTGCTACAGTGGAAACAAAATAATTATTGCAAAAATTTAAAGAGAAAAAAAATTCCCTTAATTTTTAATCCACTATCAAGTTTACCCCTGAAGACAGTTAGAGTAAGGGAGGCAATTAATCTGGACAAATAGTCCGAAACGCACTCCTTAACTTAGTTCAAACACCTTCCTGCTTCAGAACCCTGTGAATGTTATACACTCACAAACTTTACCAGCGTTTAGTATTACAAAATCAGTAATTAACATATATTCCGACAAAATCAACCTGTATCTCAAATGTATAATGCTCAAAATGCTGAGGATAAAAACAATTATTAATTGTGTGGTCAGCACGCCCATAAACAGATCGATACGTCTAGGGGATAAATTATTTTTTAAAAAATATAACAAAACTCCACGAGACAATCACACTCTTACTCTATATCAGAATAAAGAAAATTAATCCTGCAAACGAGCTGATATTCGTGTTTGCTCAGGACTAGAGTTCAATTCCCGGAAAAACGAGCCACCATTCTGTCGTAGATTTTAGATAGGGAAATTAAGACTTGGGTTGGTCCCTTCTGAATAGGTTAGAATGAGTGATAGCCACAGTGAGATGTGATAATAGAAGTAGAGTTCCACGAGTGAGTTGGTAGAAATTTATAGAGGCTGTCCCGGAAATCGAGAATCTCTCTCTCTTTCCGCCTATCTTCTACAACAGTTCCAAAGGAGTCAGACATTCTATAAAAAATATGTATATTAATATATATCTATCCACTCACGTGCCCGCACATACGAGTGACGACAGTTAGACACACAGACGTGGGAACAACTATAACAATGATTATATAGATATTATAGGAACGAACTGACCACCACACTGAAATAAATGTAGGTATAGTTTAATTATCATAGTAAACGTGCATCACAACATAAAAAATACATCAAAAGCATATACAAATAGTCATAAAAATCAAGGAATGCTACAATAGTGATAGACCCGTTTGTATGGTCCTCCCCTGGATATATAGCTCACAGTCCCGTTTGAAGAAAGTGATAACCCAAAAGAGTTACAGATACATATGATTGAGTCTATGGTTTCCCCCTTTTAAGGTATGGACAGACTTGATACTCTGTTTTATTCTAGGGGTAAATATTGTTAGCAATAACTTGCATAAAGGAAGTTACAACGTGGTGACTCAAACAAAGAACATCCTTCAGTCTACTTTCACTCGATTCTTTAATCAGGACCCTGATATACTTACAATCGTGCTGTGGTTCGCCGTCTGGCGCAAACTTTGGGAAACTCACACACTTTTTATCTGTTACTGTCGTTAAATAAAGCGGATCCCAGCTCTGCAGATTTGTTTGTTGGTTTCATCAAAATGGATCCGGGGAGCGTCTGCTTCATGCGATCGTTATTTCAGACTAAAGTTAGTGTCACTTGACTCACGAAGTAAGAATTAGGCTTAAACGAGCACACAATGTCAGAACACGAGGTTTCCCTTAATTAGGAAGATGACCGGTGGACAACTTCTCTCAACAAATAATCTTGGTTCACCACACACTTGTCAACAATGTCGGAAAGTTAATGTTTTAGATTTCTGTAATTTTTCTCGCCACAAGGCAGCATGTACATTAGAGTTAGTGTAGAAATATGCACTGGCTCAAAGGCCCAGTATAAGCATTTATTAGGTATGTCTCTGTACAAAATCGCCGGCAAAGTTTGGGTTACCCCAGTATTCACTGAATAAAGAAAAAACACATATGAAATATGTTACATATTATGTACTCAATATAACTTACGTTTTTAAAATGCAAGCGTACAGCTTAACTTATCATTTAAAACTTCCCGTGCAATAAGTTATATATTTAAAAATCATCAATCCTCATGAATTAGGAATACATACGTATTCCGTCAACACTCATGAGGCATCTAGCATTTATAAGTTAGTTTAGAAAAATTGTTCCCGTCTGATTATTTAGCAGTTAAATTAAATTCGTTATAGCTACATTGTTGATTAAGCTAGAAATTATAATTTATTCTGCTTTCCACTGAAACACGTCACTAGAAAATAATACAGACTATATAATTAAGCCCTCTGCACCAAATCTAACTAGTGAAATATGAAATAAGCGATTATCACTTTAAACACTTCACAAAATATTAGATAATTATTATAATATATATACCTCAACACACAGAACTACAGGTAATCGCACACTTTAGAATTATACGCTGATATATTTATTTGAAGTCTAGAGCTCGGTAAATTTCCGAACAAACTAGGGCTTCGCTATACAACTTATTCTATTCACGAACAGCCTGTCTACTGCGAATTTTGGGGACTGAATGAAAATAAAGTTTAACATTCTGGTTATATCTATTACCAGACAAGGGGTCCCACTTATTTCGCCAAACGAAATAATCTCCCCTTTCCGTCTAAAACACCTTACATCAACTAGAAGACTACCATGAACTGACACTCGTGCGTTTTCACACCTCACGCTGACCAGGCCAACAGTGAGTGCCTTGTCAGCTGGGATTTCCAGACAAATGTCTCAAACTGCGCCGAGGAGATGTCGGCTATCGCGCCTCACTGAGCGCTCAGCCGATGCAACTCGTTGTGGCAGGTGAAAATGCAGACAAATTTGTCGCCTATAGGTCTGGCGAAAGCGAATATTCACAGTGTATTTCGTCTGGTGCAGGGAATGCTGTAGACATATGATTGCTCCTATGTCTGGCCAGACGAATATATTCACAGTTTCGTCCACTGACACCTAATGCAATAGAATGCATTTTAACTCTCTCTCTCTCTCTCTCTCTCTCTCTCTCTGACACGTTATGTCATAAATGCGTTTACCAGTATGAGAAAGAAAAACGGTAACGTTGAGAATGGGGAAGAAACTATTTTTCGCAAACGAATGGATGCGAGAAATACAGGAAAAAGGTAAAGAGTGATAATAAAATAGATTATACGGGTGAAAGAAAAAGGAGAGGATATAGGCAATTTATGATCAATAAACTCTCTGTGACAAGATGGTACAAATAGTATACATCTTTGAGACAGACGGTTCTATTCTTATACATCTTTGAGACAGACGGTACAAATAGTATACATCTTTGAGACAGACGGTACAAATGGTATATATCTTTTAGACAGACGGTACAAATATTATACATCTTTGAGACAGACGATACATATAATATACATCTATGAGATAGACTTTACAAATAGTATACATCTATGAGATAGACTGTACAAATAATATACATCTTTGAGACAGACGGTACATATAGTTAACATCTTTGAGACAGACGGTACAAATAGTTCACATCTTTGAGACAGACGATACAAATAGTTTACATCTTTGAGACAGACGGTACAAATAGTATACATCTTTGAGACATACGGTACATATAATCTGTGTGACAATGGTACAAGTCTGTTGCGTACAAATTTTTTGACGCACAGATTACAAATGTCGATATGTCTATTTAATATGGAAAATATATTGTTGTATTTAATTGGGTACGAAAATGCTTTCTTTTGTAAAGATGACAGATAATCCATGTTTGATTTATACGTTTGATTATATGGATAATCTCTCTTGATATTGATCGGGCGTAAGAATACTTATATTTTGGCATTCATCATTTGTCATAGCCAGAAAATAGATTGATCGTTCTTAGAATGTTTATAGCCTGAATTCATATGTATTACATATTATTAGTGCAAGTAGATTCAGTCCTATATTGTATATTTTGTATGGGTAGGCAGGACTATATTCTTTATGCCGCACTAGCGGAGGTATTGGTTGTCTTGGCGAGTCGTGATGAGTTCCGATATTGCCGCCTACAATGGCTGGTCACGCATTTTCCTGGGCTGGTCCTTTCTAGAGTAAAAAATGATTTATGAAGTGATTTCTTCAGTAGGAGATTGTGTCTCTACAAGATTATAGTGTTAGAGACTCTCCTTATGTACTGTATTATGTACTATTCGGACTCAAGGTAAATCCAGACCCTTTTGACGATCTCCTTATGGTTAGACCTAGATGAAGCAACGTATTTTCGTGCATCGTTGGTCGTTTAACTAGATATTGTTGTAGATGACAGGTTCCTTCAGCGCTTATGTCTTCAAGAAGTAACCTTCTGACAAAGGGACTGTATGGTAACTCTAGAAAGTTATACTTATTCAAGTTTTGAATCAACTTTGGCTGATGATTATTCTTCTGCTGGGCGAATGAGCGAAAGCTCAGGGAAGGAGGCCATTTTTGTATTCCTGTCATCATTATGGATCACTGTCCAGAGAACGGGTCGTGTATCTTACTATTCGGACAGTGGCATGGAGATCTCATTTATATGGAAACCCCTTATCGTGGTTTCACAGTATGATATAAACATTGAATATAAGCAACCAAAAACTTAGCAAGGGAAAGAAGGTTCGTCCATCGAACTCTTCATTTGTTTACCGATCCGCCTTTACTGACGCGTTCAGTCAGATAGGGGATGCGGCCATAATGTATTAGAACATTGAATGCTGTTTTGTACCACCCATTATATTTGAATGTACCATGACATGGGATCTACTATTCATGCCTGAAGATTGATGTGTCAACATGTACTTATGATCTATTCGTTCTGTCCCAGTTTGTGCGTCTGAATAAACTGTATGAAAAGATTCCAGCAGTTTGCATTGGTGACTTATAGCCATGAGTGAATGAGTGTTTTATATTGGTCAAGATACGAACATTCCATCATTCGCGTTTATAACACTCTACACTCTCACTCCATATTTACACCATCCTGCGTCGGTTGAATTGACCAAGTTAAGGGCCTGCTCCTCCTGGAGCCTCAGAAGGAAACCAGTTCCTGCACCCCACTTTTACAGCTGTCTTTGCCTTCCCTAACTCAGGACTAGAGTGAGTTACCCATTTACAGCACCGCTGGGTAGACTGGAGCATGCCTGGTATCAATCAACACTGCAGTGACATTTTACAGTCCTTTCCACTTTTTTACAGTTTATTCAGACGCACATACTGGGACAGAACGAATAGATCATAAGTACATGTTGACACATCAATCTTCAGGCATGAATAGTAGATCCCATGTCATAGAACATCGAAATATAATGGGTGGTACAAAACAGCACTCAATGTTCTAATACATTATGGCCGCATCCCCTATCTGACTGAACGCGTCAGTAAAGGCGGATCGGTAAACAAATGAAGAGTTCGATGGACGAACCTTCTTTCCCTTGCTAAGTTCTTAGGTTGCTTATATTCAATGTTTATATCATACAGTGAAACCACGATAAGGGGTTTCCATATAAATGAGATCTCCATGCCACTGTCCGAATAGTAAGATACACGACCCGTTCTCTGGACAGTGATCCATAATGATGACAGGAATACAAAAATGGCCTCCTTCCCTGTACAGCTGTAAGACACTGAGTACTAATAGTCCTATGCAGTTCTAAGGCAGTGTCCTATACAGTCTGAAGCAGGGTGGGCAGCTAGCTCTAAATAGCTATGAGACAAAGGAATAACTAGTTCTGAAAGGGGTTCGGGTAGAAGTAGAGGTAGTTCTATACAGCTCTGAGACATCAAATGTAGCTAGTTCTAAACAACTCTGTGAGACAGAAGTTACTGCTGGCCTTAACAACTGCGATATAGAAGGTAAAGCTAATCATACACAGTTCTAAAACAAAAGGTAAAGCTAATCCTAAACAGTTCTAAAACAAAGGGTATAGCTAATCCTAAACAGTTCTAAAACAAAGGGTACAGCTAATCCTAAAACAGTTCTAAAACAAATGGTATAGCTAATCCTAAACAGTTCTAAAACAAAAGGTATAGCTAATCCTAAACAGTTCTTAAACAAATGGTACAGCTAATCCTAAACAGTTCTAAAACAAAGGATACAGCTAATCCTAAACAGTTCTAAAACAAAGGGTACAGCTAATCCTAAACATTTCTAAAACAAAGGGTACAGCCAATCCTAAACAGTTCTAAAACAAAGGATACAGCTAATCCTAAACAGTTCTAAATCAAAGGGTACAGCTAATGCTAAACAGTTTTAAAACAAAGGGTACAGCTAATAATAAACAGTTCTAAAACAAAGGGTACAGCTAATCCTAAACAGTTCTAGAACAAAGGGTACAGCTAATCATATACAGTTCTGAGACTAACTGTGACCACGTTAAACTAAGAAAGAAAGAAAGAGAGAAAGTGTTAATTAGTTTAAGAAAAATGTTTTTCGTTGATTTGGTATTCACTTGCGTTATAAAACAATCTAGCAGTCAGAACAACCAACAAACCTTTTGTAATTTATTTTATGCAAATTGAAGATCCCAAATGTTTCTTCTTTAAAAAAAAATAGAAAAGAGCATACTGCAAAACAGGTGGTGGTGTGAAAACAATGAACTATAAAGTATGCCTAATAATAAAGGAGCCTTTCTTATAACTTCTCAGATGGTGGGACAGTCGCAACTGCCCGGACTTGACGAAGGCATCCACTGATGAGACGTCGTCGCTGCAGATAGAAAATGTAGCTGGTGTGTTCTTTATTCTCGTTGGTGGTATCGTTATTGCTGCTGTCGTCTGTTTGGGAGAATACTTCGCTAATGCAATGATACGAGCATCCAAGCTGGTGAGTTCATACCACGCAGTTGAAAGTATGACTCTAGAATACATAAATAAAAGTTACCCCAGAACATACAGGCAGATATCACCAGATCATACAGGCAAATATCACCAGCTCATACAGGCATATATCACCAGAACATACAGACAGATATCACCAGATCATACAGGCAGATATTACCAGATCATACAGGCAAATATCACCAGAACATACAGGCAGATATCACCAGATCATGCAGGCTACATACTATTTGCACAAGTCTAGAAAACAGGGACAACACCAACGGAGTGGAAGAAAGGAATAATTGTCAAATTGCCCAAGAAGGGAGATCTTGCAGACTGCAATAATTGGAGAGGAATCACACTTCTCTCAGTTCCCAGCAAAATACTAGGCAGGATAATTATACAGAGAATTTTAAAAGCAGTAGACCACAAACTGAGGAAAGAACAAGCAGGATTTAGAAAGAACAGAAGATGTGTTGATCATATATTTATCCTCATGAACATTATAGAGCAGTGCTCAGAATGGCAAAGACAGCTGTACATTAATTTCGTTGATTTTGAAAAGGCTTTTGACAGTATACATAGGGACAGTTTATGGAAAATACTGAGGGCTTATGGAATTCCAAGCTGCATAGTGTCAATCATAAAAAGTCTCTATGCCAACTTTACGTGTAGCATTGGGCAGAGCAACCTAACCTTTGAGGTGAAGACAGGAGTACGACAGGGATGCCGCTTATCAACCACTCTATTTTTAACAGTCATAGACTGGGTGATGCGCCAGACAACAGAGGGCAGTCCAAGAGGCATAAGATGGACTACATTTTCTACATTGGAAGATCTGAAATATGCAAATGACATTGCACTACTAGCACATTCACATCAACACATCCAGGAAAAAAACGAATAGACTTAATAAGTATAGCCAGCAGGTGGGCTTGAACATCAATCTAAAGAAGACAGAGGTCATGACGCTCAATGTGAGCAACCCTGAGCCCATATCAGTAAGGAATCAGCAACTGGAACAGACAGACACCTTCACATACCTAGGATGCATAGTAACACCAGATGGCGGAGCAAGCAAAGACATCAACAACAGAATGAACAAAATAAGAACAGCCTTTTTTTAATCTAAACAACATCTGGAAGTCCTCTCAGTACAGCACGAGCACAAAATTAGGATTATATCAGAGCTGTGAACTTTCTGTGCTTCTCTATGGTGCGGAATGCTGGAGAGCTACAGAGAAGGAAATGTCAAAATTGTCCTCTTTTCACACAACATGCCTAAGAAAAATTCTCCGAATCTTTTGGCCGAATACCATCACCAACCAAGATCTGCTTACTCGGAGCAAGCAAGAGGACATGCACACCATCACAGCTGGCAGACGCTGGTGCTAGGGTTGGCCATTTCCTCAGATAAGACCCCGATGCCATCACAAGAACAGCTATGCTATGGACCCCTGAAGGAAAACGAAAGAGAGGCCGACCAAAAACAACCTGGCGGAGGACTGTGGAGGCTGAGATGCAAAGAATGAACCAGATTTGGGGCACTGTACGAAGGATAGCCACCGACCGAGCAAAGTGGAATCAATTTGTTGTTGCCCTTTAAGACGCCACCAGGCGTGATGGCCACTGACTGCTTTGACGGTCGGCGGCTAAGGATCAAAGAAGAAGAAGAAGATACAGGCAGATACCACCAGAACATAGAGGCAGATATCACCAGAAAATACAGGCAGATATCACCAGAACATACAGACATATATCACCAGAACATACAGGCAGATATCACCAGAACATACAGGCAGATATCACCAGAACATACAGGCAGATATCACCAAAATATACAGGCAGACATCACCAGGTCATACAGGCAGATATCACCAGAACATACAGTCAAACATCATTCTGATGAAAAATAAATGAAGTCCTTCAGTACAATAGGGATGAATGGAAAGTACTTTATCGATCAGAAAGGTAACAATATTTCCATTTTACCCGTAAACCTATATTTTTTTCTAAAATAGTACGCTCACTTATTCCTCTAGAATTGTTAAAGAGCACCCACAGTGGGGACACTGGATATGGATACGGGAGAGATACTGAGAATAATTAATGATCGCCTGCTAGAGAATGGCACTGCAATAGATCAATCATCAAGGTTAAGACTGTTGGAATTTGCCATCAAATGTAAAGCTAGCAGGGATGGATGTATGAGAGGATGCATCCGTCGTGTATACAACCAGCGAGCTACAGGAATAGTTAGCATTCACACTCTTCGACATATACTGAGGGAGACTGGGCACCTGTGGGTTTGCCCGGAGTGCAATTATGTTGATTCTGTTCAACAATAACATTAACAGTTTTCTTTTGTCCTTTTTCACTAGAAGCTTGGTAGGTTACAATATTACAATTCTTTGCTCCCCTTCCGAGCCCCGGTAACACCATTGGGGAAATTGTCACTGTTAGTTTTATTATATTTGCTACCACTTGATTATCTCCTTTATTGCTGATGCTAAACAACCTCTAGTAAATAAACGGCAATAATACGTCTGTCAAATTACTGTGGAACTAATAAAAATATTTAAATCACTTATTTGGGAACACTCTTCCTCGGCCGCAAAAAAGAAAAAAAAAATAATTACAAGAAACACAAACACGTATACAACAAAATGTATACAATAGCTAATAACTCGAGTTCCGGAAATTAAAAAAATATTATGTAAATAAAGTTAGTTACTTACACAGTCATCCACCTTCTACCGTGAGGTGTAGAGGTTTGGAGGAGGGAGCGCCATACTATCCTATCGGCTGTCTTCCTTCTGGCCTGGTTCCAATCTAGTCCTCGGTCCTTCAGAGATTGTCTAATGTTGTCCTCCCAGCGGACTCTGGGTCGTCCTGGAGGTCTGGATCCCTGGCTCTTATTTTCACATACTTGTCGTGATAGCCAATCTTCTTCCATTCTGCAGATATGGCCAAACCATCGTAGTTGAGACTGCTCTACTTGAGTCTGCAGTGGCTGGGTTTTGAGGCCTTGCCTTATCGTCTGGTTGCGGACAATATTTCTTCTTGTTCCTTCAGCAACCTTCCTCAGATACGTCATTTTTTGGATCTGGTTTTTATGGGTTGTAATAATTGTCCATGACTTGCATCCATATGTCGAGTAAATAAAGTTGCGCATCATAAAATTAAAATTAAACTATCTTAATTATTTATATAGCGGCAGTTTTTAAGTTTAACTCACGTGCCAAAAGGGATCTGTTTATTTTTTTCCTTAGGTTATATTTAAAAACAAGCAGTAAGCACATATGTATTTGAAAATACCTTATAATGCAAATGTACAATCGTTGTAAATTAGCTAAAGGATATTACAACCGGTTGTAAGCTTTATACGACATATATATTTATTTTTACATAATGAAAAGTTCAGACATGAGGAAATTTGACTGCAACCAAAGAGGCACACCAAGCGGCTTATGGGAGAAAATGTATCACGTCCCCACGGCTTGTGGGGGTTACAAAGAGTTAAAACTGAAGTAGGTCTAGTGAATGAATTGAAGAAACTGAAACACAGCATCAATAATATTCAGCAAGCAGGTTTGCTGAATCTAATAATAACACACATCTATAGCAGGAAACTCAAAATAGGTCGGTAATTCTCTCTATGGCATGTATCACCAAACGAGGTTTTATATTGTGCGAGACCCTATGCAAGAATCAACTTGGCAGACCCCTTTTAAAATAAAACCACCACTGTGTATCACTTTTACCATTGCAACATTAATTATGTATCACCATCACTACTGTTGAAAAGGCATGTCGTATGAGGTGACTAATATGATGTTGTTCACGTGGCTGGCAACGTCATAATGCAAAACACACTGATACATAAACCACCACAGCAAGAGCACATGGATACTTGGTCCAGGTTTCCTGCAAGAGGACCAGCTGCAGTGGTGGCTGCATGCCCAATAAAGAACGAAAGGAAACACGAGTAAATGACCACTACGACTAATGCTACAATAAAGTTTTACTACTGCGTTTTTCTTATTGACCGCTACTACAATTAACACCACAACATTACCACTACCGCTACCACATTCATCACCAGCACTGCCATTACTAGTATTTCGCTTATTATCACTAATATTTTTTTACTTTGCTACACCACTGTTCTTGAGTTAGGGAAGGAAAAGGCAGCAAGGAAGGGAACTGGACGCCCCACCTCTCGATGGTGGACCTAGTGTGATAGGGTGGGCTCGATGATGATGATGCTGTTGTGATATGTGATCACTTTCTTGCACACTCGCAACCGACCCGATCAACAATAAAACTCTGATTCTAAGGCAGGGGCTGTATTTATTCATACAACCCTGTCAGTGACCCTAACCCACAAAGCAAACATTAAACAAATAAAACAAAGCAAAGAAAACACCCAGCCAGTGCTCGATTGCTAATCTGAAGACGCAAACAAAGCAACGACGAGTTAAAATCATAATAGTTAAATAATGAGAAACACCATGCTCTCACCTGTCAAACTGTCCTTCTTCCACGCTACGTGAAGCATTCAACTATCATGCACACACATGCATGTCGTCTAGCGAGACTAGTATGGTGTTGTGCATGAGGCTGGCAATCTTACCATGTAACATAGATTGCTACCGAAATCACTACTGCAAGAGCATCTGAATGCTTCATGCGGAGACAAACCACACTGGTGGCCCCATGCTCCATCAGAAACGAGAAGAGACATAATTTGTTCCCAAGTGGACCCATGTGCTCTCATAAATCATTCTACACATAACAATAATTAAGTAATAATGAACTGTGCATCAAATAATATTAAACGATATGTACAACGAATACTCTCATTAATGAGCATAAACCACCACCTCGCAACTGATCCATCTCAATATTAGTCCCTGCACTCTGAAGCATGTCGTATATGCCGACTGATGAGATTGGGAACTCATCATATAAAACACATTGTTACAGAAACAACCACTGCAATAGCATAAAAATGCTTCTTGTGGGCTTGTGATGGACACCAGCTGCATTGGTGTTTCCATGCTCCGCAAGGAGCAAACAGAGAAATACCTCTATCTCCAAGTGCCTTACGCACAAAGGAGTGGAATTGCGCGCACCAGAAATCTAAATGACTATTCTCACCTCACTCAAAGTAATCCACTACAGTAGCATTATGATCAATTATCGTGAAATACACTAAATCCCGCTTATATCAAAGAATAAAATAAAATTACCCTTGACTTAACAACTAGAACTAAATTCATCACCTAAAGTAGATTTAACACGAAAGCTATCTCTTCCATTACTGAAGAAAATTACACTAACCCACCTTCGACCACGTGTCAATTCACCCAATATAAAATAGCGTAACGTTATAGGCTTACAACGCATGATAACTAAGCGTATTATGCAGACTCACTGGCGCCACTTTTATGTAACAGTGCATGACGCTTTTCATGAACACGTGGCTGCCAACAAGTTAATATTATCTAAATTTTAGTCCCTGATAACATCTCTGTCCAGTTCCATGTATGAAATAGTTTTCTACTATATTTGCCTTTCTTGCCCGGTCTGATGAATGAAATAATTGCTACTAAACTCTTACAGCTGCAATCGGGACTTAACACCAGTAAAATCTATCCACACATATTTTCACTCATCTATCATTTCAGAACTAAATCTAATGTCCTGGAAGAAATCTCCTTTGGAAACACATCTATCTATTTTGTTAAACACTAGAACTGTGCCACGCTGAATACTAATAATAAAACTACAGAATACTAAAGCTAATTTCTACAAAATACGCTAATAATTATAGCTCACGTGCTCTGGTTTCTTTGTCCATCTGCTACCCACACAGGGCGCCTCGTTTCGTTTGTTCTCTCTGGGCGGCTCTTGCAAAAAGGCCTTTCGCCGGTTCACTCTCTCTTTATATAGTCCGCTAGGCATAATCACCCACGGGTTAGTCCGCGCGCGCAATCGTGAAAACACCGGCTGACGCAGGAAAGGAAAGCATTATTATGGCCCTCTTGAAGAAGCGAAAACGCAAATATGAACTTCAGGGAGATTTTTGGGAGTTTATTAGGGCCCCATCACACTAGTATAGTGAAGTCTCTAACACTTCAATCCCCTACGGCAGTATTATTTACACCACCGTTAGCCCTGTATAGTTCCCGGGGGTCCCTGTGAAGACAAACTCCCTGAGAATAGGACAACTGCACCCTCGGGCCTGTCGTACAAGGCGACTAATATAGGGCTGTGCACGAGGCTGGCAAAATCATCATGTAAAACAAATTACTTCAGACAATATTGCTGCAAGAGTATGTGAATGTTTGTGTGTAGACTTCCTGCACGGGACCAGCGTTGGTGGTGGTTCTGTGAGTAGTATAAAATGCGCAAAACGGTTAGCATTGTGGAGGCGCGCGTGGAGGCGCGTGACTTTTATATAGCAAAAACGGGTGGAGGCGCGTGACTTTTTATATAAGAGAAATGTGGTGGCGCTTTGTGGTGGTGCGTGACTTTTATATAGAGATATATTTAGATAATAGGAAGTAGACAACAAGTAGGCGCTATATTTAGATAACAAGAAGACGATATATTTAGATGATATATTTAGACAACAGGAAGGGGATATATTTAGACATATATTTAGATAACAAGAAGACGATATATTTAGATGATATATTTAGACAACAAGGAAATATATTTAGACTTGAGACGATATATTTAGATAACAGTTAGACGATATATATTTAGACATACAATAAGTAGACATACAGGACAACAGTTAGACGATATATATTTTTTACAACAGTTATACGAACAGTTAGACGATATATTTACAACAAGAAGACGATATATTTAGACATATATTACAACAGTTAGACATATATATTTTACAACAGTTATTTAGACAACAGTTATATATAGGTAACAAAAAGAATTTTAGTTAATATATATTTTTTTTTTCAAATAATATCGAGTTAAAGCACAAGTCTCAGCCGTTTGGTAGGTTTCTTCTTCGTCTTCGGTGGTAGATTGGTGACATCGGCTAGGTGGTTGTCTGTGGTGGTTGTACAAGGGTTAGGAAACCAACACAGTTCTGGTGATACTGGACAAGTAGAGTTCATGTATTCGTCAAATGTGTTACTGGGGGAGTTAGTAGGTCTCTGCGTCTTCAGTGGTAGATTGGTGACATCGGCCAGGTGATTGTCTGTGGTGGTTGTACAAGTGTTAGGAAACCAACTCGGGTCGGTGGAAATCGGTTGGTAACAGCTGGACTTGATGTAGTCGTCGAACGTGTTAGTGGTACAAGTAGTAGGATAGGTATCCGTGCGTGGTGACTGTAATCGGTCAAATTCGGCGAGGATTTCACTCTGTAAAGATAACAAATGTTCAAACTCGGATCGAGTTAACGTAATGCGGGTTTTGGTAGGAAACTTGAGGTAGGATTCACCAAAATATTTTCGCACGTGCAGTACAGGTTGGCCTCGGTAAATACATACAGACGCGGCCTTCAGACCACTAGCCAAAGGTTTAAGCATTTCATCACAGCTCTTGATGTAGAACCAGTTGGTGGGAGCAGTCATCTTGAACGAGGTGTAAGTATCTGTCGTTATCACGCCACTGCGTTAGTAAAGTATGAGTGTCTGGGTCTTCCAAGTGTCTGTTTATATGCAGGAATACCAGTTCAATCTGGTTTTTATGAGGCGTGTGCTAGCCGAGACGTGATTAGTTGAAATATTAATCGATCGTTGACGGTGTGACTAGATTCGTGTTGGCCAGGGTCTGACTAATCGAAAAATTAATCGATCGTTGGCGTGTTGTCTAGACGAAAAGGGTAGTAGGACCCGCTGCATAGTACCACCTCGTGTTTTGATCAAGATGAAATAAATGGCGTAGAGCCCACAAACATTGGTGACTACATCTTGTAAATGTCTGGCGTTGTAGTTAACAGGTCGGGTAGAGTTTCTGGCTATAAAATTAATCAGGTCCGAGTGGTAGGCCGAAAGAATCAAAATATTCAAAAGTATCAAGTCCATTATAATATAGAGCGACCCAGTGGTCACCGGGACGATAGCTAGGGTCAGTGTTGATGACGAAAGCAGCCGTCTGGTTCGGATCGATGCGTAGAGGTAATTGGTCACGAGCTAAAACTTTAACGAGCCCAGTTCGTTTAACAAATATATCTGACAGGAGGATGGTCCGTATCTCGTCTGTATTCATCGTTTAAGTGGTGTAGTCTGTCAAAACTTGGCGCGATTTCGAAAAAAATGTTATAGAGAAAAAGGCTTAGGGTTCTTGTGCCCATGTCTTTTGCTGGTGTTTTTATTCTGGTTGATGTTGTCGAGCCGCGCGGCGTTGAATATATCGCAACAAGGTTCTCCTTACGGTCTCTACGGTTAGATCGACAAGGTGATCATGTGGGACACCCGTAGGAGGACGTCCTCTAGGTGTATATTAACCAGATCCTCGATCGTTGCTGTCAGGCAGGAATGGCCTTCTTTATTCGGCTGTTCATCCAGACACCCTTCACAATACAGAGACCGGTTCGCATGGAGGTAACTTAAGATCGAGGTGAGAATATTCCGACGACGTGAAGACATCTGTAAAAATGAAAAATAAAAAGGAGAAAGTTACTATAAAAATAGGTGTATATAGCTATAGATAAGCGGGACATATGATAGACCCCAAGTATTCAAAAATATGACAGGGAATTTCCGTTGTTGGGTGAATGTAATTACATATTGATGTACACGGGGTAGTTCTATCTTAATTGTTGTATATCACGATTAATAACGATACTCATGTCAATACTCATTTAGTGATATGTAAATTGGGACTTTTGTTCCTTTCATGTTCTGTCCGGTTTGCTGCTCCTTCCTTAATGTGTGTGTGTGTGCTCGTGTGCGTGCGCGCGTGTGTGTGTGTGTGCGCGCATGTGTCTGTTGTTTTGCTCCAAGCTTATCCCGCCCCCGGCCGGTAATCTGGTTTGCGTTATGTTCGATTTATTTGTTCGTATTGTGCTACAAATAGGTTGTTGTATACGAGTTATCTTTACTCTTGTTAAATACTATTCCTCTATATTTATTTTATACCCAGCATCGAAATGACTTACAATTAGTATTTATGCTCTATATATCTCCACAGCTAAATTAACACATAACAAGTTATTAATATGTTTTTTTTAAATATATAAACTTAAAATTATCTTTAGATACCAAGAGTTAAAAGCTAGACATACCACGCTAGCACATGTGAATTAAATTTAAGTATGCTTGCGCGCGCGCTCACCCATGAAAAAGCGGCAATATCGAGTCGCGTGGCGGTGACATGAGTCTTCAAATTATCGGGAACATGAACGCCGCATCCGATTTCTCCCCCCTTGTGAAACAAATTTCTTCCCCTTGACAAACAAATTTCTTCCTCTTGTCAAACAAAAATGTCGCCCCTTGGTAATTAAATATCTTCTCCTTGTCAAAAAATACTGCCCCTTGTCAAAAAAAATTTCGCCCCCTTGGTAATCAAAGTTTGACTTCTTACAAATTATTGAGGTCCCAGAGATCTTTTGTAGATAAGGGTTGTACCGCGAGAATATGACTATATCAAAGAAGGTGTTCGATTATAACGAACATAGTTGTCACCGCATTGATCCCCAAATAGACTTTCCGCGTACCATATTTTGAGAGTCACCGTTCGTATGTCTTTCTTTATTCAGCTGATAATAGCATTCGGGTTCTTTCGCCCTACCAATTACACACCCGATTCTGGTTAACTTTAAAGTGAGATATTCTAACAGAACCTTTAACTACAAACCTAGGCATTTACAAGCTGTAGCTCCCGCCTTTTTGTGGATCCAACATAATTTATTTCGTGTCTACATTACAACCAAGTTGTATATTTCAAAACCAAACAACAACCAGCGCTCACCCCCTTCTACGCGAACCCAACTTAGAACACATGTATAATCGATAAGAAACCGTCGTTAGCCGTGTTAGCGCCCATGTGGGATATGTTAATTTACTATCGATCCGGTGATATCGCGGTCTTGATTACAAAGCACGTAAAAAACATCCAAGGCGAGTTGTCTTTTTGGTTTGTAACTAAGAAATAAATTTAAACAAGAAAATAGAAATATTGTGCACACCACACAAGGGTCAAAATTGGTTTATATATATATATATATATGCGCCCATGTGGGATATGTTGATTTACTATCGATCCGGTGATATCGCGGTCTTGATTACAAAGCACGTTAAAAACATCCAAGGCGAGTTTTGGTTTGTAACTAAGAAATAAATTTAAACAAGAAAATAGAAATATTGTGCACACCACACAAGGGTCTTAGTTACAAACCGAAAAGACAACTCGCCTTGGATGTTTTTCACGTGCTTTATAATCAAGACCGCGATATCACCGGATCGATAGTAAATTAACATATCCCACATGGGGGTCTATATATATATATATATATATATATATATATATATATATATATATATATATATATATATATATATATATATATATATATATATATATATATATATATATATATATATATATATATATATATATATATATATATATATATATATATATATATATATAAACCAATTTTGACCCTTGTGTGGTGTGCACAATATTTCTATTTTCTTGTTTAAATTTATTTCTTAGTTACAAACAAAAAAGACAACTCGCCTTGGATGTTTTTCACGTGCTTTGTAATCAAAACCGCGATATCACCGGATCGATAGTAAATTAACATATCCCACATGGGCGCTAACACGGCAAACGACGGTTTTTTATCGATTAACCATGTGTTCTAAGTTGGGTTCGCGTAGAAGGGGGTGAGCGCTGGTTGTTGTTTGGTTTTGAAATATACAACTTGGTTGTAATGTAGACACGAAATAAATTATGTTGGATCCACAAAAAGGTGGGAGCTACAGCTTGTAAATGCCTAGGTTTGTAGTTAAAGGTTCTGTTAGAATATCTCACTTTAAAGTTAACCAGAATCGGGTGTCTAATTGGTAGGGCGAAAGAACCCGAATGCTATTATCAGCTGAATAAAGAAAGACATACGAACGGTGACTCTCAAAATATGGTACGCGGAAAGTCTATTTGGGGATCAATGCGGTGACAACTATGTTCGTTATAATCGAACACCTTCTTTGATATTGTCATATCCTCGCGCTACAACCCTTATCTACAAAAGATCTCTGGGACCTCAATAATTTGTAAGAAGTCAAACTTTGATTACCAAGGGGGCGAAATTTTTTTTGACAAGGGGTAGTATTTTTTGACAAGGAGAAGATATTTAATTACCAAGGGGTGAAATTTTTTTGACAAGAGGAAGAAATTTGATTACCAAGGGGCGAAATTTGTTTGACAAGAGGAAGAAATTTGTTTGTCAAGGGGAAGAAATTTGTTTGACAAGGGGGAGAAATCGGATGCGGCGTTCGTGTTCCCGATAATTTGAAGACTCATGTCACCGCCACGCGACTCGATATTGCCGCTTTTTCATGGGTGAGCGCGCACGCAAGCATACTTAAATTTAATTCACATGTGCTAGCGTGGTATGTCTAGCTTTTAACTCTTGGTATCTAAAGATAATTTTAAGTTTATATATTTAAAAAAATATTAATAACTTGTTATGTGTTAATTTAGCTGTGGAGATAGATAGAGCATAAATACTAATTGTAAGTCATTTCGATGCTGAATATAAAATAAATATAGAGGAATAGTATTTAACAAGAGTAAAGATAACTCGTATACAACAACCTATTTGTAGCACAATACGAACAAATAAATCGAACATAACGCAAACCAGATTACCGGCCGGGGGCGGGATAAGCTTGGAGCAAAACAACAGACACATGCGCACACACACACACACACACGCGGGCGCGAGCACACGAGCACACACACACACACATTAAGGAAGGAGCAGCAAACCGGACAGAACATGAAAGGAATAAAAGTCCCAATTTACATATCACTAAATGGGTATTGACATGAGTATCGTTATTAATCATGATATACAATAATTAAGATACAACTACCCCGTGTACATCAATATGTAATTACATTCACCCAACAACGGAAATTCCCTGTCATATTTTTGAATACTTGGGGTCTATCATATGTCCCGCTTATCTATAGCTATATACACCTATTTTTATAGTAACTTTCTCCTTTTTATTTTTCATTTTTACAGATGTCTTCACGTCGTCGGAATATTCTCACCTCGATCTTAAGTTACCTCCATGCGAACCGGTCTCTGTATTGTGAAGGGTGTCTGGATGAACAGCCGAATAAAGAAGGCCATTCCTGCCTGACAGCAACGATCGAGGATCTGGTTAATATACACCTAGAGGACGTCCTCCTACGGGTGGTCCCACATGATCACCTTGTCGATCTAACCGTAGAGATCGTAAGGAGAACATTGTTGCGATATATTCATCGCCGCGCGGCTCGACAACATCAACCAGAATAAAAACACCAGCAAAAGACATGGGCACAAGAACCCTAAGCCTTTTTCTCTATAACATTTTTTTCGAAATCGCGCCACGTTTTGACAGACTACACCACTTAAACGATGAATACAGACGAGATACGGACCATCCTCCTGTCAGATATATTTGTTAAACGAACTGGGCTCGTTAAAGTTTTAGCTCGTGACCAATTACCTCTACGCATCGATCCGACCAGACGGCTGCTTTCGTCATCAACACTGACCCTAGCTATCGTCCCGGTGACCACTGGGTCGCTCTATATTATAATGGACTTGATACTTTTGAATATTTTGATTCTTTCAGCCTATCACCTGGACCTGATTAATTTTATAGCCAGAAACTCTACCCGACCTGTTAACTACAACGCCAGACATTTACAAGATGTAGTCACCAACGTTTGTGGGCTCTACGCCATTTATTTCATCTTGATCAAAACACGAGGTGGTACTATGCAGCGGGTCCTACTACCCTTTTCGGCTAGACAACACGCCAACGATCGATTAATTTTTCAATTAGTCAGACCCTGGCCAACACGAATCTAGTCACACCGTCAACGATCGATTAATATTTCAACTAATCACGTCTCGGCTAGCACACGCCTCAAAAAAACCAGATTGAACTGGTATTCCTGCATATAAACAGACACTTGGAAGACCCAGACACTCATACTTTACTAACGCAGTGGCGTGATAACGACAGATACTTACACCTCGTTCAAGATGACTGCTCCCACCAACTGGGTCTACATCAAGAGCTGTGATGAAATGCTTAAACCTTTGGCTAGTGGTCTGAAGGCCGCGTCTGTATGTATTTACCGAGGCCAACCTTTACTGCACGTGCGAAAATATTTTGGTGAATCCTACCTCAAGTTTCCTACCAAAACCCGCATTACGTTAACTCGATCCGAGTTTGAACATTTGTTATCTTTACAGAGTGAAATCCTCGCCGAATTTGACCGATTACAGTCACCACGCACGGATACCTATCCTACTACTTGTACCACTAACACGTTCGACGACTACATCAAGTCCAGCTGTTACCAACCGATTTCCACCGACCCGAGTTGGTTTCCTAACACTTGTACAACCACCACAGACAATCACCTGGCCGATGTCACCAATCTACCACTGAAGACGCAGAGACCTACTAACTCCCCCAGTAACACATTTGACGAATACATGAACTCTACTTGTCCAGTATCACCAGAACCGAGTTGTTTTCCTAACCCTTGTACAACCACCACAGACAACCACCTAGCCGATGTCACCAATCTACCACCGAAGACGAAGAAGAAACCTACCAAACGGCTGAGACTTGTGCTTTAACTTGATATTATTTGAAAAAAAATATATATATTAACTAAAATTCTTTTTGTTACCTATATATAACTGTTGTCTAAATAACTGTTGTAAAATATATATGTCTAACTGTTGTAATATATGTCTAAATATATCGTCTTCTTGTTGTAAATATATCGTCTAACTGTTCGTATAACTGTTGTAAAAAATATATATCGTCTAACTGTTGTCCTGTATGTCTACTTATTGTATGTCTAAATATATATCGTCTAACTGTTATCTAAATATATCGTCTCAAGTCTAAATATATCTCCTTGTTGTCTAAATATATCATCTAAATATATCGTCTTCTTGTTATCTAAATATATGTCTAAATATATCCCCTTCCTGTTGTCTAAAAATATCATCTAAATATATCGTCTTCTTGTTATCTAAATATAGCGCCTACTTGTTGTCTACTTCCTATTATCTAAATATATCTCTATATAAAAGTCACGCGCCACCACAAAGCGCCACCACATTTCCCTTATATAAAAAGTCACGCGCCTCCACCCGTTTTTGCTATATAAAAGTCACGCGCCTCCACGCGCGCCTCCACAATGCTAACCGTTTTGCGCATTGCATACTACTTCTGTGCTCCTGAAGCAACGCAAAGGAAAATGATGATGGTGATGATATCACTATTACAATTTAAGTTTTCAGTAGTATTGCTATAGATGATACCACTTTTACTATTTTAGTTTTCAGTCGTATTGCTATACATCATATCACTTTTACTATTTTAGTTTTCAGTAGTATTGCTATACATGATACCAATTTTACTATTTTAGTTTTCAATAGTATTGCTATAGATTATACCACTTTAACTATTTCAGTTTTCAGTAATATTGCTATAGATGATATCACTTTTACTATTTTAGTTTTCAGTAGTATTGCTATACATGATATCACTTTTACTATTTTATTTTTCAGTAATATTGCTTTAATGATATCACTTTTACTATTTTAGTTTTCAGTAGTATTGCTATAGATGATACCACTTTTACTATTTTAGTTTTCAGTAGTATTGCTATAAATGATACTATTATTACTATTTTAGTTTTCAGTGGTATTGCTATAAATGTTGCGACTATAACATAACATTTATCTTCGTTATTCATCCTGGCTTTATGTTATTATTAAATTACTCGTATATTGCATATAATATTGTTCTGTTATAATTATTGATGTATTTTTTTGTAATATTCACAAGCATTTTTATTCGAACTTTGTACTATTATACGATTATTTGTCTTTTATACTTATAACAAGTGCTTGTATGTGGACTTAATGAATGGAAGCATAGGCGGACCAAAAGATAAACTAGTTAGGAGATCTTACTTACTTCCTTAGTCGTTTCTCTTCTACCGTGAGGTGTAGGAGATCACTATTGATATATTGGTGCCCAGCCGACTGGATCTACACACACGTCGATTACAGTTCTGTTTTAAATCACTTATCTTGTTGACTGTATCCTTGCCCTCTTATTAGACTGTCTAGTATTTGACTCAGTGTATAACTTCACTTCTCTTGTCATCAAGTTTTACTGAAATCATAATGTATCTTAAACTTTACTTTTCTACAGTAAAATAAATTATCAACTAAGAAAGTGGATAATAGCTGCCTTCCTGTGATTTTAATACTTAACACATTCAGAATAAATTATTAGACATTCATTCGCGCTGTAGATTCTTGGCATACTTTTGTTAGGTATCCATTCGATTCTCAAAATTCGAGTCTTCTGTTAGTTTGTCCAATAGATTCTTATAATTCGAGTCTTCTGTTAGTTGTCCATTAGATTCTTAGCATTCGAGTAGCCTCTCAGTTGTCCATCAAATTTCAACCTATTTCTGTTAGTTGTCTGTGAAATTCTTCACACGTGCGCAGCTTATCAATGAGATTCTTAACATATTTTTTGTAAGTTGTCTGTGAGATTTTTAACACTTCCACTACTTGTCAGTGAGATTCTTTACATATTTTTGTTAGTTGTGCTCGATATTCTTAAAATATTTCCGTTAGTTTTCTATTAGATTCTTAACATGCTTCTGTTAGTTGTTCATCAGATTCATCAGTCTACTGACAGTTGTCCGTTCCAAAAATAAAAAATAGTTACTAAGTACTAAGGTGATCCAAGTCTTTCATCATGATTGTTCAGTTCAGATTAATGTTTCGTTATCGGTCATTTGTTTCGCGGACGATGAACTTAACGCTTGTCTTCATTCTTGTTTCTTTATTGCTTGCTTTATGTAAGTGCAGTGTCAATCATTCCATGCAAAATCTCATTCTCTGACAAACCTTTCTGCCAAATAATGGGCTAACAAGTGGAAGATGTGCGAAAGGAAAGAGTAGTGAAAGATAAATGCATATAACTAAAGGGCAATTGACGGAGGTATAGCGGAAGAAGAAAATAATGGAATAATAGATAATAAAAAGTGAAGCAACGGGATGAAGAGGCAGCGATATCAATGAAAGAATCGAGAATGGGGGAAAAAAAGATAAAATGCAAACTGAAAGTAACAAGCGAACTAATAGTGAAGAGAAACGACGGGAAAGAGGAACTGGGAAATAGAAAGAAAGCTTTAGGGATTAGAAGATCCAAATAATTCTGAAAAGAGTGATAACAGATGCAAGCGGGCGGAAACAAAAGGGAAGAACAAACGGAACTAGAAACCAGGAAAGAAGGTTTATGAATGAGGCAAATAGAAGTAAAATAGGAACAAGCGGAAACTGAGGCTGTTGTAGAGAAATGTTGGTAACCGAAAATGAAACGGTTTTTAAAAAAGTGAAAGATGAGCAAATTAAAGAAAAAACAAACTTATAGAGAAAAAAAAAATGGATATTCGAATCATTGATGCATGCATAAATATTTTATATACTTAATGCATGACGTGTTTATTTATGTCTAAGATGGTTATAGTGTGCATTGCTTATGATTTTTTTTTTTTTTTTGCACAACGTGCAAACTTTGAGGCTATATATTTTGTTACAACGCGCGACGCGGAATTAACTCGTAATATTAAATTGTGTAAACTATTATCTGAAATAAATGAGGTTTTTAGATTATTCATAGATTGTAAAGAAAATATCTGAGAGGTTATTTTAACAAGATTTAAAAGTGCTAACATTAAAGAACTTAACCAGAATACAAAAAAAATAGTTAATAAAAATTGGCATCGAGTCAGTTTTACAATTGAAAGATACATTGAAAACACGAGACATTTCGGATAACATCCTTCGTCAGTTAAAGTCACAAAACATGAGAAATATAAATATGATATGAGATATTGACAAAAACCATTTATACGAGAAGTAAAAAATAGGGAACAGAAATTACAAATAGGATAAAACGAAAACAGGGTAGCAGCAATAGACGTTCTACAATTTTTGAAAGTAATAACAGGAGCTTCTACTGTATTATCATCCGGAACAAAATATGTTGTCAAAGTCCCAAGCAAAAAAGTGGGCTTGGCCCAAACAAAAATGGCCACCCTAGGGCGCATTTAATTGTTGTTGTTTGGAAATAATTTTTAAAAATGTTCATTTGCATAAATAACTTTGTTGTTGTATATGAACAACATTTCTGGTCGGAAATAACGTTTTGGGTTGTTAAAATTAGAAAACAGCTCTAGACAGGAGCAAAAGATACGAAAGCCACTTAAATGGCTCTCGGGTCAAATGGATCTAAACCCTGAGCCATTACAAAGTCGATTGCGACTTAAAGAGTTAATAGAAATTTCTCTATAATTAGTGATAGCCTGGAGTTTGTGGCATAATTGTTAGATATGCCAATATTATATGCAGATATAATATTTCGTGATAGTAATGTGAATGTGAGCGTCCAACTCACACATAGGTTAGAGCGATGGTCTATCGCGGTAACGGTGCCAGGTTCGATTCACTGTATCGTCACACTCCAGTCTACTCAGTTGTAAATGGGTACCTGACATTGCTCTTGAGTTAGGGAAAGCAAAGGCAGCGAGGAAGAGAACTGTTCACCTCATCTCTCGGTGCCAGACCTAGTATAGTGAAATTGCATTCAATCCCCTACAGCGGTATCTGCCATGGGAGTAGTATAGTAGGGAGGTTTCGAGTCGTATTCCGAAGGATGAGCGAGACTTTTATATAGGGAAATATACCCATCGATAACGGAGGATGAGCGTGTCTTTTATATAAGGAAAAATGTTAGGCCAATAATGGCGGCGTGGGTTAGAGGAGATAAGTAGGTAGGTTGTATTGTTATGGAATTTTAAGTGTTGTGTATGACTCAGCAGTGTGTTGTTATGTTTCTTTATTCAGGTGTTACAACATTTATACAATATATACAATATATACAACATTATATATATATATATATATATATATATATATATATATATATATGTATATATATATATATATATATATATAGAACATACATACAATATATATTTTACAACATGTAGACACCATTTATACAATTGCAAAGGTGTTTTAATATAATTTTTATTAATGTATATTTAATGATCTCTTTTAAAAGAATACGAAATGTCAATCTAAATCTCTAGTTTCAGGCGCTTTGTAGCTCTTTTCTTATGCTTCGGTGGTGGTGGTTGTAGAGTAAAGACATCATTATCGTCCGGGTGATTGTCTATGAAATATTGGTTGATAACAACTGGAGCTGTTGTAGTGGTACAAGCGGGACTGGGGTTGTTACAAGTAATAGGACAGTAACCTGTGGGTGGTAACTGTAGTCGATCAAATTCGGCGACGATTTCGCCTTGTAAAGCCAGAAGATGTTCAAATTCTTAACGAGTCAACGTAATGCCGATGTTGGTAGGAAACTTTAGATATGATTCGCCAAAGTATTTTCGCACATGTAAAAACGTACAGACGCGACCTTCAGCCCACTCTCCAAACAGAGGCGTAATAAGTGTTTATATATATATACATTTTTATTAGGGTAGGCGCAATTCGACCCCCTATTTTGGGGGAGCAATGGGTTTATATAAGGAAATATGACGTCAAAAAACCAATAAAATGGCGGAGCAAAGGATAATTATTGTCGTTAGCTGGTCGGTAGGGTTTTGTTTAATGGAGAGTGTATTGATGGGTGCGTGTTGGCGTGTAGCAGGGCCGCCGGAGTAAGACAATGTAATATAAAAATTGATACATTTTATAGAGGAAGATGGCTAATGAGCGTGTTGTGGTGTGGGTGGTGTTGATTTTGGTTTTGGCTGGTGTTTTGTGTGTAAGTATTGATGAGAATATAGGGGTGAGAGGGAAAAAAAACCATGTAAGAGAGAATACAAATGTACACGAAGTGAGACAAATTTTTTAATTTATTCATATAATAAGGGGGGTGTAGAGGTGGTCAGCCGCCGAGGTTAGTCTAGTTGACATTGTTGTCGTCCCTCTGGACGATGAATATAACGTATAAGGGTTCTCCTTACGACGTCTAGGGTTAGGCGGACGAGATCCTTACGCGAGATCACCCGTAGAAGGACCTCCTCTAGATGTATATTTATCAGATCATCGAGGGTTTTTGTCAGGCAGGAGTGGGCGTCCTGATTAGGCTGCTCCTCCACACACCCCACACAGTACACAGGTCGGTTCTCACTGAGGAAATCTAAGAAAAACATTATACGAACAGGGCACATAATGGAAGAGAGATATTTTTGGATGGAAAGAGGTGAAGTTGTGATATTGTCGGAGTCAACCACTCTTTTTATGTAAAAAACGATAGGGAGTTGCGGTGTTGTTCGTATATTGAATATGAAAAGACCAACCTGGCTCAAGATTGTTCCTCAGATCGGGAAATCCTACAATAGCTGACGTATTTTTTTTGTACTTTTTACAACGACTAACTGTTTTACCGATAGTTATGAAACCGGATCGATCGTCGGCGCAAACTTCGCGAGGAAATCATTGATCGTATACTTTTATAAAACTCCGTTAGCATAGAGGGTCGAACGGCTTCGGGTATGTATAGACAGACGCACCATGCGGTTTAAATCCCACATTTGTCATGCCCTGCGCTTGTTGTGTAGTGAGAACCTCCAAAAAAGCGTGTTTATCTAAGGTGTTGTGATGTTTGGTGAGTCCTTTCGTGCTAGTCTCATCGCACTCGCCGAAATAGTGGTAGGTTTTACTACATACTTTTGTATTCTAGTTTAAACAACCCAGGGGTTCTCTTATCAAATAATTTCACCTCTTTTTTTTTTCCTCGCATGAGGTCGCATATTTTTTCCTCGCATGAGGTCGCTTTTTTTTGCCTCGCATGAGGTTGCATGGCACACGCTCAACCCGGCCCTGGTCAAGCCCCATGTCCCAACACAAGACCCAATGACATCATGCGTCACTGTAGTGATCTTCTGTGTTCTCACACAAAGGACCTAATGACACATGAATGTCACTGTATTGGTCCCTGTGCTTAGACACTTTGATCTTAGCCAAAAGGCCGAGAAGCGATAACAGACTTTCTGCTGCAGTTCCATGTCTTCTCCTTACTATCGTAAGATTTCACAGTGAAGTAATATTTAACAGATTAAAGATATTTTAATTGCTAAAAGTTAAAGTGGGGAAAAAACTTAATAATTTTTGTAAATTTATAAACAGTCAAATACGTGTAATACTGCTGTGACACATATCTTTTTGTAGTTTAAAGAAAGTTTCTTTAGGACGTACGGTTATTAAAGTTACAAATATGCCTAATTAATGCCCCGTGCAACATTGGTTATATAATTATTTCCACTTTAATATTAAGGGACGTTAAAATAATAAATTGTTAATAGTTATGAACACAAATTATATGGAATGAAAACATCCGATCCTCTCTCTTCAATGTTTACAAATAGCTTCTTACATCTGCCCGGACTATTACAACATTTCCGATCAGGTGTGTCCGACTGATAAGTGCGTGTCTGTAATCTGTCTACAGACGGGTAATTTATCGACCGGCACGCCTTAGGTAAACCTAACGCTCGGTCGCTGACCGGCCCATCTGGGTTCATGACGAATTATCATTGAGAGGAGTGTAAGATGATTTGAAAGTACAAAATATCTGCTTGATAGCAGAGAAAGAAAAGGGGCGACCACGGAAATTTAGTACATTAAATAAATGTAACTAAGTATTTGTTCCAGTTATCAAACGGTTATCTACTTTTTTTGTCCTGCAATTTTTAAACTTTAGTGAAAACTTTTTTCCAATCAGCAAAGATGGTCCCAAAATTTTCTCCCAGTCCTGCTCAATTGTTCCAACCTGTAGGTAAATATCTATTAACCTGTTTTTAATTTTGTTATTTTTGCATGTGCCAAATATTTCTTTGAATATTTCTTGCATGTGTCACATATTTCTTCAAATGTTTTTTTCTAGTTGTCAAATATTTCTTCAAATTTTTTTTCTAGTTGTCAAATATTTCTTACAGTTGTCAAATATTTATGCAAATGTTTTTTCCTACGGGTGATCTCGCGTGAGGATCTCGTCCACCTAACCCTAGACGTCGTAAGGAGAACTCTTATACGTTATATTCATCGTCGAGAGGGACGACAACAATGTCAACCAGACTAACCTCGCCGGCTGACCACCTCTACGTCCCACTTATTATATAAATATATATAAAAAATGTGTGTCACTTCGTGTACATTTGTATTCTCTCTTACATGGTTTTGTTTCCTCTCACCCCTATATTCTCATCAATACCTACATACAGAACACCAGCCAAAACCAAAATCAACCCCACCCACACCACACCACGCTCATTAGCCATCTTCCTCTATAAAAAGTATCAATTTTTATATTACATTGTCTTACTCCCGCGTCCCCGCTACACGCCAACAAACACCCATCAATACACTCTCCATTAAAAAAACCCTACCGACCAGCTAACGACAATAATTATCCTTTGCTCCGCCATTTTATTGGGGTTTTTTTTGACGTCACATTTCCTTATTAAAAACCCATTGCTTCCCCAAAATAGGGGGTCGAATTGTGCCTACCCTAATAAAAATTTATATATATAAACACTTATTACGCCTCTGTTTGGAGAGTGGGCTGAAGGTTGCGTCTGTACGTTTTTACAGAGGTCAGCCTTTACTACATGTGCGAAAATACTTTGGTGAATCATATCTAAAGTTTCCTACCAACATCGGCATTACGTTGACTCGTCAAGAATTTGAACATCTTCTGGCTTTGCAAGGCGAAATCCTTGCCGAATTTGATCGACTACAGTTACCACCCACAGGTTACTGTCCTACTACTTGTAACAACCCCAGTCCCGCTTGTACCACTACAACAACTCCAGTTGTTATCAACCAATATTCCATAGACAATCACCCAGACGATAATGATGTCTTCAATCTACAACCACCACCACCGAAGCAGAAGAAAAGAGCTACAAAGCGCCTGAAACTAGAGATTTAGATTGACATTTCGTATTCGTTTTAAAAGAGATCATTAAATATATATTAATAAAAATTATGTTAAAAATCCTTGGCAATTGTAAAAATGGTGTCTACATGTTGTAAAATATATATTGTATGTATGTTCTATATATATATATATATATATATATATATATATATATATATATATATATATATATATATATATATATAGTATAAATGTTGTAACACCTGAATAAGGAAACAAAACTACACACTGCTGAGTCATACACAACACTTAAAATACCATCACAATACAACCGACCTACTTATCTCCCTTAACCCACGCTGCTATTATTGATCTAATGTTTTTCCTTACATGAAAGACACGCTCATTCTCCGTTATGGATGGGAATATTTCCCTATATAGAAGTCTCGCTCATCCTCCGGAATACGACTCGAAACCTCCCTACTATACTACTCATGGGACTACCTTGACCTTTTCAATGTGAACCTGAAAGCACATTCATTGCAGTAATATATTCGATATGGTATTAGAAAAAAGAGACCGTATTTCTGTATTGACGTGTAATTTGTTTATTCCTTTGCTGGTATGGTCCAAATTTCTATGAATCAGTTCTATAAGATTGGCTATGGTAGTAAGTAACCCCCTGCTTTCATTCATAATTTTGGTCTCATGTCCTCTCAATTTCTCTCCGGGTATTTCTTAACACTTCTTTACTTCTGGCCCATTATCGGTGTCCAGGTATGTTGCAACAATTATTCCGTTCTGGCAATCGATTCTTTCGCTCTTTCACTGCATTCCTCTCCAGGTATACCTCAGAATGTCTTCAGTTCTGCTACGACATCTGTCTCCAGTTTTAACTTTACAAATCTTGCTTTCTTTCACAGAATTTTTCTATAGTTAAATCGCAAAAATTATCCAGTTCTTTCACAGCATCTCTTTCTAGGTAAAGCGTAAGAATTTCTCAGTTCTGTCACAGCAGTACTCTTCTAGTATATCTTCACAATTCTTCAGTTTTATCACAACATCTTTCTCCAGATTGTATCTTAACAATTCTTCAGTTCTATTAGAACATCTATCTGTATGTATATCTTAACAATTTTTCAATTCTGTCACAACATCTTTCTCCAGATATATCTTCGCTTCTTCAATTCTGTCACAACAACCTTCTCCAGGTATATCTTCGCTTCTTCAATTCTGTCACAACATCTTTCTCGAGGTATATCTGTGATTCTTATAATTTATGATAAGGTCTTTCTCAAGTATTTGCCGTCACAACAACTTTATCCAGGTATAACTTAATGATTCGCCATTATATCACAGTACCTTATTTTCCAATTATGTCTTAACAACTCTTCAGCTCAGGACATTGTGGTAAGGGTGAATGGTTTTAAATGTTCGTAGAGTTTACAGTAAATATCATCGAAGAACATAACATAATTTGACTTTGTATGGCGCAATGCAAGCGATATGTAATTTACGAGAAACGTAGTTGAAGTTAAAGGAATCGAACCCATCAATGTACTTATGTATTCTTTACAGGCGGTGGGTAAGAAAGTGGGAGATAAATCCAGTCCTAAGTACACATCTCCAAACAATCGACCACCAGAGAAAGACAGCTTGATGTGATCTTAATCATTATCAACATAACAACTAAATGTTGCATGGTTTGTTTACTTTGTTGTCGTTTTTATAACTGGCTTCCATTATCTGTTTCGTATTTTGATTTGTTTTGCCCTGTTGTAAACTAATAAATATATTTTTCCATTTCCTGACAGGTTTGGAACATTTGCAAAACTAGAATGCTTATTATGAGGATTTATGAATCCGTGAAACAGATTAGAACATTTAACACTGCGCTAATGTAACTATCGGGGATCTCCGAGGAGACAAATAAAGAGCAAGAATACTACTTTCTCTGGCATGTAACATGAGGTGACTAATATAATGTAGTGCATGGAGGCTGGCAACTTCAACATGTAAAAAAATACTACAAAAACTGCTGTTGCAAGAGCACATTTATGCTTTGAGCGGAAATTTAACCCCCCAAAATGAAGAATTTCATTGACAATATCAAATTTTACATATATATTGCACTGGAAAGTGCACTCATTTGCCCACATTTCTGTATGTTTATTTTCACTGACACCTTTGTTGATGAATTTATATAATTTTTTTAAAATATGTCAGGTAAGTGTATTGTTTACCTAATTATATATGCAAAATTTACAAATTGGTACATCTTTGAAAATTTTTTTTTCGGTATTCATTTCCTTGAAGCAAACAAAAGTAAAGTTTGTAAACATCGTTTCATGTGTAAAAATAATTTTGATTGACTAAATTTTGTTAACCACGAGGTCCTTAGATGGGTCGTCCAAATAATAACGTAGCTGGAGGTATTCCAGTAGAGTGGTGGGGTACCTCCCCATACACAAATAAAGCTGCAGGTAAGAACTAATCCCAGGATTCTGGTTTCTCATGTGCGAGCTTCCGTAAAATTGTAAGTAGAGTTCCGTTAAATCGTTCCGCTTGTCCATTGTATTGTGGATGATAAGTACATAGTACATGTGTCTACCACAGAAAGGATGTATTGTTTTGGAAACTGACAAAAAGCGAATACAGTCTGCTGAAATGAAGAATGTAATGAAAAGTAAGCTGCGAAGTATAAAACAGCCCATGAAATCAATAAAGGAAAATACCAGAGATGATTCCTACATAGTAGGGGGATACTGAGGTGAATAAATTTTGTGTAAAAGTGTAATTCTTCTCTTTTTTCTTAATTTTCTCAAAACCGCATTTTTCACACACATGTGGGCACGTTGCCCATTAATTTTCAAAAGCTATTAGTGATACAGCAGTGAATTTTGGGCCACATGCTGTACACATAGTGCTCATCAAAATAAACTAAAATGAAGGATATATGTAAACAAACTACAAAACTGTTAAGAAATAGCTAAGATACCCCTCTAAAAAGTTACAACTATTTGTCGATTGGTATGTTAAAATAAAAATAAAAACTCAGATCTGAAACCAATTAAAATTATTTTATTGTAAAATCATTATCATATATTAAAAAATAAAACAGCCAAATTTCATAACTCAAGTTGTACTCACATTTGAGATATCTTGGGCAACAAAATACCCCCAAAAAGCTAAAATTTGCCTTTTTCTACTGTTTTTCCCCCATAGACCTCAAGTTTTCAGTATATACCCCAATGTTTTGTATTTGTTTCAGTCATTTTGCTTGTATAAATGACCAGATATAGCTATTATCTTATAATTCTGTGTTTTTCATTTTGGAGGTTTAACCTTAATGGATGATTCGAGCAAGGGGATCAAAAACAGTGGTGGCTGCTTAGTCCATAAGAAGCGAAAAAGACGAAGGAGAAGAATATGACTCCACCCAACCTCCTTTGTGCCATAACAATAAAAAAGAACTGTTCGTAAACATCCCATATATAAAATCCCAGCTTTTTCTGTCAGTGCGTAACAATAATGGATGCAAATTTAGTTGAAAGTTAGACATTAATTGTATTGTTTCCCTTATTTGTACTCTCCCGAAAATAGTAACACTTACCAAAGAAGAATGCGCAAATCACAGTGTGCACAAAAATATTTATAGAATGTGTGATCCCGTATACACACATTGGGATTCTCGCTGCTGCTACGTAGTTCGTGTACTGTGGTGATGCACAGTGGTTTTTTTAAACACTTTTGAATAAGTAAAATTGCCGTTAGGTATTGGTGCTTTTGAATTTAATTCCCGTCTTATGAGAGGCTTTTACACTAGAAAGAAATTAAAATAGAAGTAACTGGAGAAGAAAAATAACTACAAGGTACTATCGTTACTTTTCATGATCAGTTAAGTCAGAGAAATCTATATCAAGGCAGGATATGTCATTGTAAAAAAAAAAAGGCATAGAAAGATTGGCTTGTTTATTGAAACAACAATGTCCATGGAAAATATTATGAAACTTCTTCTTCTTCAAGTACCATGCCTAGTGGCGTAGGAGATCATGTCTCTCCACAACTTCATGTCTCCAGTACAATTGATCAATTCTGTTGTTGACTTATTTCCATTCCACGATGACAAACTGTCCAGTATTTGCTCTCTTTGTCTTCCCCTGTCTCTTTTTCCTTCAATCTTACCTGTTGTTACGATATATTCCAGCTTTCCTTTTCTCATAACCTGCCCCAAAAAGTGGATTGCTTCTTACTAACTTGTGAAATAAGTTTCCTTTGTGCATTAGTCTCTTTCAGGACATCCACATTACTCTTTTTTGGTTTCATGGTTTTTTAACTTTCTTCAGAAAAACCACATTTCTGTTGCCTCTAGTGCCTCCCCTTCTTGTTTACTAGTTGTACATGACTGTAAAGGGCAATTTTTACTATCTTGCAATATAATACATTTATATTCTTATTATGTTCGCAAATATTTTGTAAGCAAAGTATTTCCTTTTTTAAGTGCTTAAGGAGAAGTCATTTTTGGGTTGCTTCCCTTGAAAATAGTTCTGTCATCTTCGATCGGACTCCGCAGACGACTCTAGGCCTACTGTGATTTATTCTGTGGCTGGGTAGGAATAGATTGTTCTTGCTTCAGTATATCTATGGCCTGAATTTATACGTAGTGTTTGTATGAGTAGGACGAGTCTGTCTTATATATGGATATCTTTGCATTTCTAAGTCGAACTAATTTGGTTGTCGCTAGAAAAGGTCAAAGGCTATGCAGCGGAAGTATCGCTAGCAAGGGGTGTGATCCATGGCTGTCATCCTGTGAGGATGCCGAGTTTTGTTGTAGCAGGCTTTTTGCCGAAATAGTGATCTATATATGGATGGGGAAAAGTGATAATCATTTAGACATGTTGTATGTACTTTACCCCAGTGTTTATTCTCTTTTGCCAAGGAATGGCAAAGTTATATTTCGCATAAAAAGGTAAAACCACAATTTATTATGAACTTGGGCTTCGCCATCGTTGTTGATAAGCAGATGCACAGTGGTACTTTTAAAAAAGAATATCCATTCAAAGGAAGAAGACATTCCTATGTATCAGCACTGGATTGTATGATATTATTCAATTACCTCTATGAGAGAAGCTATGAAGAAATGAGGACATTTAATGAATGACTAATTTTGGTCTATATTCTATAGTGAGTGAGTGAAGCTCACGAGAGAGAGAACAGCCATGTTGAAATTCATATACTTTGTATTTATCGAGTGAGAAAAAGGGATGCCTGTACTATCGCTCGATGAACCAAGAGATCACTGCTACATGTGAGAACCCATGTCTGGGATTCCTATATTATGAATATATATATATATTGAACTTTACGTGAAGGAATATTCGCTAGACGAGGTTAGGTCTAGGAGCCTTCCTATGTATTGGTTATGGTCTGACGTGCCCAGTCAGTAAAGCCAGATGATTTACATGATGGAACGCTGAATGCTTATTTACGAATGCTCCATTATGATATTTGCCAAGCATGAATGCTAACTTAAGATGATATTCCTGTGATCAACATTATGCTGTCTATGTCGACATTTGTTCCTGTAACCATACACGTACTGTCCAAGTGTGCGTCCCATTAAATGTTATAAAAAGACCACCGTAGTTCCAGTACTTCTTGAATTCGAACAGTGTGAGTATGAGTGATGTACTACCAACCTGTCAACTCTATCGAATCATTCTACCATTCGCGTACTGACATTCAGATACACACTCATTGTTTACACTCACATTCTTGTCGGAGCCTCATCACGTTCCAGGACAAGATGACCTGTATGACCAAAACTGTGCTGGGTTTGATGAGTTGACAATCGTTACACTTTACTACACCAGTCCCAACATCTACATTTATCCACTGGTGGACATTCACATCATTTAGCAAATAAAGCATGATTCAACAACTAGTAGCCAGTATGAGTTAACAAACTACAAAAAAGAGTTTAACAACTGGTGTGCCAGCTTCCTGGGTCAACCTGCACAGTGACCATATTGAGAAGTAAACTACTGAGACCAGACGTTCCTTGGGGTCTGTTACGACACACAAATACATCAGCAGTACAACTCTACAGTGATGTCAGCGTGACCTGTCCTGTCGAGAGTATGCAGTAACTAGGTCAGGGTTTGTTGACATTTGGTTCATTGGACATTTGCCATACAACTGACAGTGTTACACAGCAAGCTTGGTTGAAACATAGAACATTACACATCAGGACTGGAGAATATTTGACAGTGTTTGCGAAAGAAAATGTTATTGAACTGAGAAGTCCTACATTGATTGTTATCATTCAAATCAACGATGGAGCTTCTATTTCTGTGTTGAATTTAAAATAATTAGACCAGAAGTATTTGTTTAATAAAGTACCACAGTACTGTACTATTAGGCAGTGTAACTGAGCCTTCATTCCAACACATTCTTTCTGCAACACTCTATTTACATCATATTGCCATACTATTTATGCATTTATGTATTTATGTTTAACTATTTATATGTGATATTTGTTTGTATCCAGCGGGTTGTTGTTTCGGTTGGGCGGTGTCACACAGCAGAGTATCCCACGTAATAGAGGGTCTGATGTGTGCGTTTCTATAGGTGCAATTTTCTTCATTGAAAATTTGCTGCGACAGCTGTTGCTATTAGTGTTAGCTGTGAAGTCTGTACTCATTGTTGTTTTTGTAATATTCCTCTGTTCTTTAGTTTGTTTTGATTTGTTTGTAATTTGTTGGTCTACCCTATTCTATCTTTCAGTTCTATTCTCAATTTATATTTATATACTGTGGCGTTATTTGTATTTGTTATCCTCTTGCGGTTTATCTTTTATTGTTTTTCCCATTTGATTTATTTCATTTCCGCAAATGTTTTCATGTTCTTCTGTATAACTGTTTTGTTTTGTGCCTGATCGACATACACTATTTAAAATATAGTTGATCATATAAATTGATGTACAAGAATCAACTGATAGTTAATTGCTATTACTAAAGGTACACAGTTGATGATATAAAACACTATTTCTGGTGCACTGCACTTATATTATAGAGTGAACCAGCAACTTATAGCTGTTATTATATAAGGATTTATACAAGACCTTTGTAAGGCTTGTTTCCCACAGTGATTGGGATAGTTAAGTACTATTTTTCCACAGGTTAATAAGTTATCATACAAGGTCTTTGATTTAGACTAAGAAAGTAAATTTATTTACTTTTGCAAATTACTGATCTTATTAGACAAGATGTCTACCTTAGATTATTTTATCACACAAGGCAGGGCTCTTGATATGACTGGTCAGCAATTAGAACAATGGGCAGTTGCTCAATATGACAAAGCATTAGCTGCAGAAGAGAGAAAACTTGCTGCTGCTGCTGAAGAAAGAAAAGCATTGATTGAAGAAAAGAAATTAGCAGCTGAGGAAAAAAAATTACAAAGAGAGGATGAGCAAAAGAAATTGCAGATACAGACTGATGAAAAAAGATTCCAGATGGAAATGGAAAAAGAGAAAAGAAAAGATGAGGCTGCTGCTGAAGAGAAAAAATTACAAGCTGCTACAGAAGAGAGAAGATTACAAGCTGAAGCTCAAGAAAAAAAAAGCAATAAGAGAACATGAACACCAAAAAGAACTTTTAGCATTTGAGTTAGAAAAGTTAAAGTTAACAAACATAAGTAATGTTAATCAAGCATCTAGTGGTAATGGTAAACCCTTTACTTACAAGGTCAAGGTACCAGCGTTCAACCCTTCCAGTGATGACATAACATTCTGGCTAAACAGATTTGAACGCTCGTGTCGAGCACATAATGTGGACAAATCACAATATGCTAACCAGTTATCAGAAAATCTGAAAGGTGATTCTCTGACTAGTTTAAGTTTGGTTGAAGAGGCTGACAAAGATAACTATGATGTTATTAGGGCAGCCTTGTTAAGGAAGTATCAGTTGTCTGAAGAGGGTTATCGGAAGTTGTTTAAGACAATGGAGCCTGAGGCAGGTGTAGAATTCTCAGAATTCATTGCAAGAACACGTCTTACATTTGATCGTTGGATTGAGCTATCCAAAACAGAAAAGACTTATGAAGCCCTTATGGACTTGATACTCAGAGACAAGATTATGTCAAGTATAAATAAACCTTTCCTCGAATTCTTACATGAGCGTAAACCTAAGTCTCTAAAAGAAATGGAACAGTATTGTACCCAATACGTCACTGCACATCCGGACGTAGCTATTAGCAACAGTAAGGTTAAAGAAGGTATGCCAGTTGCTTCTGCAACACCATACAACCCTAATCACTCTCACAAATTCCAAGGACCTCAAAATAGGTTTAATAAAAAAGGTAACTATTACAGTTATCAGAACCAAGGTAACCAATCATTTCAGGGTTCTTCTTCGAATACCTGGAGAAGAGCTGACAGCCCTCGATTCAGGGGTGGTCATAATTACAGGAACTTTCGCAAAGGAAGTCATTCTAGAAACTATCCAAGTTTTCCTTCATGGAGACAACAGGATCATAATTACCGAGATACTCATTATAATGAATATGATGATAGTAACCAAAGGAGCTATGATTCAAACCCGAGTAGGGGTTATAATGGTGGAAACAATGATAAGTACAGAGGCAATAATAACAGAGGTAGAGCACAATTCAAAAAACATAAAGCTCATTACCAGGCGAACTCTGCACAGCAAGAGTCCCACGAAGCCTATAAACAAAATAAAGATAATGATGACTCTAATAATATGGCATGTGCCGCTTTTGATTTTGGGAGAGCATCTCAGTGCCCCCAATGCAAAACATTATTTGAGCCAACCACAGTGTCTACTTTAAGCTGTGGCCATCCTCTTCCCGCTCTTCCTGCGTCAATCGCGCATGATGGGAGAGGTTCTCTTGTCTTACACAAAGGTTTAGTAAATGACAATCCAGTCTCAGTACTTTTTGATTCTGGATGCACAACTATTGGGGTTAGGCAGTCACTCATAGATCCTTCTCATTCTACAGGCAAAGTAGTCAAATGCGTAACATTTGGCGGCACCATAGAGAAATACTCTACCGCTATCATTAGGATTGCTACTCCTTTCTTCACAGGAGATGTACACGCATGTCTTTTGCCGGATCCGATCGCTGATCTTATCATCGGTCGCATTCACGGAGTCAAAGAATGCACTCCGGAGCAAATTTCCGTTTGGGAAAATCAAAATATGCAATCTGCTAATGCAGTAGTCACTAGAGCTCAAGCTCTCAATATGCCTGAAACTTCATCTGTTGAAGATAATGAAGTGCATAACCGAGATGATCCCTTGGTAATTTCTCGTGACTCGTTTATAAAACAACAAGAAGAAGATCCGACTCTTAAGAAATTCTTCACTCTTGTAACAAAAGGTGATCCGAATAAAGATTCAAATTGTAAATCTTGGATTACAATGAAGAATGGCGTACTTGTACGTATGGTGCAAGACTCCACTAAGTCAAGTCATTCTCAGATTCTTGTACCCAAGAATTTGAGAGTTAAGATCTTACAACATGCACACGACTCTCAGTGTGCTGGTCACATGGGTTTTTCCCGTACTAAGTCAAGAGTTCTTGCGGCTTTCTTTTGGCCTTTTGTGAACAAGGACATACGGATCTATTGTCGATCCTGTAAAGTATGTCAAGAAGTCAAATCCAAAGGTCCTCGTCATGCTGCGCCTATTCAGGCTGCAGATATTCCTATTCGTCCATTCCAGAAAATGGCGATAGACATCATTGGTCCATTCAAGATCAAATCTGCTAGAGGACATCAGTTTATCTTAACGTGTGTAGACATGTGCACACGTTGGCCAGAGGCTATCCCTCTAAAGAGCATTACTACCGCTGACATTGCAGATGCTCTTTGGCTTATATTTTCTCGGCTGGGATTCCCCGGAGAAATATTATCAGATCATGGCACCCAACTGATATCGGATACCATGTCTCAAGTAATGTCTACTCTACAGATAGAGAGATCTTTGAGTAGCATCTATCATCCTATGTCCAATGGGATGGTCGAGCGACTAAATAGAACACTTAAGAACTTATTAGGGAAGATAACTGAGGATCATCCTCAGGATTGGGATAGGGTTTTACCCGCGGCCCTCTTCGCGTACAGAGAGGTCCCCAATGAACATACAGGGTTTTTCGCCCTTTGAACTTGTCTTTGGCGCGCGACCGCGCGGCCCAATGTCTTTGCTGCATGATCTTATAACAGCTGACAATATTGACGATGACACAAAATCTTCTTACGAGTATGTCATCGCGCTGAGACAAAAGATTATCGAAGCATGCAAATTGGCAACGTCCTCTTCTGAATTTGCTAAGCAGAAGGCAAGACAATTTGCTAATAAGAAGAGAACTTTACGACAACTTTGTCCTGGTGACAAAGCATTTGTTTTGCTACCTTGTCGTGAAAATAGACTCCTTATTAGTTGGAAAGGTCCGTACGATATAATATCGAAAATTTCAGATGTTGACTACATCGTCGATATTAACGGGAAGCATAAAACCTTCCACATCAATATGCTTACGGAGTTCCATGAACGTCCTGACTATTTACAGCCTATTTTCCAGGCAACGGACGATTCTCATGTCAAACATGGTCATTACTCATCACTGTCTGTAATACAGGATGAGGAAACAAGTTTTTCGGATGTTAATCTCCCGCTTCCAATGATCCCACTTCATTCTAGTGAATCATGGAAAGACGTTACTGTTTCTCCTGATTTGTCTCTAGGAGAACGGCGACAAGTTTCGTCTATGTTACAAACATTTCAGGATGTCCTCACTGACATCCCTGGACAAACTCATGTCATTGAGCATGACATTGTTCTAACTGAACATACTCCAATTAGGGTTAGGCCTTATCCTATCCCTATACATTTCCAAACACAGGTTGAAAAGGAGTTGGATGAAATGATAGATTTACAAATAATCGAACCATCCACTTCTGCATATTCTTCGCCGATGGTTATTGTTCGAAAAAAAGACAATAACATACGTCTTTGCGTTGACTATCGCAAATTGAATCAAGTTACGAAGTTCGATGCTGAACCTATGCCTTTACTAGAAGAGTTACTTACTCGTCTTTCTAAATCGCATTTTTTCACTAAACTTGATTTGTCTAAAGGATATTGGCAAGTTCCATTATCCGAACGCGCCAAACCTCTTACCGCTTTCTCTACTCCCAGAGGCCTTTTCCAATGGAATTTTATGCCTTTCGGCCTTATGAACGCACCAGCTACATTTGTACGCATGATGCGTCGAATCCTATCGTATCGGTCAGATGTCATTGCTTATCTAGACGACATCTGTCTTTTCAGCGATACTTGGGAAGATCACTATTCAGGGTTAGTTGAATTATTATCAACTCTGCGTGAGTATAACCTGACAGCAAAACCATCTAAAGCTTGTATTGGCTTTAGCGAAATTGCTTTCTTAGGCCATCGAGTAGGTCACGGTTTCTTGAAGACAGAAGACCATAATATCACTAAGATACTTAACATCTCTATCCCTAGGACTAAAAAGCAAGTGCGAAGTCTTTTAGGTCTCATACAATTTTATGGACGTTTCATTCCGAATCTGTCCTCTATCATGGCACCTCTCTCTACACTATTAAAGAAAGGGTCGCCTAACATGGTTCACTGGTCTCATGAATGCCAATCTTCACTAGAGAAGATCAAAACTATGTTTTCATCACCACCTATTTTAGTGTTACCTACAACAGATAAGACATTTGTTCTTCGTAGTGACGCTTCATCCACTGGGATTGGAGCGGCACTAATGCAAGAGTACTCTGGAACTCTGCATCCTGTAATGTACATATCCAGAAAACTTAATGCTGCAGAAAGGAATTACTCGGTTTTAGACCGCGAATTATTGGCAATGGTTTGGTCAATTCTCAAACTCCAAAGATTCCTTCTGGGCGCGCATTTCGTAGTGGAAACTGACCAAAAAGCTCTTACGGCTATCCAAAGTAAGAACTTGAAGAGCTCGAGATCAACTCGATACGCAATTGCTCTTCAACCTTTTCATTTTTCGGTACGAGCTATCCGTGGTTCAGAAAATGTGATGGCGGACATTCTGTCCAGATGCCCACATGATGCCACTTAACTGTTAAATATTGGATCTTTTTTAATATGTATAACTTTACAACAGTTATTTTTTGTTTCTTTACTAAGATACACATTTGTAATTTAATAATAGAATGATGGTATCGCTACTTAGCGGTTTATTGATGTTAATTCACCGCTGTTCTTTGATGATTGTTTCTTCATAAATCATAAATTTAAGATTGTAGTGTGAATTTTTGGTATGCATTGTATAATTAACAGAATTGTATTATACGTACATCACACCTTCCTGGAAACATTTATTCGTAGGGAAACAATTTCTCTCAGATTTTGAGATATATATTCTCACCGGTCATATTGGGAATTATAGTTATTCCTGATATTTTCATCTGCGCAGTATTCTTGCGTTGTGAGCCTATTCTACGGTGCTCCTAGATGTATTTAAAAAAAAAAATTTTTTTTTTTTTTTTCCCGGGAGGTGTGGTAAGACTGTAAAGGGCAATTTTTACTATCTTGCAATATAATACATTTATATTCTTATTATGTTCGCAAATATTTTGTAAGCAAAGTATTTCCTTTTTTAAGTGCTTAAGGAGAAGTCATTTTTGGGTTGCTTCCCTTGAAAATAGTTCTGTCATCTTCGATCGGACTCCGCAGACGACTCTAGGCCTACTGTGATTTATTCTGTGGCTGGGTAGGAATAGATTGTTCTTGCTTCAGTATATCTATGGCCTGAATTTATACGTAGTGTTTGTATGAGTAGGACGAGTCTGTCTTATATATGGATATCTTTGCATTTCTAAGTCGAACTAATTTGGTTGTCGCTAGAAAAGGTCAAAGGCTATGCAGCGGAAGTATCGCTAGCAAGGGGTGTGATCCATGGCTGTCATCCTGTGAGGATGCCGAGTTTTGTTGTAGCAGGCTTTTTGCCGAAATAGTGATCTATATATGGATGGGGAAAAGTGATAATCATTTAGACATGTTGTATGTACTTTACCCCAGTGTTTATTCTCTTTTGCCAAGGAATGGCAAAGTTATATTTCGCATAAAAAGGTAAAACCACAATTTATTATGAACTTGGGCTTCGCCATCGTTGTTGATAAGCAGATGCACAGTGGTACTTTTAAAAAAGAATATCCATTCAAAGGAAGAAGACATTCCTATGTATCAGCACTGGATTGTATGATATTATTCAATTACCTCTATGAGAGAAGCTATGAAGAAATGAGGACATTTAATGAATGACTAATTTTGGTCTATATTCTATAGTGAGTGAAGCTCACGAGAGAGAGAACAGCCATGTTGAAATTCATATACTTTGTATTTATCGAGTGAGAAAAAGGGATGCCTGTACTATCGCTCGATGAACCAAGAGATCACTGCTACATGTGAGAACCCATGTCTGGGATTCCTATATTATGAAATATATATATATTGAACTTTACGTGAAGGAATATTCGCTAGACGAGGTTAGGTCTAGGAGCCTTCCTATGTATTGGTTATGGTCTGACGTGCCCAGTCAGTAAAGCCAGATGATTTACATGATGGAACGCTGAATGCTTATTTACGAATGCTCCATTATGATATTTGCCAAGCATGAATGCTAACTTAAGATGATATTCCTGTGATCAACATTATACTGTCTATGTCGACATTTGTTCCTGTAACCATACACGTACTGTCCAAGTGTGCGTCCCATTAAATGTTATAAAAAGACCACCGTAGTTCCAGTACTTCTTGAATTCGAACAGTGTGAGTATGAGTGATGTACTACCAACCTGTCAACTCTATCGAATCATTCTACCATTCGCGTACTGACATTCAGATACACACTCATTGTTTACACTCACATTCTTGTCGGAGCCTCATCACGTTCCAGGACAAGATGACCTGTATGACCAAAACTGTGCTGGGTTTGATGAGTTGACAATCGTTACACTTTACTACACCAGTCCCAACATCTACATTTATCCACTGGTGGACATTCACATCATTTAGCAAATAAAGCATGATTCAACAACTAGTAGCCAGTATGAGTTAACAACTATACAAAGAAAGAGGTTAACAATGACTCACTCCCCTATTTCAGGAATTTGTTCTATATAACACTGAAGAAATCTCTTTCTTGCTTCTAATGACAAAGAATTGTTGCATAAAATACTCTTCATTTTATAGAATGCTGCTTTTGCCTGAGCTTTTGAAACCATTTATATATAAATGAAGAAAATATTTCCATTAAAAGATGATACCATTTAGTGTAGAGTGTCTGTAACAATGAAGCTAGCGAAATATATACAATGTCTTCTTTCGGCTTTCACAACTGACAGTCATACGAGACACAGACTCCGGATGTCCGTCCCGCATCAAAGTTGTTTTCATTTGTTGCTGTTTCCGTAACGATTAAGATTATTTTTACATACACAGGGGCATCGACCCTGTACTAAAACCTCCAACCTGGAGGACAAGGGTACCAGCTTTTGTCTGACCCCTACCCGCGCAGACCTGTCCAGCTTGGTTGAACTTGCTGGAATAGCTCTGGGGTTTCTTCATCTTCTTCTTCTTCGTACTCTCTCAGACGTCTACTTAAATGTTCTCAAAGAAAGCAGTAGTCAGTTTGAGGCTATTTGAATCTCCGTAAAGCTTTTCCACGAAAGGAGCTGGCGTCGGCCATATGCGCTTTCTCTGTACCGCATATAAGGGGCAACTTTGAAGCAGATGTTCAGCAGTCATTTTATCAGTGCCACAGTTACACTGATCGGTAGTTCCTATCTTTAGCTTGTTGAATAGATGGTATCTCAATCTGTTGTGGCCAGTGCGGAGTCTGAAGATTACCACTTGTTCTCTTCTGTGGAGCTGGTAGTAAGCATCATTCTGTGTTCCCTGGATGTTCTACATTCCATTTGTTTCTGTATCTGATTCTGATAAAACTCTTTGCCTCCTCAAAAGCTATGCTTGCATCAGGCTGAGGTAGATGTGAACCTTCTTTTGCCATTCTGTCAACTTCTTCATTGCCGGTGATGTTACAATGAGATGGGATCCATTGGATCACAACACTTTTGAATCGTTGACAAAGTTTGTGGAGCACTATTCTGAGATCATCCAGGTCTGTATTATTTTGGCTTTTCAACGTTGCAATTACTGACTGTGCATCAGTAAAGAAAGCAACTTGTCTCTCTGCGCTTTCTTCTGTCAATATAACCTCTGCTGCAGTTTTCAAGGCCTCTGCTCTGAAGTTGCTGGAAAATCGTCCTGTCGCCACTGACAGCCTTTTTTCTGCACCAGTGCTTTAGGTCAGAAAGACACCCCCACCTCCATTTTCTGTTGCTTTTGATAGGGTACACAATATACAATAAAACCCAGCTGAAACTTTAGCCTAATAAGGTAATTGATGTGATGAGTGCCATCATATAAGTGTCCCGTACAGTTCCCGAGGGATGGCGTTCTTTGATTAGACAAAGACAGAATATTCAAGGCTCCCTGAGGCAATGGTATTAAGCGACTAATATGAGTTGCATGAAGCTGGTAACCTGATCGTGTTAAACTAATTGCTACATAAGCCACGGCTGTGATAGTACGTGTACGCTTGTACGCAGCCTTCCGGCGTGTGGTGCCTCAATGCTCCATAGAGAACCGAATATGAAATTATGATGGTAATGATTTATTTCAAGTGACAGCACATGATGACTCGAGTTAAAGCAGCAGTCTATTGGCTTATTTTTAACAATGTTGACTTTTAACTTAGCACTACGTTTATTTCAGACATTTGTGTAATTTGTTTGTTTCGGCCGGGGAGAATAACTACAGAAAAAGTTACATACACAAGAAAAAGGCCTTCAGAAATTTTACTTGGGAACTGATTTCATAAAATCCAATTCATGCAGCCATATTTTACATCTGATCGGGGTCTTATCAGTGATATTGTATTGTAACATGTCAATATAACATGCTTGATTTGAATTATATGATTTGCTTTAGTAGTTTGCTATGCGGAATGTTTGTTACATTTTTATTTGTCTTTATTTTTCTAAGTCTATGTTTATATTAATATTATAAAATCTCAGTATAATGTTACATTGCGCCACGGATGCCAAAGAGGTTAACATTGAGGAGTCCATGGTCATTTATATGTTTAGTATAAACTGCACGAGCCCTAAAAAGTACAATAATAAAACAATCTTGTGCAATAAACTATGAGTATGTCAAATCGCAAATACTAGCAAGCATATTACAACGGATTTTGGTTTACAATTTTTAAAATACAAAATTGGACATTCAGACATGTGTCCAGGTTGGGAATACAAGCGAACAGTATAACATGTCCTTAAAAAATGTCGGTTCCACGAGCAGAGCAGGCTGAGAGCACGGCTTTCACCAACCCCATTAACGGAGAAACAGTGTAGCACTCAGAGAAGCATGGCACATTTAGTGCAGAAATAACATGAGAGCAAACGATTGAATGAATAATATTATTTTAAGTTGTGAGTGTTTTCAATAGATACATATTTATATTAAAAACTAACAGTTTCCACCTCCATGTTCTTCTACCTCTTATTATTATTAAATTCGAATATTTATAGATATTTGGTTTGGTCATGACAACGAAACCAAATTATTTGAGCCTCCAATCTTCATTGTTTTGTAGCTTTTTTTCTTTTTTAATCCGTACTAGACATCTTCCTTATCTTAATATCATTGTATATTTCTTTGTTTTTGATAACATGTTTTTTCGTTGACACATGTTTTTCTCACGCAATTTATTTATTTGTTTTTTCTCCCACAAAACAGGCCAGCAGCAAAAGAGGCGAGTCTCAGAATGGCGGAGAAGCACCAGCCTTTTTGTGACAGAGGATTATGGGAAGCCTAAAATAACAGACGTTTCAGGAGGGATCAAACTGATCGCATTTTCTCATCCAATCAAATACAAGTTATCGTAAATCTTAGTTCATGTTAACAATACACTTAAACTTTTGTTAATCTTTTCTTTGGACGTAACAATCAAAAACTTAGTTCTTCGTAATAGTTGCTGTAGAGTTTCCAAAAAAAATATGATCTGCAAAAGACAGTTTATGATTTTATTGACTTCTGTAGTGTTTTCTCATGAACAGGATCGATCGCTATGATTTCAAAATATTATAGGTACGAAAAACAACACAAACATGTGTTGACAACAAGAGAAGAAAGAAAGTAACAACTAATAACGCAGAAAAAATTATTGAACCCTTGATGAGACAAGGATTACATAAATATCTGTTGGAAGGAAAGATCTGCAGGGAAACAGTTATATCGGTCAGTAAACATGAAGATTACCTTCTGCAACAAACAGAAATGAGATTTTTTTCAATGACATGCTATTGCGAGGCTGGGGAACCAGAGGACTTTCTCTCCAACCCGGTCAGGAGCTTCGCTCCTTCCCATCCACAGAGGGTTTATCTCAGGAGCCGTTCAGGTTATTCAGTCAAAATCCAGGTCGTTAACACTTCTTCAAATGCTGAAGCCCGGGCTTGAACCTTGAAAACCTGGTCGCCAGCGCAACGTTGTAACCATTACACCAGCGCGGCTCCCGACAGAAATGAGATAACTGGTTCTTTAAAAAAAAAAAAGGCTACACAGAAAAGAAAAGCGATACGTAATTTTCAAACGTTTTCTTTCTTATTTTTTATTTCTTTCTTTTCGCTTCTTATGAAGCCACCACTACTACTCAAACTCGAACTACAATTACTACATCTCGTTCTATGTTTGTTACTACTGCCACTACTTCTACTAACACACGTATAATGACTACAGCTACGGCAATTTCTTTATGTTACAGATTTTAAAAATATTTCTACATTATATCCAGTACCGTTCTCTGACATGATCGTCTGCTACTACCACTGCTGATACATCATCGTTATCCTTTAGAATGAAACAAAAAAACAAAAAAACACACACATAGTGATACGTTTTACTGAGGGAAAGAACAAGAAAAATACCTACGTTGCGACCACAAGGCCTTCGTAAGGGACAGACAAACGAAAAACAGAAGGGAAATTTCGCTCTTAGTAGAGCATGCAACAACTATTACAGCTCGTTTACTTGCAAGAACCCTGCATCAAAGGATTCATGTTCTCTTGAAGCGGTAATTGTCTGTAGCAATTAGTTTTACGTGATGAGGTTGTCAGCCGCATACACAACCTCGTATTAATCACCACTTACTGCCTGAGGTAGCAGTTGTCCTTTTCTGTCTTTGTTTCCCCAGAGACCCCGGGCGAACCGTTCGGGGCTGGTAAAATTATACTGTTGGAAAAAAAAAAACTACAAAATCATTGTGGACGTTTGTTATTATTTGTTTAATATAGGGTTGTGGAGTCTGCCAACAAATGTTCCGACGTCGACTTCTGACATTTTAGAAGTACTACTCCGACTCCGACTATGACAACAGTTCTTTTTACTACTCTTATGGCGTAATATTCGGAGTGGGAGACCGGACATTTTTTTCCAACTCCACTAAAAAACGAACGCCTCCCGACTCTGACTCTGACTACAGTTTTTTTTACTACGCTTATGGCGTAACATTCGGAGTGGGAGACAGGACATTTTTTACCGACTCCACTAAAAAACGAACGCCTCCCGACTCTGACCAGTTTTTTTACTACTCTTATGGCGTAACATTCGGAGTGGGAGACCGGACATTTTTTACCGACTCCACTAAAAAACGAACGACTAACGACTCTGACTCGACAACCCAGATTTAATCAAGAATTACCATTACTGACAATTAAATTTAGTACTGTTGTCTATTTTAATAGTCTATTTAGACGTGAATAATGTACAATTAACCTGCTGCAAGTCGAAACGTTTTACAACGAACATACCGGAAAACATACAAACTAAATAAAGACACACATTCCCTGAGTATGTACATGTAAGCAGTTTTGTACTTTTGTGTATTTGAATAGATTTATACTAGTTGGTCCAGGCGAAAAACTTCTCGGTGTGGAGAGAAGTCAAACTGATCTGCGAAAACACACCGGCTGCCGAGAGTTAAAACTGTTTGGACTTCACTGCCAGGTGGTTTGACTGTTTGATACAGTGGATATCAGAGACAGAAGAAAATGAACGTTTACTGCATTAAACGTGATGTACATATTTTAAAAAATTTTAAGTTTATAATGATTTAATCTGTCAGTTTAAGAAAGTACAGTTTCAAGTAAGCACAGTTTAAAAAAGAGAAAGACATTTTAACAACTGTCTCAGACATCATATGATATTCTAAAAGGTATTAACACAAAAACTATCTGATTATATAGTTTTCTTGGTATGTCCATAGCAACACGCAACGAAAAGCACACAACGCAAACGGTGACTGAGGGAGACAATTTTTAAACTATTCAAATCCAAGAGAGGGCAAACAATTACATCCCTTAACCACTGGAAATTAGTGTAAATATTCTCCTTTTTACAACTAGAACACGTTCAAACGTCAACTTGCGCGCGCTTGACGGAAGTAGTGGTCAGACAAATGATGCATTGGGTGTGTTGGGGTAAATATGTCGATTACCACTATATTGTGACTCTAAGAATACATTCATCTTGCTCGCTTCTTTAGGCTTTGTGTAAAATAAAAATAATTAACATAATTAAGAATTTTTTTTAAAAAGCACATATACCAAGGTGCTTCGATGGTTGGGTGGTTAGAATTGTTGCCTTTTATGCAAACATTCTGGGTTCGACTTCCGACATTGATACTTTATTTCAGTCAGCTTTCTTTACTTTTTATAATTGTTTTGTGTTATAATATGCCAGTGTCTATGTGTGTGTTGACATGCGGACGTGGTCGGTGGAAGGTGAAAGGTTGATGGAAATAAAGGAAGACACTGAAAACAGAAGAAATGGTGCTTTCCTAAGGACATGAGATAGAAACCGCACACCATAATTCTTTGCCGTCTCTTCGTGACAGGCTACCTGCTACCAAATAAATACTGAATCAATGAATGTATTTTTCAACTTTTGAAGCAGCTGGATTCTCTTGAAAGAAACAATAATAAAATAAGATCGCTGAAGAGAGCTAGGGTTGACATTTTCACACAGGAAGCCCATTCCATTTCGATAATGACTTCCATGTATCACCCTTCTGCTTCTTTCGTGTTCAAGGAAAATATCAAACTCAACCACATTTCTAGTTCCATTATAGACGTGGGTTTAAAACCTTACGGGAACAGTTTACGATTCTGTTCCTTGTCTGATTTTTTTAATTTCCTGTTTACATAAAGTACACAATACCCTTCGGTGTTTCGGAAGAGTTTTAAACTCACACCTTTATTAGAACTAGAAATTTATGTTTTCAGCTCTTTCTGAATTTGCGTAAGCTACTCAGTAATACAGTGGTTAGTGCCCATGCTACATGAGTCCAGGTTCATTCACCCACAAATGAACCAACTGTGCCAGATCTTTGTAATGTCAGTAGTGCATACTTACATTGCTAAGTAAAAGTGGGAATATGCATTACATTTTCTAAAGCTGTAGTTGTCGCCTGTTATATAATTTTTTTTAAAAGACGGTACAATATGTGCACAAGACATATGTCACTTACATTTCTTACTAGACATGAAAATACCTTGAATAGATGATACAGATGAACCAGAGTTAGGACACTGAACGAAGGATGGCCACCGACCGAGCAAAATGGGAACAGTTTATTGATGTCCTTCAAGACGCCAATAATCGTGATGACCACTGACTGCTTTGTCAGTCAAGAGCTAAGAAGAAGAAGATGACACAGAACTGGATTACTCTTCATGAATTAGATGTATGTCATTGCTTCTTGGAGAGCGGAAGGGAATTTTATGATAATAATATTGCTTGATGATGAAATGTCATGCTTGCTTTGTTACGAACGATGAGATAGAAATTAAAGCACCTGAAGCAGTGTCAAGTGAAAAGTAACATGAAGGAAGGAGTTGGGGTGTATACTTAAAGCATGGGGCATTCTGTCATCCAACCACAGAATGTCTGAGTTCTGGCACGCTGTTCCGAGATTTCTTCACTATTTCATTTACAGTCTTCTGCATTTATCTAATCCTATATCTTGTAGGATCAATCTTTTGTCTGCCTATCTTTTTGGTATTTCTCCCTCCCCTGGGAATTTAGTATATACTGTACATACTAACCCCTGTGTGTTGCCGGGGCCCGAAGAGGGCACAAAGAATGTAACACTCTAGCCTACCAAGCATGTCGTAAGAAACGACAAAGGAGGGATGGGCATGGGGAGGGTTACTGCCATCTGGCAGGAACTTTAAGTCACAAATACTTCAACAGAAGCTGTGGAAAAGTCAGCGAAAGAAAATTCAGCCATCCAATTAGCTGATGACATGAGGCAGGAGGACTTGGCGTATTTTTGTTGGTCTTTTATATTTGGACATGCGCCCTAATATAACCGACTAGGTTGAAAGGGACGCGCCTCGCCAAAACGAGGCAAAACTTTATTTTTTTTTTAAATGTTTCCTTGGGTTGCTGAAGAGTGAAGTAGATGATAATTATGACGTATGTTCAATGTTTTCTTTTTCACATTGCGATCATATCTATCGCCTTTCTATTAGCTTTTATATGTTCCCTATACCATGTATGAAATTATTAGACCAATTCGCTAGTGTTTCACTGTGAAAGTATTTAACCATTTCAACATTGTTCCGCTGCATTACTCAAATGTTCTCATATTTACTCACAGTCTCCAACATGCGTGGCTCAGAAATTCCGATTATTTTCAGATAACATAAACTTGTAAAACTCTAGTATTATTTATTCGTTATATTTTGCTTGCTTTTCACTGCTGATTTAATGTGTTGCTTAAGCTGAAGATATCCCAGTAAATTATCCACGTGCATTCTGTTACTTGTATTCTATTTTTACATTTCTCTTAATCATTGTTATCTTCTCAAATCTGTTTCAGTATTCATATCCAGTTTATATATTATTATCTTTGTTAAGTGACTTAATTCCATTTCCAAAATGTGTTGAATATATAATAAATTTTCACATTGTAAAAATACAGCAATAAAAAATTGTGTTGCTTATAAATATTTTCTTCTAAATGTTGTTAACATTTTGCGGTCTAGGTTGGGGTTATTGTTTTCGAGGTCAGTTTGTTCTGAATCACGAACAAGCCAGATATGTAACCTTTCAGGTATTCTTATTTAATTATTTTTGTTAGTTTGTGTGTTTGTTGTTTCCTTTCTTTCTTCTTTAGTCCCATGGTGTAAATATTTGTCATTACACGATTTTTTTTCTTTGCCACTGGAAGTAAGTTAGGGAGAGATGTGATCGCCTACGTCAGTCGGTATTTTGAGTGTTGAAAGTTTACCTTTTTATTCTGTCCTCATCACGTGAGAAGTTTCAAGGTGTTTCCCACGTCTGCCGTATGACCTAAATTAATCACGGATTTTTAACAAAATATATAAATGAACGCTTGCGCAGACAAGACGGGTTAAAATAGCATGACAAGGCGACCAACATGGAACTGATGAAATGAACCACACAAATATACCTGTCACAAAAAGTAGGGGATATTGAATTTAAAAGTTATCCAAAGACAATATATTTCAAATTAGTTCATTTATTCCTTCGTACAAGTAAACTTCAGCATCATAACAAAACATTTGCGGTATAAGAAGTGTTATGGCTTTACATGATTTTAGTCGCACTGGCAACCAAGGCGGGGTAGGTACTTCATTTTCACAAATATATTCCAATATTTCTACAAAAGTGTAGGGTCCCCGTTTGCCGCTAAACATGCATTGCAGCGACGTCTCATACTGCAAATAAGCCTTCTGATGTTGTCTTGACGAATTCTCTGCCACTCCTGCTGAAGGGCCTGGGCTAACTGCTGAAGAGTCTGTGGAGCGGCTGGACGTTGTTGGACGCGTCTATTCAGGAGGTCCCACAAATGCTCAATAGGGGACAGGTCGGGGGACATCGGCGGCCACGGTAACGTTCGGATATGCTGCATCTGAAGGTGATCTTGGACGACGCGAGCACGGTGAGGACGTGCATTGTCATCCTGGAAGATTAAATCTGGTCCGTGCCGTTGAGCAAATGGCACAACGATAGGCTCGATGATGTTGTCACGGTAGTAGAGCCCTGTGATATTGACCTGGCATATGTGAAGGTCGGTCCTGTCATTCATACAGAAAGCCTGCCCACACCATTACACTGCCACCTCCATAACGGTTGTGTGCAACAGTTGCAGGAGGCTGGTAACGCTCACCTCGCCGTCGTCAGACACGTATTCGACGATCATGAAAATCCAAAACGAAACGGACTCATCAGAAAACATCACTGATGCCCACTGTTGATTGGTCCACCGATGATGACGTTGGCACCAATCCATTCTTGCTCGCCTGTGTTGTAGTGACATGGGCAAAGCTACAAACGGTCTGCGTGAGGCCAGTTGCACTTGGTGCAAACGGTTTCGTACTGTCTGAGTTGAGACCCGGATCCCAGTGGTCTGTTGAAGGTGTTGCTGAAGTTGAGTTGCATTTAGAGTCCGAGTTCTGAGGGCCTTAGTAACAAGAAGTTGATCTTGGCGGCGTGTAGTGACTCTTGGGCGGCCAGTCCGAGGCAGATCAGCCACTATGCGGAAATTTTGATACCTGTTCCACAGTATGATGACAACTGACTGTGAAACATTGAGGTTCCGAGCAACATCCACTTGCCGACTTCCGGTTTGCAACATGCCTATGCCTATCCATCTCTGCTGTTCTGTCAAACGTTCCATGACGAAGAAAAGAAATTGTATCTGTTGCAGAGTCTTTTTATACCTGTCCATGGTGAGTAGTGTTCATCAAACCCGAGATACACGCATTTTTGTGAAAAAGAATAATGTGTGAACTTTACGGTTGGGCCCCACCTCTGTTCTTCTGATTGGCTTACTCATCACGAGTCACCAGGTCAACATGATATTGCACGTGAGAGTGGAGAAGAGCGTGCTCGATATGTCCATACAACCATTAAAATACGAAATCCACTCTTTTGTAAAATAATACATACCATCTCAAAATATCCTCTACTTTTTGTGACTAGTATATAAGTGAAACAAGAATTCAGGATAAGATGCTATCGTTTCATAAGACACACAATGAAGAAACGAGTTGTTAGCATTACAAGGCAGTCCTAGTTCTGGAATCAACATGGTAAGGGAAACAGAAGAAGGCCTTAAAAAAACCACACGAAGAAAGGCATTGGAGGCAGATCCGAAAAGGGTACATCAGACATTGGAAGACCTTGAAAAGGCGGGAACGTACAGGAAAACGTGATATAAATTATTAAAAATATATGCTTCACCTGAATAGAAAGTGAGCCAGAGAGTCCTTCAGTACTACATAGAGACTATGTTATCAAGTAGAAGTGGAACATTGACAATCAGTAAACGAATAAGAAGATTCCTAGAGGTAAGAAATATGTTTACCCGTTTCATTCATTGTCCTGACATTCCAAAATCATATTCTTGTATCATGTTTTGCGGTCAGGACGTCCGTTCTCATGTCAGTGGCTTCCTTTCGGCTTTCACCACTGACAGGCATACGAGCCTCAGACTCCGGATGTCCGTCCCGCAGCAAAGTTTGTTTATTCATTGTTGTTTCCGTACTTTCAATTTTTTTTTTACATAGACAGGGTTGTCAGCCCTATGCTAAAACCCACAACCTGGAGGACCAGGGTGTCTGCTTTAGTCTGACCCCTGCCCGCGCAAACCTGTCCAGCTTGGTAGAACCTTCCAGGAGTAAAACTCCCGCTGGCATAGCTCTGGGGTTAATCAGGTTACGCAAGCCGCCATACCTCGACAAGGTATTGACACCGGTGATGGCAGGTGAACTTAGATATGCATGGCTTAATCTTTGAGACAAGCATATGACAGGTCACGGCAGAAATGAGAAACTATAGGTTACACATTCTAGGGATAAGCGAGAGCAGATGGACAGGGGCAGGAAAAGTTAAAACAGCAACAGGAGAAACAGTACTTTACTCTGGAAGAGAGGATGGACAGCACAATGAAGGTGTAGCCATTATTCTACAGAAAGGAATAGAAAGGACATTACTGGAATGGAAATCCATCAACAACAGACTGATAAGATTAAGATTGAGAGGTCGATTCACCAATACTACAATAATACAATGCTACGCACCAACGAATGACAGTGATGAAGAGGTCAAGGATGAATTCTATCAACAACTGCAGAAAGAAATGGAAGACACACCTAGATATGATCTGATAAACCTCCTTTTTTGATTAATGATGTCCACCAGTGTTGAATATATATTGGCCATCAGTGTTGAATGGCTGTGTTAGAACATCAGTGTTAAATAGATGTATTGGGTTGTTGTTATCTATTTATTTTTCCTGCTGACATCAACTGTGTACAGGACCACGGTGTAAAGAGGATGTTTGGAAGCTCCAGTGTTAAAGACTCGTCAGAGTGTTGCTCGTGGTTTGAGTATGGAATGTCAACTCGACCTACGCAGGGGTGTGTAAGCATGAAGTGAGAGTGTAATACGCGAATGATAAGAAGAGTTCGTGGTGTTGACAATTGGTCTTTTTCTTTCACTCATGTATGGCTGGAAGTCATCGACACCAACGACTGTGTACCTTTGCTACAGTTTAATTGGACGTACACACTCGACAGCACGGATACATTGACAAATCACAGGTTGGCATAATACATCATGGTACAGTGGATAAATGGTCTTGCAATGATACATGGGCACTCATGTAGAATAATAGCATAATGGACTGTCAGTCGACAAGCACTCAGTATTGCCCATATATATATATCATCTGAGTTTACTGACAAAAGCACGTCAGTTTATAAACAATATTCAAGATGGCTTCTAGACCTAACCTCGTCTAGCGAAGATTCCTTTAAATAATAATCAGCACATATTTTTTTCATGTAATCATATTGAACCGCTAGTAATGGGTTCTCATGTGTAGCAGTGATCTCTGGACTCATCAAGCGATAATACGGGGCATCCCTTTCTCTTTCTGATAGTCCTTAAATATGTGAATACAAGATGGCTTCTCTCGTGAGCTGTAACTCACGTTTGGATACAACTAGGAATCTGTATCAAAGTTAATCATACATTAAATGTTCTCATTACTTTGTAGATTCTATCATGAGACAATTGACTTCACTTTACAATATGGTGCTGCTATGAATGAATGTCATCTTCATATAGTTAAATCTTCCCTTATTGAAAAACGATGGCCTCGTAAGAGTTCATAAGAAGTGCGTTTGTTTTACCTTGGTATCAGAAATATGATTCTGCCATTCCTTGGCAATAAGAATAAACACTGGGGTAAAGCATACAGGATAGGTCTAAACGTCTATCACTTTCCCAACAATCTTGAGATCACTTTTCCCGGCGACAAGCCGATACAGAAAAACACAGCCCCATCATCAGGGCGAAGCCAAATCACACCTCTCTAGCGACACATCCGCCGAACAGCCCTTTGACCTTTCTAGCGACCAAAAGACCATATAGTTCGACTTAGACATGCAAAGATATTCAGATATAAGACAGACTCGTCCTACCCAGACAAACAATACACATAAATTCAGGCCATAGATACACTGAAGCAAGAACAACCTATTTCTACCCAAACAAAGAATAAATCGCAGTAAAACTGGATTCATCCGCGGAGTTCGATCGAAAGAGACGACACTCCTTTCAAGGGAAGTAACTCAATAATGACTTTTCCTTAAGCACTAAAAAGTATCTATTTTGTTTACAAAATATTTGCGAACATAACAAGCATACAAATGTATTATATTGTAAGATATCAAAGACTGCACGTAATATGATCTTATTATAGTAATGGGAGACCTCAATGCGAAAGCTGGTACACACAATACATATAATGCAAGAGTAGTGTGTCTGCCAGGCAATCGGATGTTTTATTACCATATATGGGAGAGGTGACCTCTGCATCATACACATAATTATTCCGTGACGGAAATAATTTTAAATTTCCCCACTCGACACGCATGTTTGAAAACGATTGGCGCTTTCTTAGCTTCGTAACAAATATAATGCGGGGAAAGACTTGCAATATAATCTTACAATTTATGCAAGTCTAGTTCACTGTGAGAAATCGCTTGCCAAGACTACAACCTGACCTTGCCAGAAGTTAGAATTCAGAATTCCATTTATCAGGCCGGACTTTTATTGAAGTATTTTGGAAGGACTTACACAGCCCAGTAAAACTCTACCATTTCAATAAGGAACCGGAATCTGAGGAAACTGATCCACACGGTGTCATAATGGGAACGTATTGCTAAATTAACGACCCCAAAGAACACGTGTAAGAGGCCGATTAAAGTGCCTTTATTCATCTGAGCAAAAAGTCTGTGAGCCAGGATTGGCGTAAGTTGTGCATTTTACATTTTATATTTTTTCAATACTAACATGTGAACTAATATGTATATATTGCCATGTGAATATTAATATGTGAAAATTGCTAGTGGATGTCCAAGTCATTTGAGGCTGGCAACCTCATCGTATCGAATGACGATTTCATGAACCACCACTGCAAGGGCTGGTGACTGCTTTGCCTCTAGTTTCTTAAAGAGAACTAAAAGCCTAAGTAGTCCGATGTTCCATTTGGAGCAGGGAGGGAAAGATGAAAGAAATTATGTACATTCTAACCAATGTAAATGTCTATATAAACATATTCACTTTAAAATTAATGAAAGTTTCAAACTGTTCAACAAGTGTAGATATAAATGAAAACATATCCAGTTCATATTGTGAACACTTCTCAATAAGTGGAGATGTAAATGTAAACATATTCTATCTGTACTATTAACCTTTTCATTTAAATGTAAAATAAAGACAAAGATGTTCAATTTAAATGTAAATAAAGTTTTATCTCCTGGGATTAAGTTTAATTCTCATCGAGGGTAAATCCTGAGGTAGATGGGATGGTGGAATAGAGAGAAGGGGACCCATAACTATGGGTTGGATAACGCAATACTCAGGAGAGCGTTTTTCTATTCTTTTACCATAGTTGTTGGTGGTACCAGTTTAGGGTACTATCTTTGGAACAAGAAGGGAACAGTGGCCTGAGCTTTAAGACGAGGGAAAGACGAGGGACCCACTTCATAGACACTCCCTGACATTTCTGGGAACGTGCTGCGCCCTAATAACCTTGACCTGCGACGAGCGTTATAAGTCTACCAAGAACCAAACCAACAACGGGAGCAGAACCTACCATTGGCAGATAAGTTAAACGTTAGAGCTGTCACGTGAATTCCTTTATAAACTTTCATCTCATCACAATTTCTAAAACCTTATTAAACCGAAATAATTATTAAATTTGTTATTTGTAATTATACAAATTTAACTTCGATTTAATCATTTTGAATGTACTGCATGTTTGTCTCAGTCAATTTACTAGATACACTCTAAACAGCGCTATACCTTAATTATAAGAATTCCACTGAGTAAATCAGGGTGGGGGCTTGAACGAGCTGAAATTATTAATTGCTTAATTATTCATAAAAGGCAGCGGATCGATATAATGTTAACAATTGCCTTGCCAATGCAGTCTTGTTCTTGACTTCGGAAATATCTTATGTCTTTTTGGTTAATAAAATGTTAGTTTTAAGAAAAATGCATTTTACTCACCGAGTGCCTTGTCTTGTCTAATATACTTCATTCTGGGGGGCTGAATATTTTTAAAATTTTCCAGGACTATATGCTGCACCTCCTTCAGCTTGCTGCAGCTCCACCTCTCGCCTTTGTCTTGCCTCTTGCCTAATTTTTCTTCTTTTTACAAGTTTGTCAGCATCATGTTTCTGGCTGTTGGCCAGACGTTTCCTCAGTCGCACCTGTCCAAGGCGTATTGAGTTTGTTCCAGAAGCTTGACCACACAGCCTTTTTATTTCTGCACTGGCTGATGGACCAAAGTTGAACTCTCCAACGGCCACAAGGACACTGAATTTGACTTTTTTTAATGACACAAATTTCCGCTTGCTGCAACGACTCCATATAACATTGTGTAGGCTTTCATTTGCATTTTGTGTTGCACCTAGCTGACACCGCTTCAGCAAATGCTGATCAGTAAGACGCTCATAATTAGGAGCTAAGTGCTTATGGAGCAGGTTGTAGTCTAGCGGAGTGTGAACCTTGGTCTCATGTGGTCCAGTAGCTTCTCCTTTGGCAATGGAAGCCTGATAGAAACACCAGGAGTCTTTGCCTGGCGGACACAGATTATGTTGGGGTTTGTCGTTTGTCGAATACCCATGGTAGAGAGAAGCCATGATGGTTTGTTTCATCACTGGGGCTGTACTATGCTTGCGGATGGCCCTGGTGTAGTAAATACACAATTTTCTCATTGCATTTTGTGTTAGACGACCACGGCTATTTCCCCCAAGGGTGACTTTTTGTTTCCTGCAGTCAGTAATCAGAGTCCTCAGTGCAGTGTCTAATCGCTTTGCAACATGGTTGACGCACTCTTCTTTGATTATGTCAACTTCTGGTCCATACGGTTTGATGTCGCAGAGTCTGTTGTAGGCCTTGGAATCGCCATCTGATAGCAAAACAGTGTAGCGTAGCTTGTGATTTGCCACTGAACGAAGAAAGAGAACTTCACAGGCTTTTACCTCCATCATTCAGGCTGACCCTTCGTAATTACGGCAGCAGTCCTTCTGATGCTCTGCTTTTCATTTCTCAAATTTGTCAGGCTGATTTTTCAGTTGCCACTGTCCAGTATTCTCACAGGTGTGACAGAAGGAAGACATAACATGCGAATCGATGACCATGCCAGTCAAGATGTCGATAACACTGCCAACACCTATAAGCGACTTATGACCTCTAGTTAGCCATGTTGCATCAATGCTGACAGCGATGTCAATGACTTCTTTTTTATTAATGGTACGATGCTGACTCTTAGCGTGTTCAGCTCAGACGATGCTGACGGAACGCTGAAATACTGTAGAGTGCATGGTATCCAATGATCAAAAATTTGATCTGCATATTTATGAAATGTTTTCTGGTGCAGCCAGGGAGGTCTAGGTTCTCACAGAAGAGATTGAATGTATATGGGCCCATTCCAGACATGAGGGCACCAAGAACAGCAGATTTGTTGATTGCATGTCCACGAGGGCCGCGGCCTTTTGGTTCCCTCTCGGATGTGTACGTTCTAGAAATTGCTTTTTCACATGTGTGACACACAACTTCCAGGAAGAGAGAGAAACCCTTAGACTTGGTGTTGTCAGTTCTTGTTTGCAATGTGCATTGCTTAAACAAATTGCAACACACATTTTTAAGAAGGTTGTTGAAGAAAGAAATGTCCACAATGGTTTTATACGTAGGTTTAGGCTGAGCGCAGACAGTATTATGAGATGCAACATTCTTGCTCGTGCTCAAGTTAGTTTTTATATCAGATCGACTTGGGCCAGGCACTACTGGATCTGCAATGTGAACCATAGGCCTTTTGGATACTGGTATGCAGAAATTCCACGTTGTTTGTGAATCAGTTTGTGTAGGCCTATCATTCAACGCTGATTCTGTCTTACCTTCTGTGGTAACACTGCTAGAAATTACACACTGTCGACACGACCTGGCAGCAGATATTTGCTTTGATCTCTTACCTATTCTTCCCATTTTGAAGTAAAAGAACACAATTCACTGAAATTTAAACAAAAGAAAAATATTTCACGCAAGCGTTTTTGTGTACAGGCGGAAATGGCTGTTGTTACTTCCACATTTGCGCACGCAGCCAAAATGTTGTTATGACCAATCAAAACAGTTGTTTACTTTTGCGTCTTGAATGGGTCGGGAATGAGGGAATTAGGTCACCACGTGACCACTCCTTATAAGGAGGTTAGCGTAAAATTACGGAAATTTTCAAACACACAATACACAGAGCTATGAGAAAAAATAGATTCGAATTTGCTTTATTACGGCAGACAAAGAAATTCCCTGTGTATCGATACCAAATAGTTCATAATAAGGACACCGTAACTAAGATATTATTGAGCGACAAATCTTGCCTTTTCGGCACAAATTTGCAAATCATAGCTTAGGGGTAGTACAGAAAATATGCTTTTTGATATATCAAATGCATTTTTTATGTTATAAAACCTTGCTCATTCGATTCCTCAATGATTATTTAATAAAATAAGCTCAAAAGTAAAAAATCGATATTTTGTACGTACAATCGAGTTTTCACTGTAGTGGACCTCCTTAAACAGTCGTGCTTGTCGTAGATTTTTGATAGGAAAATGAAGACTTGGGTTGGTCCCTTCTGAATAGATTGGAATAAGTGATAGTCACAGTGGGAGGTAGTAATAGAAATAGATTTCTACGAGTGAGATGGTAGAAATTTATAGAGGCTGTCCCGGAAATCGAGAATCTCTCTCTATTTCCACCTATCTTCTACAACAGATCCAGAGGAGTCAGACAGTCTATAAAAAATATATATATATTAATATATATCTATCCACTCACGTGCCCGCACATACAAGTGACGACAGTTAGACACACAGACGTGGGAAAACTATAACAATGATTATATAGATATTATGGGAACGACTGACCACCACACTGAAATAAATGTAGGTATAGTTTAATTATCATAGTAAACTTACATCACAACATATAAAATACATCAAAAGCATGTACACATAGTCATAAAAAATCAAGGAATGCTCCAATAGTGATAGACCCGTTTGTATGGTCCTTCCCCTTGATATATAGCTCACAGTCCCGTTAGAAGAAAGTGATAACCCCAAAGAGTTACAGATACATATGATTGAGTCTATGGTTTCCCCCTTTTAAGGTATGGACAGACTTGATACTCTGCTTTATTCTAAGGGAAAATATTGTTAGCAATAACTTGCATAAAGAAAGTTACAACGTGGGTGACTCAAACAAAGAACATCCTTCAATCTACTTTCACTCGGTTCTTTCATCAGGGCCCTGACTCACACAACCTTACCTAAACTCGTGCTGTTGTTCGCCGTCTGGCGCAAACTTCGGGACACTCACACACTTTTTATCTGTTTCTGTCGTTCTAATGAAGCGGATCCCAGCTCTGCAGATTTGTTTGTTGATTTCATCAAAATGGATCCGGGGAGCGTCTGCTTCATGCGATAGTTATTTCAGACTAAAGTTAGTGTCACTTGACTCACGAGATAAGAATTAGGCTTAAACGGGCACACAGTGTCAGAACACGAGGTTTCCCGTAATTAGGGAGATGACCGGTGGACAACTTCTCTCAACAAATAATCTAGGTTCACCACACACTTTGTCAACAATATCGGAAAGTTAATGTTTTAGATTTCTGTAATTATTCTCGCCACAAAGTAGCCTCAACACAGAGTTCGAGGAGAATATGATCTGCCTCAAAGGCCCAGTATAAACATTTATTCTTTAAAAAAAACCTGTTAGTGGGATTGGTATTCTGTCTATCTCTGAAGGCACACGCACTGTCAGACAGGTGGTACTTGAAAACCCACGTGGTTAAAGATATAAAATGTTTATGTTTCTCACAGGTATGTCTCTGTACTAAACGCCGGCAAAATTTGGGTTACCCCAGTATTCACTGAATAAAGAAAAACACATATGAAATAGTTTACATATTATGTACTCAATATAACTTACGTTTTGAACTGCAAGCATAAAACTTGACCTGACGTTTAAACTTCCCGTGAAATAAGTTATATATATATAATCCATCATCATGAATTAGGAATACCTACGTATTCCGTCAACACTCATGAGGCATCTAGAATTTATAAGTTAGTTTTAAAGTATATTCTCTCGTCTGATTATTTAGAAGTTAAATTTAATTCATTAATAGCCGACTGAGTGTAGCAAGTTTAATTTGCTGGGGAGGTTATGATGTTATACCTAAAAGGAAAGAAATCTGTGTCTGTGTTAACCGTGTGAGATCAAGCACATGTAGGCCCCTGACTCTAAAAGATGATGATGATGTATTTGCAGGGAACCTAACGCTACCTACCTAGATCTCACACGGTCACTATTTTGGCTCTAGTGTCTGGTGTATGATGTACCTAATGTCTAGGGGAGAAACGAAAATGATGATACATAAACACAAAACACTTTAACTCACTATAAGGAATTGAGTAAAACAGTGGTTAAGGTTTTTCTTTAAAATTGAATATTTTCTTTTTACAATTTAATCTGCCTGTCCCACCATCTCTTTTGGACAGGTCTTTGAAAATGAGGAAAAGATAGTTTACATAAAAAGAATTAACTAAAATGTGTGGACACTTTGTCCAATAAGTATAAAGTCACTCTAACTCTCCTGTTGGTGTATTCACAGATTACAACTTTCTTCTCTAATAGTGTTTGTCATTTGTTAGGAGGGGCTGTAGTTTCATCACCCCCCATGAAATCCTGGGTATGATTGAAAATACCAAAGTTTATTGTAATTGAAGTCTCAGATATACCCAGATGCTAACACATCACCTGGGATTCTTTGTAGAAGGATAAGTCAGTATGTCGTTGCAGAAAATATAGATATCTCAACACACACAAGCTCCTCCAGATATCTGCTGACAACATAAACGTTTTACCGGAGACTTGTTGGCGTTACACTCACTCATCAGGTTTCCTGTCACCGGCTGGTAACAGGAAATAAAACCTCTGCAATAAAAGGACACCCTGGCCTTTTTATATCTGATCACTTTTTATTATTATTATTATTTACATATGGTGGTATGGGGTCAGCCTCGCGTGCATACAAGTGCACTCGCCCCTAATTTTATATGACTTACACCTTGCTGTGACCACACCTCAGGTCCCTATGGCAGATACGCCACTGTACGTTTACATAGTTTTCCTCAATACAATAACGTGGAGTAACCACATTTCCTTGTGTATGATTTGCTCTCTTTTTTAAATTATAAACGCTCCAGGCATGTTGAACAGTGTTCATGGAACACGGAGGCTTACTAACATATTCTAATACAATAATATTAAAACAAAATCATGACAATATACAACAGTTAGATACAGTTCAATGTGAGGACTCAACAATGTCTGCTCCCGGCATGTCCTTCACTTTTCCCAAAAGCAGTATCTAACTTTGGCAGTTGTAATAAACATATTAATACATAAAGCATTCTTACCACAATTTTCACAGAAATATATAACAAATAACGCTGACTTGCAAAGAATGGCCTTAGTTTTTCTCTGCCCTGCCAAGACTGCTAATTAATTCTTTATTTTATAAATTAACACAGCTGATCTCAGCGTATTTGATAGAAAAAGTTTTTGTCAACTGGTGATGAGCATTGAAAGCTTTTTGCTAATATCTATTAGTACTGGCCAATGGAAAACTTGCGACTACCAGAATTCAAATGTAGTTTTTGAAAAACAAAAAAAATTCCAAACAAACTCTGTGTCTGGTAGTCGATTGGTCAGTCTGCGTTAGTTATGCCCAATACAAAAAGATGTTTAGTTTTGGTTAACATTTACCTACCGCTCCCCTTTCCTCCTATACTCTTTTTACCCAATCGGATTTGAATTTACTCCAATGCCTCTTTCTAAGCTGGAGTCCCCACTAACGTTATCATAGGACTAAAATCTTACTGAAATGAGCGATTATCTCGCAGATTTTACTACATTGAGTTTAAGCTAGAAATTATAATTTCTGTTTACCACGGTAACTCGTCACTATAAAATAATACAGACTATATAAATTAAGCACTCTGCACCAAATCTAACTAGTGAAATATGAAATAAGCGATTATCACTTAATCACTCACAATATATATATATATATATATATATATATATATATATATATATATATATATATATATATATATATATATATATATATATATATATATATATATATATATATATATATATATATATATATATTATATATATATATATATATATATATATTTACCTCAACACAGAACTACAGGTGGTCGCACAACTTTAGAATCATACGCTGATATATTTATTGAAGTCTAGAAGTTCGACAAATTGTCGAAACAAACTGAAAAACTTCGCTATACAGCTTATTCTATTCACGAGCAACCTGTCTACTGCGACTTTTGAGGACTGAATGAAAATAAAGTTTAACACTCTGGTTATATCTATTACCAGACAAAGGGGTCCCAACTTATTTCGCAAAACGATATAATCTCCCCTTCTCATTCTTAAACACCTTACATCAACTAGAAGACTACCATGAACTGACACTCGTGCGTTTTCACACCTCACGCTGACCAGGGCCAACAGTGAGTGCCCTGTCAGCTGGGATTTCTAGACAAATGTCTAAAACTGCGCCGAGGAGATGTCGGTTATCGCGCCTCACCTGAGCGCTCAGCCGATGCAACTCGTTGTGGCAGGTGAAAATGCAGACAAAATGTCGCCTATAGGTCTGGCGAAAGCGAATATTCACAGTGTATTTCGTCTGGTGCAGGGAATGCTATAGACATATGTCTGCTCCTATGTCTGGCCAGACGAATATATTCACAGTTTCGTCCACTGACACCTAATGCAATAGAATGCATTTTAACGCGTTCTCTCTCTCTCTCTCTCTCTCTCTGACACGTTATGTCATAAATGCGTTTACCAGTATGAGAAAGAAAACGGTAAAGTTGAGAATGGGGAAGAAAATATTTTTCGCAAACGAATGGATGCGAAAAATACAGGAAAAGGGTAAAGAGTGATAATAAAATAGAGGACACGGGTGAAGAAAAGAAGAGTATATAGAGAATTTTAATGATCATAACTCTCTGTGACAGAACGTCCCTCTTTAAGATATGGAAGCACTCCATGTCTACGTTATGGAATTAAATTTCCTATATCCGTAGCTTCAGGGTGTCTGTCTTCTTCCCTCTCATCTCCCCCTCCATCTCTCTCCAATTCCTACTCAAGTCTACTCCCCAAAGTTTCCTTACTCTGGAATGTCTCCCATGCGCGCTTTAAAAAGCGTCGCCGCTTCTGATATTTGAAAGATTTCGTGTGTGTGCAGTGGAATTTCCCTGCCACTATCGTCATCTTCGTCAGTTTTGGCGATCGTCAGGAGATGGTCGGAGGTTGGCACCGGTCTTTCCAAGTATCTCTTTAACAGATTTAAATGGAAAACTTTCTCCTGTCCTTGAATAAAGATCTGGTAGTTAGCCTTATAAATCTTTTTCAGGACGGTAAACGGCCCTTGCCATCCGATCCTCAATTGGTTGTTTCCGGTAGGGAGTAACACCAAAACTTTCTCTCCTGCTTCCAATTCTCTTTCTTTCGCGACTTTCCTGTATCGGTTAGCGTGCTTTGTGCGTGCTCGCTTAAAGTTAGTCGTTGCTAGGTCCCATCCTAGTTTCAACCTAGCCTTTAAATCCGATACGTATTTACTTGCTGAGACGACTGTCTCATCAGCCTTCTGGTCTGTCAGCGACCAAAGTAAGTCTTCAAGCGGGTCCTTAATGGGTCTGCCGAATAGAAGCGTAGCTGGCGGAAATCATGTGGAAGTATGAGGAGATTCTCTGTAGCCAAATAAAGCTGCCGGAATGCAACAATCCCAATCTTCAGGTTTCACTTGTGCCAGTTTACTTAACATCATGTTGAGGTTTCCGTTAACACGTTCTACTAACCCACTTCTGGCCAGAGTGTAAGGCTTAGTGTAGATGTGCTGGTCCCTCAAGATCTTAACGAACTCATCCATCAACAGGTTTCGGTATGGAGATCCGTTATCCGTCAACACTTGCTGAGGGAATCCCAACCGAGTGAAAATCTGCACTAGGGCCTCTGCGACATGCTTGGCATCTGCGCATGTTAGCGGGATAGCTTCTGCCCATAAAGTGCATGTATTGACTAAGGTCAGGATAAACCTGTTCCTTCTTTTAGTCATTTCTAAGGGTCCTAAAATGTCGATCACAACCCGTTCGAATGGTGTTCCCACTATTGGCATTTCCCCCATGTGGACTGGGGGTGTCCGTTGCTTGGGTGGTACACGTTGGCACTGGGCACAGGATTTGACATACCTGATAATATCAGTGTTTACTCCTGGCCACCAATAATGAGTGGTTATCCGTTGGTTTGTGGCGTTCTGTCCCATATGTCCGCTGAAGGGAAGAGAGTGCCCCATTTCTAGGATTTGGCTTCTGTACTGTTTCGGTACTAGGAGCTGGTTGTAACCTTGGTCAGGCTTGCCCGTTCTGCGATAAAGTACGCCATCCTTAGAAAAAATGTCCCCGTGCTGTCTGGGTTCCTTAGCCATGGGCAGTTTCCTAAAGCAGGGTGCCAAAGTAGGGTCCTTTTGTTGCGCTTCTTTAAGTTCCATAGGTAACAAATTAGGCGCAGGCCCCCGTTCCTTCTTGGTTTACCCTCTTGTAGTTACTGCTGCCACAATCGGCTTTTCTGGTTTCCCAATAAACACGTATCTCCCGCCAAGTATGACTGGGTAGATGGGGTCATCCATAACAGCCGCTTTGATCTCGCCTCTGAGAAAATCAGAGTGGATCTCCACCAGTGCGACTCCACAAAGTTCGACGGTCCCTCCTGTCTCTTGACCGGGTTTAACCAGGTGTCTGGCCACAATGCAATCAAAAGAAAGCCCCGTGTCAAATGAACAAAGACTTTGAGAACCGTTCAATATAACAGTACCTCGCGTTGAGGGTGTATCCCCAACAGGTTGAGAATCACTGTCAATAATTCCGCCTTGCAAGACTGTTAGTAAGCATCCGATGCGTTTAGGCTCGGTGTGCTCACTCTGATCATTAGTTCCGTGCTCAGGAGTTCTTCCTTTGCCACCTTGTCCTTTCTGGCTGCGCTGCCATGAAGGGCGGTCGGGTTGATCAGACTGTTTACTGTGGTTGGGGTACTTGTTTTTGTAGAACTTGGATTTTTCAGGAGGGGGGTTTTGAGGTCTAGTTTCTCTATGGTTATACTGATTAGAAGCATGAGAAGATTGGTCTAGATTATTTTTCCGAAAATGCTCTTCTGTCGGTTTACGTTTTGTGGCCGGTAGTTCAGCCAGCGCATTGTGATATCGCTCAGACTTTTCTAAGATGTCTTCAAGCTTTTCTGCACCCTGCTCAGCTAGAATACTTCGGGAATCAGCAGACAAAGTGTTCTTTATTTGTTCTGTTTAAAAAAAATTCCTCCAGACCTTCATAGGTAGAGGTGAGCTGCGAAAGCTCTAGGCACTTAGTCAAGTTTCCCTTCAAACGAGACGAGAACTGCTGAAAAGTTTCAGAACTCTCTTTCCTGCTGTTGCGAAACAGTTGCAAAAATTTGCTAGCATTCATTTCAAAGCGCTCAAGCAAAGCTTTCTTCAACAAGTCATAGTTGTCTTGTTAGCCACTTTCCAGTTTAGAATAAATATCATAAGCAGAATCTTTAAGGGCCTGGGAAAGTTTCATACACCAACGCGACCTCTCTAAACCGTACATAGTTGCAATTTTCTAAAAATTTTCTAACCATGTGTCAATCTTCTCATTAAGACAAGGGAAAGACTCAAGAGTGAAAGACATAGCGTTGAGTTGAAGAGATTGAGTGTTAGAAGGATCAGTTAAGGAAGAATGAGGAGAAGCCTCTCCATTGCTGGAGGTAGAGGCAGCACCACGACTTTGGAATTCTAGAGTTTTAAGAGCTAACTCATGCTGTCTCTCCTTCTCTCTTTCGTTCGCCCTGCGGATTTCCATTTCCTCATCCATCTTCCTCTGCTCTCAGGCTTCGGCTGCTTTCCTCTCCGCCGCTTTTTCCTTCTGCTCCGCATCATATCTTTCAAGTTCTTCGTTGACAAACGCTTTCGCTTCTTCTCCTTGTAATACCTCTTCCTTTGCTTCCTGACCGAGGATCTGCCCACGCTTCGCCCTCTCTGCCATAGTAAATCGGTGACTGAGACTTAGACGAGAAAGAAATAAGAAAAAGGATACACTAGTTCCTACCACTTACGAGAAATTACCAAAAGATGATATACTTCAACCTGGGGTACCTCCTCCAAAATAATAAAGTATCTAACTATCGCTACTATTAATCGGCAATAAAGCACCTAATGCAGACGACTATGCCAACTAATTGGTAGTATAGATTTAATCACTAAAAAATAAGTTGCTACAGTGGAAACAAAATAATTATTGCAAACATTTTAGGAGAAAAAAAAACCTACTTAATTTTTTAAATCCACTATAAGTTTACCCCTGAAGACAGTTAGGATAAGGGAGGCAATTAAACTGGACAAATAGTCCGAAACGCACTCCTTAACTTAGTTCAAACACCTTCCTGCTTCAGAACCCTGTGAATGTTATACACTCACAAACTTTACCAGCGTTTAGTATTACAAAATCAGTAATCAACATATATTCCGACAAAATCAACCTGTAACTCAAATGTATAATGCTCAAAATGCTGTGGATAAAAACAATTATTAATTGTGTTGTCAGCACGCCCATAAACAGATCGTTTCGTCTAGGGGATATAGTTATTTTTAAAGATACACAAAACCACGAGACAATCACACTCTTACTCTATTACAGAATAAAGAATCTTAAGTTCAAAATCCCGATAGACGAGACCCCATTCTGTCGTAGATTTTTGATAGGAAAATTAAGACTTGGGTTGGTCCCTTCTGAATAGATTGGAATAAGTGATAGTCACAGTGGGAGGTAGTAATAGAAATAGATTTCCACGAGTGAGATGGTAGAAATTTATAGAGGCTGTCCCGGAAATCGAGAATCTCTCTCTATTTCCGCCTATCTTCTACAACAGATCCAGAGGAGTCAGACAGTCTATAAAAAAATATATATATTAATATATATCTATCCACTCACGTGCCAGCACATACAAGTGACGACAGTTAGACACACAGACGTGGGAAAACTATAACAATGATTATATAGATATTATGGGAACGACTGACCACCACACTGAAATAAATGTAGGTATAGTTTAATTATCATAGTAAACTTACATCACAACATATAAAATACATCAAAAGCATGTACACATAGTCATAAAAAATCAAGGAATGCTACAATAGTGATAGACCCGTTTGTATGGTCCTTCCCCTTGATATATAGCTCACAGTCCCGTTAGAAGAAATTGATAACCCCAAAGAGTTACAGATACATATGATTGAGTCTATGGTTTCCCCCTTTTAAGGTATGGACAGACTTGATACTCTGCTTTATTCTAAGGGAAAATATTGTTAGCAATAACTTGCATAAAGAAAGTTACAACGTGGGTGACTCAAACAAAGAACATCCTTCAATCTACTTTCACTCGTTTCTTTCATCAGGGCCCTGACTCACACAATCTTACCTAAACTCGTGCTGTTGTTCGCCGTCTGGCGCAAACTTCGGGACACTCACACACTTTTTATCTGTTTCTGTCGTTCTAATGAAGCGGATCCCAGCTCTGCAGATTTGTTTGTTGATTTCATCAAAATGGATCCGGGGAGCGTCTGCTTCATGCGATAGTTATTTCAGACTAAAGTTAGTGTCACTTGACTCACGAGATAAGAATTAGGCTTAAACGGGCACACAGTGTCAGAACACGAGGTTTCCCGTAATTAGGGAGATGACCGGTGGACAACTTCTCTCAACAGATAATCTAGGTTCACCACACACTTTGTCAACAATGTAGGAAAGTTAATGTTTTAGATTTCTGTAATTATTCTCGCCACAAAGTAGCCTCAACACAGAGTTCGAGGAGAATATGACCTGCCTCAAAGGCCCAATATAAACATTTATTCTTTAAAAAAACCTGTTAGTGGGATTGGTATTCTGTCTATCTCTGAAGGCACACGCACTGTCAGACAGGTGGTACTTGAAAACCCACGTGGTTAAAGATATAAAATGTTTATGTTTCTCACAGGTATGTCTCTGTACTAAACGCCGGCAAAATTTGGGTTACCCCAGTATTCAATGAATAAAGAAAAACACATATGAAATAGTTTACATATTATGTACTCAATATAACTTACGTTTTGAACTGAAAGCATAAAGCTTGACTTGACGTTTAAACTTCCCGTGAAATAAGTTATCTATTTAAAATCAATCATCATGAATTAGGAATACCTACGTATTCCGTCAACACTCATGAGGCGTCTAGCATTTATAAGTTAGTTTTAAAGTATATTCTCTCGTCTGATTATTTAGAAGTTAAATTTAATTCACCGACTGAGTTTAAGCTAGAAATTATAATTTCTGTTTTCCACTTTAACTCGTCACTATAAAATAATACAGACTATATAAATTAAGCACTCTGCACCAAATCTAACTAGTGAAATATGAAATAAGCGATTATCACTTAATCACTCACAATATATATATATATATATATATATATATATATATATATATATATATATATATATATATATATATATATATATATATATATATATATATATATATATATATATATATATATATATATATATATATATATATATATATATATATATATATATATATATTTACCTCAACACAGAACTACAGGTGGTCGCACAACTTTAGAATCATACGCTGATATATTTATTGAAGTCTAGAAGTTCGACAAATTGTCGAAACAAACTGAAAAACTTCGCTGTACAGCTTATTCTATTCACGAGCAACCTGTCTACTGCGACTTTTGAGGACTGAATGAAAATAAAGTTTAACACTCTGGTTATATCTATTACCAGACAAAGGGGTCCCAACTTATTTCGCAAAACGAAATAATCTCCCCTTCTCATTCTTAAGCACCTTACATCAACTAGAAGACTACCATGAACTGACACTCGTGCGTTTTCACACCTCACGCTGACCAGGGCCAACAGTGAGTGCCTTGTCAGCTGGGATTTCCAGACAAATGTCTAAAACTGCGCCGAGGAGATGTCGGTTATCGCGCCTCACCTGAGCGCTCAGCCGATGCAACTCGTTGTGGCAGGTGAAAATGCAGACAAAATGTCGCCTATAGGTCTGGCGAAAGCGAATATTCACAGTGTATTTCGTCTGGTGCAGTGAATGCTGTAGACATATGTCTGCTCCTATGTCTGGCCAGACGAATATATTCACAGTTTCGTCCACTGACACCTAATGCAATAGAATGCATTTTAACGCTCTCTCTCTCTCTCTGACACGTTATGTCATAATTGCGTTTACCAGTATGAGAAAGAAAACGGTAAAGTTGAGAATGGGGAAGAAAATATTTTTCGCAAACGAATGGATGCGAAAAATACAGGAAAAGGGTAAAGAGTGATAATAAAATAGAGGACACGGGTGAAGAAAAGAAGAGTATATAGAGAATTTTAATGATCACAACTCTCTGTGACAGTGCTTATAAACGTTTATCTGATATAATAACTTTTGTTTCCTGCCAATAAAGAAAAGATACACGACCACCAAAACTAACTCAACAGAAACAGTTGGAGAATTAGAGACCAGAACTTAACAAAGAAAAGACATAAATACCAAAGAATAAAATTGTCAATCAAAGAATAAATTATTCTCCAACACCAAGTGCCAAGAAACGCCAATCAACACCAACACGTAATGTCAGCAGCATTCTCATCCGGAAGAGCGAACCTGCTGGGTTGTCGTATAACACACAACGCTAGAGATTCCACTATACGATAAAAACCCGTGCCTCGCCATTCAAAGACAATTTAATACACAACCCTAGAAATAAACATTACAAACAGTTCGAATAACTTTGAACATCGAACAATTACCAAAATCAACAAGTGACAAATTCAACATGTTTATTAACAAAGAAGCAGTGGCCCGCCACACTTATGAGCACCGCCATGAGATAGAAGCGTCATTATCCTTCTATCTACAACTCTGCCAAGAGTAATCTTGTGCAAAGGTAGACAACTTTGAAGACCCATATTAGATACTCTTGAGTTTTGGTCACTGTTGGACCACTACTGCAAAGCAGGGGAGGCAATCCGTGACACAGAAGAATGTTACGAGTACAATGGACACTTTAAACGAGCCATGAGGATGTTCTCACGAAGGTCAGTGCACATAGAAAACTTATTAAACACATCAGAATGACGCAATCCACTTTTTTCCAGACATTTTATAGTGCCAGGGAAATTGAACTACATTGTGTCAACTGGCAAAGTAGACGGAAATAAACGAGCAAGGATGGTAGTTCGGTAAACAGTTGTTATTTTAACATAGGGCAAAGAGAAGAGAACATACTGAATAGTTTTGCATCATGACATAGAAAAGATTAACAAACAGAACAAACAACCAGAGTTAAGGATGGGAAGTTGTGGAGAGGCATGATCGCCTGCGCCAGTCGGCATGGTGCGTGATGAAAGTTTACGGTTTATATTTTGTGAGAAGTTTCAAGGAATTTCCCACTTTTTGTTTTTATTTATTCTTTGTTGTTGCATGTTTTGCCTTCTTGTGGACCTACACTAAAGTCATTTGGTTATATCCGGGCGCTATTAGCCATTCAAAAATAAGTGAACTCTGTTAAACTGAAGCGCTGTGTTGATAAACTCTTTGCCCTAAAAAGGAATACTAGCATCTGTCAGCCAGCATGAAGTAGCCCTGAAAAGGACTGCTGGCCCGATCAGCGTTGCTATATACTAAGTCCTGAAAAGGACTAACATCACCTTTTTGCAAGCATAGTAAAGCCTTGAAAAGGAAAAGTCCTGAAAACGCTTGCTAGCTACGCCAACGCTGCCAGAAAGAAAGAAAAAGAAAGTGTTAGGCAAGGTTAGTGATGAAAGTTTGCGTTTCTTTCTTGTCAACATCACGTGAGAAGTTTCAAGGAATTTCCCCACATCTGCTGCGTGACTTAAATAGTTGTGTTTATCAAGGTCACGAGATTCGCAAACACAGTTGAAATGACAAAGTCCTCGCGATTTGAAGGAAAGGGATTTTGAATTGAAAGTTTGTTTGGATAAAAAATCGTAAGCATATTTGCTTGTGGATGAAAAGGACGGGGTGGGGTTGGGAGAGCGATGAGAGAATACGTGCTGTAATACATACAAGGGGATTGACATAAGTCTTGGGCCTGACCATGAAGGAGTCACAGGAGGAAGATGAAACTTGGCACATTTTAAGTTCATCATATTTGCACTGAATGTGTGAAGTACGCGTTTGTTTCTTCAATGGGTTTTCCCGCTACGGTGCACGGTTCAATGTACCCTATTGACCGGATCTGCTGCTCCAAAGATTTGACTAAACAATGGAAAAGAAGGAGGCCAGAGCTGGGATAAAATTTCTGATTTTTCAGGGAAAAACACCTACAGAAATACACAGGGAGATGGAACCAGTGTTTCGTGATTCTTGTCCTTCATATACTTCGGTAAAAAAACTGGTGTCAACAGTTTAAGTGCGGCCGCTCAAATGTTGCTGATCTGCCAATATCTGGTAGACCAGCCTCAGAGTGCAACGATGAAAATGCAACAAGAGTGAAGAAAATCATTGACCAGGATCGAAAAATGACAATTGTGAAGATAACTAGTAGAGTAAAACTAAATGAAAGAACAGTTTATTTAATTTTTCACAACAGACTGAACATGAGAAAAGTGTGTGCACGCTGGGTTCCGCGACTGTTGACACGTGAACAGAAGCAAACGAGGGTAAATTGCTGTCAACAGTTGCTCAAAAAGGGTCAGTCAACAAATATTTTGGAGACCATGGTGACAGTAGATGAGACTTGGATACACCATTATGACCTTGAATCCAAAATTGCCAGCATGCAATGGAAAACCCCGGGCTCCCCAACACCTGTCAAGCCGAGAGCGCAGAAATCTGCATGAAAAGTGATGCTGACTGTTTTTTTGGTCGGCAAAGGTGTCCTTTTGAAAGATTATCTGCCTCGTGGCAACACAGTTAATGGACAGTACTATGCAGATCTTCTCACAAAACTAAGAAAGGTTGTGACCAGGAAACGAGGGATAACGCGCACTCAAAATCTTCCTTTGCTTCAAGACAACACGCCCTCTCACAAAGCACGGCTTGTGCAGCTAGCAGCCAACGATTTGAAAATTGAAATTCTTCCACACCCACCATATTCTCCAGATTTGGCTCCATCAGACTTTTTTCTATTCCCAAATCTTAAAAAAACAGCTAAAAGGAAATCATTTTGATAGCGATGAAGAAGTTATACTGGCATGTGATGACTGGTTTAGTTTGAAAAATAGGGTGTTCTACTCCCAAGGTCTTTTCAAGGTCAAGCAGAGATGGCAGAAGTGTGTCAATTTAGACGGTGGCTATATTGAAAAGGAATAAACACTATACACACTTTCAGCTCTCTGTGACATGTCCTTCATGGTCAGGCCCAAGACTTATGTCAATCCCATTGTAAATAAATATTTTTTTAAAAGTCCCCGTTCTATTAAATAAGATTATTAAGCCTTTTGTTAGAATGAGACACGACAGCTGAAAGACCGATTTAGACGTGGTGAAACCACGCGGACCGAGCAAAGTGGAATCAGTTTGTTGTTGCCCTACAAGACGCCACCATGCGTAATGGCCACTGACTGCTTTGACGGTCGGCGGCTAAGGATCAAAGAAGAAGAAACCCCTAAGCTATAGGAAGCTGTGGAGGTGTAACCGTCCCACCCAGTGTTATTTCTTGTGGGACTGGGCACGATTGTTATATAACCGTGTCGTGATGTTGTTATTTCATGTCTAAGTGAGTGATGCTTATACTGGCTTAAAGCTCGCCAGAGGTGTTAATTGCTCAGACTTTGTCTTTCAGGTATCGTTCCGTTCCTCCTATTGTTGGTGTATGTGGAGAGCTTTAGTGGTTAAGATTTGGATGAGAACATGACAATGCATTTATACATTCCAACAAGCTTAAAATCCTTAACAGCCTGGTCATTTTCCAAATGTTTTATTTAACTTCAAAACTGATTCAAGTGGTTTTCAATCAAAAACTCAACAATTTATACATGTTTGTACAATAAACGAAACTGGTCGTTTCTTCTCATGAAGTGCATATTTCCTGTCTAATGCCATCACAAACAAATGTCTCATAGTATTATTCATTATTTCTCATATCCTTCAAAATCTCTGGATTCTCAAAGCTTTGTATTTAATTTCCTTCCTTTGTAGTTTTTCGTCATGTGCCTTGTTCCTTAGTTCAAACTTCATCTTCCTTTTCAAATTTTGTCCATTTTATTTCTTTCGTAATGAATAGGCTATTCGAACTGAAAATACATAATGGCAGTGCGACCGTATCTACTTACATGTCAAGTATAATGATACTTAATCCTTGTGTACAATTACACAATATAAAAATACTTGGTCACAAAAAAATGTTGATAACCTCAACATAAAGAGCCAGACTGTAGATATACGTCTATCTGCGTTGCTCTTCTCTTCAGGATTCTGCTGGGTATAAATTTCTCGCCGGCAAAATCGTAGTGGGCTTGAGGTGGCTACGTTTCTCATTGGATAAACATCACGTGTTGAAGGCGTGATGTCGCTATCTTTAACCTGCATCCTTATTTCTATGACAACTGTCGGGTAAATTTAGAGTGCATTGTCTCAAACGCTGACCTAGCTGATTTCCACCACTTTGTACCCTACTCTTAAGTTTCTCGAGTTTTTTTTATTTTAGTTAAGAATTCTGCTTGTTTATTATAGGGAATGGTATTTTTTTTATTTTTTTTTAGTTATTATGACTAGACTCTAGCACGAATAAATGCTCAAGTGGTCAGTCAGACGGCCACAGAGGCCCTATTTGGCAATTGGTAACAGAGAATAAGGTCGTGTAACAACTTAACTTGGCAAGAATGCCGCCAAGATGCATAACAAATCCATGCTTCAGACTGTGAAGTCTTAAGTTGTAGCTTCTTTAGCTTTTGACTAAATCCGGTTGTTGGGTTCTTTTGTGATGGTAGTTGAGAGAAACGGTATGCTAGTGGTAGATGTATCAATGACTAGCTTAGACACGCGAATGGTTTCAATGAAAAGTTGTCAAAAGGTTATTCAATCAAATTCCAACGAGTGGTAGGCAATTGGCCAATGCATGACTATAATCAACTCGTTGGTAAAAGTTATTCAGGTTTATTGACGAATGACAAACGGCAATCAACGACACGATCAAGACAAACGATGAGAGCATCATAATTATAGTTACTGGTGATAATAATACATTCCTGTAGATTTCTTTATCAATCAAGACCTTTTCTATCCAAGTGACTAGGATTCCCAAACAGTTGTCATTTGAGATACATTAAGGTAATGTCCGTTAACCTTGTTCCAAGGAAGTCTGTAACAGTAAACGGATTCATGCTCATGGATGACGCTTCCATATAATACTTGTTTAAATCCCAGACTTTCTCCTTACAATAATCTATACAGTTTGATATAATCCATAAAAGTCCTACACGAAAATACAATCAGGTTAGCGACTTCAGTTGACTAACCTCTCCTACAAAATATGCCACGACCTTGGCATAGGTATTACAAAATATCCAATATTCAAGATATGATCAAATAGTTATCCTTTACTCGTAGGACTTCCCACTACGAAATATTACAGTGAAGTAAAGATCTCAACTGTTCCATTCTAGGAATCCAATAACATATGGATTCCCGCTAGAATCCAGTGATGATCATCTGTTCCACTTTATTCATAGACGTATTAATATACATGAAGGTTCAAACGAAACTTACGTATTGAACTGCATGTTGGCTTCACCCTGAAGACCCAACAAAATCCTTCATAACAATTCTTCCATCGAATTGTTCAGAATCAAAATAATAACATACGGGCAGAGAGAGAGAGAGTCCATCTTGCCCTTACAACAGCTGACGTCATAATCTTCAACTAGGTTACCCGTGCGCAAAGAGCAACTCATACTCTGCATTGTGCACGTCGGTGCGTGAATAAAACGTACGCACAAATAATATAACTATATCAAGACTGGTGCGTACATTGGCAGGACCGAAGACTACCCCCTTAGGTAAAACGTACGCAACAGCTCCCTTATCACCGGCCCTTAAAAAAAATTAATTCTATTAATTTTTTTTTTTAAAACTAAGTACCCAAGAGAGGTGAGTCAAAACTACATCGACGTCTATGTGCATAAATTATATTCATAAAGTTATACAATATTATGAAAAAGAATATGAAAATGGAAATCAATATAACTGAATGAAAGTATGCATTAAAGCACACATCCACAATCGACCTACTTTGGAACGATGTGGTAAACTACGAAGTAAAAGAAAGTTGAAAATGAAAAACAAAAAAAATGATAAAAACATTCAACTAAATTTACAACTCAAACATGTGATTTCAAATGAAAATGAATAGCAACGATGATGATAATAAATGACAAGAGAATCAAAAAATGAAAATGAAAGATGCAAAATGCAGCAAAGCATAATTAAACACGTTAAGAAGCAACACCCGTAATGTTTCTAACATTATGACGGTGGACTAGTTATCTAAACGTGAGAGATAATGTATAATGAGAAGTAAATATAAGTATAAAGAGACACTTACAACTATTCAAGTTAATTAATGTGTACTCTACAAGTAATTAAGTGGCTTAATTGATTTCATCTAATTAAGATAGTTCTTAATTACAAACAAATAACTAATTACTAATTTATTTAAGTAATTGCCATTTTACTCAGTGTTACTGTTCCATTAACACTAGTTAGTAATCGACTAGAATATGTTCTTAATGTTCCATGCAAGATGCAAAGATATTCTTGAATACAGTATGTAGTGTAATATGTTCCATAGAATAATGAATGTCTATGTGTCACTATGAACAGTGTTTCCGTACTAATAAAATGTTACTACACACGAAGTTACGTTATAATCCAAAAGTAAGTATATCCAGGAATTTTTTTGCTGGTACGAATAATTCAGTTCCATACAGAGCACGTATAGTAGTTCAAAAATTGATAATGTACTCAGTTCCTCTTATTACATTTGATTGATTATCTATGAGGACGTTTCAACATCCGGAAGTGGTTTAGGTTCGACCAGTTCGCTTGGACATCTTGACAGACAGTCCGCAAACACATTTTTCACTCCAGGAATCGCTCGAATTTCATAGCTATATGGCTGGAGAGCAATAGCGTATCTGGTTGACTTTGATGATTTAACGTCCTTAGTGTTCAGTGCTGTGAGAGCCTTTTGGTCTGTCTCCACTACAAAGTGGGAGCCTAGCAGATAACGTTCCAATTTTGTGATTGACCAAACTAACGCGAGCAACTCCTTGTCCAGAACGGAGTATTTCATTACGCTCGCCGTCAGTTTTCTCGAAACATACATGACTGGAAATAAGGTGCCCGTATATTCCTGCATCAAAACTGCAGCAATGGCGTAAGAAAATGCGTCACTACGAAGAATAAAAGTAAGATCTTTGTTAGGCAACTTCAAAAATGGCGCATTTGAAAAAATCTTTTTATATAATCTAACCCGATTTGGTGTTCGTTAGTCCAGTGGATTATGTTAGCTGTCCCTTTTCTCGGTAAAGAAGAAAAAGGTGCAGTTAAAGTAGACAAATGAGGGATGAATTTAGAATAGAACTGTATTAGTCCTAAAAGAGACCTAACTTGCTTTTTTGTCTTAGGTGCTGAGATGTTTAAGATTTTCGAGACATTACTGTCTTCTGTATACATTAAACCCCGACCTATACGATGACCCAAAAAGGAGATGTCATGAAAACCGACAAATGCCTTAGAAGGTTTCGCTGTTAAGTTATAATCCCGTAGAGTAGAAAGTAAAGCTTTTAATCCCTGAATGTGTTCATCCCAAGTGTTACTGAAAAGACAGATGTCATCTATGTAAGTAATGATATCGGGACGATGAGACAGTACGCGGCGCATCATGCGTACAAAGGTAGCTGGCGCATTCATTTATCCGAATGGCATAAAATTCCATTGGAAAAGTCCCCGTGGCGTCGAGAAAGCGGTGAATGGCTTTGCTTTAGGTGTGAGTGGCACTTGCCAATAACCCTTTGAAAGGTCAAATTTCGAAAAAAATGTAGCATGGGATAATTTCTCCAATAAGTCATCTAAGAGAGGTAAAGGTTCCGCATCAAACTTTGTAACTTTGTTTAATTTCCTGTAATCTACACAAAGACGAATATTGTTGTCTTTCTTTCTAATAATCACCATAGAAGAAGAGTATGGTGATGAAGATGGTTCAATTATATTTAATTGAAGCATCTCATCCAATTCCTTATCAACCTTATCACGAAAGTGTAAAGGGATAGGATATGGGCGCACTCGAATAGGCGTATCGTCAGTCAGAATAATGTCATGTTGGATGACTGACGTATGACCTGGGATGTCAGTGAGGACATCCTCATACGAGTGTAGAATATTAGAGACTTGCTGACGTTGATCAGCCGAAAGAGTAGATGAAATAGTAACATCATTCCAATTCTCAGTGAAATGAAGTGGCACAACTGGTATTGGCAGTTGTACATCATCGAAAGAAGATTCTTCTTCTTGGATGACTGACAAACTAGAATAGTGTTGAATAGGAGGTGTAGGATCGTCAGTTTCTTGGAATACTGACTGTAGATAATCAGGACGTGATTAATACTCCTTCAACATGTTAATGTGGAAGGTTTTATGTTTACCATTTACATCAACGATGTAGTCAACATCGGATATTCTTGAGATGATCCTGAAAGGACCTCTCCAAGTAATTAATAGACGATTGTTATGAGTGGGGAGTAAGACAAAAGCTTCGTCACCAGGAATAAGCTGGCGAAGACGTCTATACTTGTTTGCAAATAGACGAGCTTTTTCTTTGGCTTGTTCGGATGATGCAGTAGCTAGTCTACAAGCATCTATGATTCTCTTTCTCAGAGAGATCACATACTCATAAGAGGATTGAGTTTCCTCTTCAATATTCTCTTCAACCAATAAGTCGTGGATTAACGACATCGGGCCACGTGGTTGCATGCCAAAAACAAGCTGGAACGGAGAAAACCCCGTGGCTTGATTTTGCACCTCGCGATACGCGAAGAGAGCGGCGGGTAGGACCCGATCCCAATCCTGAGGGTGATCTTGGGTCATCTTACCCAACAACGGCTTGAGTGTCCTATTTTGGCGCTCAATTAACCAATTGGACATCGCATGGTAAATTGAACTAAGTGATCTGTCTATACCTAATGTCTTCATAACTTGAGACATGGATTCAGAAATGAACTGAACCCCATGATCCGATAAGATCTTCCGCGGAAAACCAATGCGTGAGAAGATCAACATTAACGCCTCTGCTACACTGGCAGATGAGGTGTTCTTCAGAGGGATGGCCTCAGGCCAACGAGTGCACATATAAATGCAAGTAAGAATATGCGTATGCCCTCTGGCAGATGGAAGCATCGGACCAATAATGTCGATAGCCATTTTATCAAATGGTCTAATTGGGATGTCCGCAGCTTGAATAGGAGCCGCATGAAATGGGCCCCGTACTTTAACTTCCTGACATATCAAACATGAGCGACAATAGAGAGTAATATCTCTATGAACGCCCGGCCAGTAGAATGCAGAAAGCACTCTGGATTTGGTACGTGAAAAACCCATATGGCCCGAGCATTGCGAGTCATGAGCATGTCGCAATATTCGCGATCTCATAGAAGATGGGACTAGAATCTGAGAACATAAGGATGAATCCTTTTCCCGTATCAATCTAACTAAAATCCCATTTTTAAGAATAAAGTCATGTCTAGATTTTGCAAGTTTGTTGCTTGTATTCTTTTTGTTCACATACTGAAAAATTTTTTTTAATGAATCATCATTCTTTTGTAAAGTTGCAAACGACTCCCGTGAAATAGTAGCATTGTCATCACAAGTGGTATGAACTGTAGGTTCATATGGTGTATCATGCGACATAAAAGTAGCTTGAGCTCTAGTCACTACTGCATTTGCAGCCTGAAAATGTCGCTCTTCCCATGCAGCAATTTGCTGTGGTGTACACTCTGGTATACCATGTATACGACCCAATATGACATCACAAATTGGATTAGGAAGAAGACAGGCGTGGATCTTCCCTGAAAAAATGGTGTATTTAAATTAATAATGGCTGTGGGAAACATTTCCACTGTGCCTCCAAAGGTAACGCATTTGACTGTGTGGCCCGTGGCACAACGAGGATCTATCAGCGAAGTCCGTACACCGACCGTGGTACAACCTGAATCAAATAAAAGAGAGCATGGAATATTATTGACAAGTCCTTTGTGAAACTTAAGAGATCCTTGTCCCTGATGTACAGAAGTTGCCGTGCAGACCGCAGGTAGCCTAGGCAAAATGTGTCCGCAGCGCAACGTCGTGATCGCCTTGGGCTGGAAAAGTGTTGAGCATTCTGCACAAGCTGTCATCTGATGACTATCAATAGAACAAGACATGGCATTATGAGCATCAGCACCTTTAACCTGTTCATTGTTAGCCTGAGTATCACTTAAAGCGACATTTGAATGTCTACTTGTCTGGCTCGACGATCTATCTCTTCGTCGCGATCTGTTCTGATTATTGCTATTAAAATTGCCACAATTGTCATTCCTGCTTGCGTTAAAATCTGTATGAGTTCGCCAATTATTATAATTAACGTTGTTAAGTCGGTGAAATGAATTATTCCAAGAACTTTGTCTATTTTGTGGAACCTGAGATTTTGATCGCCAGTTTTGTTTATTATTATACCCTTGATTATGTTTGAAATTATTGTTACCAAAATCTCGCGATCTATGAGCTTGGTTCCAAGAAACATTGAATGGAGCAGATTGTTGGAATTGCTTCCCCTTATAAAAATTACCATTGTTGCAATTCTCATTATTTCCCTTATTAAAGTATCTGTCGTTACTCAATGAACGATTTCGTGGAAAAATTATTTTGTTGTACGGCAAAAGCAACTGGCAATTCACTTTTAATCTGAGCATTACTTAGATCCATGGATGGGTGAGCAGTGCAGAAATTTTTAGAATGTTCTTCTAGATCTTTCATAGATAAAGGTTTCCGTTCGTGCAAAAATGCAAGAAATGCTGGATTTACTGACGATAGCACCTTATCGCGCAGTAGTAAATCGAAAAGACCTTCATACGACTTTTCTATCTTGGATAATTCGATCCATCTTTCTAGTGTTAGCCGTATTTGGGAAAGAAAATCACAAAAGTTCTTCCCTGATTGCGGTAGCAAAGTCCGAAAACGTAATCGGTATTCATTTTCTGTCATTTGGAATTTTCGGAGAAGTGAAGCTCGAAGAGCGTCATAATTATTCTTATCATTAATACTGGTGGTATGATAAACCGCCAAAGCATCTCCCGTAAGCATAAATCTGGATAAATATGTAGAATATAGTGATTTATCCACATTGTAAGACCTACAGGTGGCCTCAAACCTATCCAAAAAAAATATCACGTCGTCAGACGGGGGGTTAAATTTAGGTAATTTTAGGTGAATTTCCTTAAAATTATCATGCCTGGATGAAGCTTGGCCTTCGAAAGTTCTCTGTGAATTAGCTTCTTGAGTTAACCTAATTCTATCATATTCCAATTCGGCAAGTTTCAAATCATGCTGACGTTTCTTATCATTCTCTTCTGTCTCAAGCTGAAGTCTTTTTGCATTTTGTTCAGCTATTAATCTTCTTTCTTCCATTTCCTTTTGTTTAACTTCCATTTCAATCTTAAGTTTATCTGCAGCCTCCAATTTTTTCTGTTCTGCCTCATGCAGAAATCGTTTCTCTTCTAATTCAGCTGCTAATCTCATTTTTTTCTCATTCTCCTCAGACTCAATCCGTTTTTGATCTGCCTCAAATTTCATCTTCTTCTCATTTTCCTCAGCCTCAATCCGTTTTTGATCTGCCTCACATTTCATCTTCTTCTCATTTTCCTCAGCCTCAATCCGTTTTTGATCTGCCTCAAATTGAAGTTTTTCTAGTCTTAAAGTTTCTAACTTTCTCTGTTCAGCTTCTATTTCTTGAGCTTTCCTATATTCTGAAAGTGCGAATGTTTTTGCCTCATCAGGAGCCATCTGAAGGGCTTTTGCTTGCTTAATGAAATAATCTAGTGAATACATTATGCTTTATAAGTAGTCACTATACTCTTAATTTCTAAATATGATAATTAATTAATGTAAATTAATTAACCTTGTTAATGCACCGAATGGTCTTCGTTCCTGTCCTAGAACGGTATATCATACTCATATAATTGTCAAATATATTAATAATCAATAAATTAATTTATGTAATGACATGTTATGAACAGACAAAAGCCATAGACAATAGCAACAACAATGACAAGACGAGATACTCAAAGACAATTGAAAACAGTCGCAGAAATCCAATAAAAATTAAAATGTGAAACTAAAAATAGAATGTCGTAAAGAGTTACGATGATAACTGCGATCAAATACTAAACAATACAATTGACAAGACAGTGTAAAAACATATGTTTTGTAAAGAACTGAACGATAGTCAGGTGAGGATGACGTAATATACAAACAAAATACATTATAAAACTAAGGTACGAGTAAAAATAACTGTGAAAACAACAATTAAAACTTGACGGAACAGCTAAACAAATACTATCATAAGAAGCAAGTAGCGATCGGAACTACAGCAAGGTTTCTAGCCTTGAACCGGAATTATCGCTCAATTGAAACTTATAAATCAAACCCTATAGAACATCTGACAAAGAGCCCGAATCGGCTTCGAGATGAACCTCGTTTGTCAGATCGACCTCCCTACCACCCACGACGGATATACAACATAGAACATGCAACATGAAAAGTATATTGGTGGACATAGAAGAGAATAGGCACAGCCAAACACAATACAGTAATAAACGAGACTCCGTTTATACTTATCTCGGCTGATCAAACAAAAAATGTGCCTCGTCTCCGTAAATGTACGTTTGAGAATCGAAATACTTCGGCCTGAGAATTTGAGTATAGCTCGCACGTAAATAAGGACCAAAAGGATGATGTCCAACGTAGGTAGTCACTGGAGAACTTGGTGTTGAGGTTCATTGCTGACCGTGACCTTCTGATAACCGTCGTGTAGATTCCATGATGAAGACACGGGTCTTTCTGTCTAACGATTTTTGGAAAGATATTGAGTAAGTTCCCTTCTTTGAAACTTGTCCAAAACACACTGTGCCGCCATTTAATGTTGGGTTCTTTTGTGGTGGTAGTTGAGAGAAACGGTATGCTAGTGGTAGATGTATCAATGACTAGCTTAGACACGCGAATGGTTTCAATGAAAAGTTGTCAAAAGGTTATTCAATCAAATTCCAACGAGTGGTAGGCAATTGGCCAATGCATGACTATAATCAACTCGTTGGTAAAAGTTATTCAGGTTTTTTGACGAATGACAAACGGCAATCAACGACACGATCAAGACAAACGATGAGAGCATCATAATTATAGTTACTGGTGATAATAATACATTCCTGTAGATTTCTTTATCAATCAAGACCTTTTCTATCCAAGTGACTAGGATTCCCAAACAGTTGTCATTTGAGATACATTAAGGTAATGTCCGTTAACCTTGTTCCAAGGACGTCTGTAACAGTAAACGGATTCATGCTCATGGATGACGCTTCCATATAATACTTGTTTAAATCCCAGACTTTCTCCTTACAATAATCTATACAGTTTGATATAATCCATAAAAGTCCTACACGAAAATACAATCAGGTTAGCGACTTCAGTTGACTAACCTCTCCTACAAAATATGCCACGACCTTGGCATAGGTATTACAAAAATATCCAATATTCAAGATATGATCAAATAGTTATCCTTTACTCGTAGGACTTCCCACTACGAAATATTACAGTGAAGTAAAGATCTCAACTGTTCCATTCTAGGAATCCAATAACATATGGATTCCCGCTAGAATCCAGTGATGATCATCTGTTCCACTTTATTCATAGACGTATTAATATACATGAAGGTTCAAACGAAACTTACGTATTGAACTGCATGTTGGCTTCACCCTGAAGACCCAACAAAATCCTTCATAACAATTCTTCCATCGAATTGTTCAGAATCAAAATAATAACATACGGGCAGAGAGAGAGAGAGTCCATCTTGCCCTTACAACAGCTGACGTCATAATCCTCAACTAGGTTACCCGTGCGCAAAGAGCAACTCATACTCTGCATTGTGCACGTCGGTGCGTGAATAAAACGTACGCACAAATAATATAACTATATCAAGACTGGTGCGTACATTGGCAGGACCGAAGACTACCCCCTTAGGTAAAACGTACGCAACACCGGTCCTGCATCTTCCCAAATCATCTGCTTATAGGTCACGCAACAGACCCCCATCTTCGCCTCCTCTCCTGGTAGTGTTAACGAGTTAGCACAAAAAGGCCAGGAACTTGACTCTTTACTTTTTGTTTTCTTTAAATAAAATGTTGCCTGGTTTTGTCCCCGTTCAACCTTGACACAGGGTTTGTATGTTATATTAGGTATAGTGTGCATGTCCAGATATAAAAGACCATGTGGTCAGGTTATAACAATCTCTGTACTGTCTAATGATGCACACCCCAATGATAATTTAATCACAGCTGCGTATATACCACCACACCTACACCCAGGTCTTGACTGACCGTGGGGTGTGTAGATTCTGTTACAAGGCATATATGTTCAAGTTTCTTGTGTGTTTGTTTATTGTATCTCTCAAGTCAGGATACTGGTATACTGCTAGAGATAGTTATTCTTGATGATGTTCGTACCCAAGTTCGTTCCAGAATTTCTCTGCGTTGTTTTAAAGTTTTGTGACAATAATTAGCATACTTTATGTTCACTATTTACTGCAAAAACTTTCAACAGCAGGTAGTCAAGAAAGTCTTCAGGATCCAGTAAAACAGTTTATTCCTATATATACAATCAAGAAAAGGTCACTTGCATACATTTACAAATCCTCATAAAAATGCGTCTTTGTGGTTAATTATATTTTCTCCCTGTAGCCTATCCACGTTGAGGTAAGTATTTTTGCTTAGTTCCTGTTCGTTTGCTTCTTAGATTTATCTGACTCAGGGGTAAATGGCAGTTGAGCCTCTACCTCTTCTATGATTTGCGCTAATTTGATATCTAAGAGCTCCGTTTCATTTCTTATAAGTTCAGCTCGTTCTCCCGACATTTAGGCATTTCCGGCCTAACTAGGTTTTATTCTGAAAAATGAAAAAGTCACACGAAGCTGTACTTACAGGCAATATGAATTCCCAACTTTATAAAAACTATCTGCTTCACACAGAGTTTATATCTTGATAACTTCAAGACCAGCAGTTATATGGACTAGGGCTACGTCCGTACAAACTGGCTTCTGTGGATCAACTGATTTCAGATATCGAAATTTGCCTTCGCAGCGTGGTGCGCGCTTTTACCATCTTTATGATTGGTTAATCTAATAATTCTTTATCTATTTTATTGGGTCTCACATGCCTACCGATGGAGTGTCTCGGCTATTCCGATTTACGTCATGTGTTGCTAAGCAACTACCGCCAAAAAATATCGTTGAGTCGCTATTTAACCTAGTTTCGGTTTCAATCTGATACTAGCGTATCTCGAGTCTTTATTTCAATAAAACCTCGTAACTATTCTTCCTATTCTAACTGATAACTATTAGCACGAATGATGCTATGGTATCAGTAGTAGGCCTTCCGGTGACATGACTAAGATTTAGGGGACTTTTTTAAATGCTGTTCCACCAGTACATGTGAAGGTAAGTCAGATATCATCTACATTTTACCACTAGAAAGATATAGGGAGATATACTCTATTTTACTTTAAGTTAAAAAAAAAGTCAAGTTTTCTTTTTAAGCCCTTTTAAAATGTTGTCCGGAAGGTAACAGTATATCCCATTCAGGAGCGTACTGAGCGCTGAGAATTTCGGGCACTGACCGGGAGCCCACAGCAGTAGAAGGGTTCACGCTCCACTAACCTCTCCATTTGGAATCTCTGATTAGTGGGCAATGAGCCTGTTTGCCCCGAAGACCCGATACACTTTCAGTCTGCCCCTCATCCCGTCTAATGATTGTTGAGGTCGTTACTTGTCCTATTTTATTCAATAGTTACAACATGAATCACCTCAATCAATCAATACCATTTAGCTCCCCAAGGAGCATAGCCCTTCCACAAACACATGCCAAGTCCTCCTGTCACGTGCCATCCGCTCAAGTTCTTTCCATGTTGTCCTCATCATTTTCACTTCTGTATTCTAGTTCTCTTCTCCATGTGTTTTTGGTCTACCTCTGCCTCTCTTTCCCTTTGGATTCAAAAACAAGGACTGCCTTGTAATGCTATCAACAGGTTTCCTCAATATGTCTTATCCATCGCCAGTGTCTTCTTCTCAACTCTTGTTCCACTGGCACTTGTCTGGTTCTTGTCATCAATTCCACATTTGTGACTTTGTCATACTATTTTAATCCTTCTATTCTACGCAAGCACTCGTTTCTGAAAGTCTGTAGCTTTTTTTTTGCTGTTTTTCTTGTTCTCCATGTTTCAGAGCCATACAGTAGGACTGTATGAACCACCTCAGCTACGGTTTATTGTTTATTCTGATCGAGGCGAAAACCATGTGCTGTCATATTGAGTTTCTTTAATATGTATATCACTTTCTCCATGCATCTTCACATATCGAGCTCCGGTCACTGCTATTTTTAAAGTTACTCTTCCATGATGTTTATTGGTTGGTTGGAATCATTCTCATTAGGAGGGATCTTCCTTCGGGCATTCGTAATCACATTTCTCAGAAGTCTTACTGATGTGTTTTGGTTTTGTATCCTTTTCATTTGTTGATGTCTATATCTGGCACAGACATCGTCGAAAGGAACACAGAAAAGGAAGTTGGGATGTATGCTGAGTCATTGGTTCAATGATATGAATAACAGTTCGATATTGGGAATAACAGCCTTTATCTGGAGCGCCTGAAGTATCTGTTAGTTAGACGTGTGCGATAATTGCGTGTATCTAAAGTGCCTGAAGTATCTGGTAGTTAAATGTCTGGGATAGTATCGTGTATCTGAAGTGTCTGAAGTATATAGTAGCCAGATGGCCAGGATAACAGAGTGTATCTGAAGTGTCTTAAGTATATGATAGCTTGATGGCCAGGATAACAGCGTGTATCTGAAGAGCCTGAAGTATATGATAGTTAGATGATCAGGATAACAGCATATATCTGAAGTGCCTGAAGTATATGTTTGTTAGATGGATATCTTCTTCTTCTGAATAAATCTAACGTACGTTAAATACAGAGTAGCTAGATAGCTAGGACAACAAAGTATGTCGCAAGTACCTGAAGTACGAGTTGCTGTGGTCCCGCATCTGTGTTGTGGGGATGCATTCTGATATATTGATGATTGACTTGATAAAACGTTGGACACGTAATCTCTAGGGGATAGCCATTCAAAGTCCAATGGAACCCGACAACAGTAACTCGTGAAATGAATGCAGCTCACTCTTGTTGATAATGTTTATAATTTAATAACATTTCCCACAATATGCAGCACCACATTAATAGAAGGATTCATGATGATAATCTGTAAAACAGGCCAATTAAACTGGACCATCAAGATACATGAAGTAACGGATAGACTGAGCCGTCTGTAAAGTCTAAGTCTGCATAAGTCCGCAAATGAATCTTTAGGAACATCATCGTCCGTAATCAGGCTATAAATAATCTAATACTTTCCTGTCGGTAGACACACATCTCTGGCACTCATATAATTGGATATCGTGTACAAATGTAGACACTGCTGCGGGCATGAAACACTTCAGTCGGGGCTCACACACACGCAGCCATTCCGACTGAAGACACTGCCAAAAGTAACCTGCCGTTGCTCTGCACGCGCGTCTACGTAATTAATTTATTTGACGTCATTTTAATCAAGCGGCGTTCTATTTGAGCACCGCGATGTTTCCAAAATCATGAACGCACTGCTGTGCGCAGAAAGAGGCGTAACATAGCCCTTCAATGTATTTTATTGTTTGTATGACGTACTCCCTTGACTGACAGAACCACAGCATCCTGACAGTGTTGTTACAAATGAGGATTCTGATGGATAGTGTCTAGTCAGTCACAGGTGGGAGGTACTAGTGGTAAACGTCGGATGCAGTGACGTAATGAAAGTCCTATCCTGTCGTCCTATTTTCATTTCTCGACTCTCCCCTGTTTTTATTCATTTGAGCATCCTTTCTCACATCATGTCACTTCATCTTTCCTTCTACATCATCAATGATAGTTTGTCTTACCTTTCGTAAGGACAATCCGGACCAGGTTTTCTTAATCGGGTTATGCGAAGGCGGGTGGACAATACTACATTGACCTCTGTTTGTTCGCTGTGAAGTTGTTTTTTTAATGAGCAGGCTATTGCCTATCAGATTACATAACAACTTTCGGCCAGATGGTAATTGTGTCTGATAGTTTAAAATAGCAGGCACATGGCAACAAACACCTGTAAGATAAGTACGATATCTCGACAACAGATGACATGTTAAGATAACGGATCAATTTTGCACGGATGACGTGCACAAAAACACGGACTTTCCTTAGGACATGTCTAGACATGACAGGCCGGAAAAGCTTAAACAATGGAAAATATTGCCAGGACATGTTGTTTGGTGAACAGGCACGTCAGCCTGTCACAGGTAGGTATAAATTGTGAATAGAGTGTGTCTGAGTTCAGACAGATTGTGAATGCGAAGATGTGAAATAGATGAGAATAGAGTCACTAATATAATTATGAGAAGAGATATGGCTTCTGGGGAGTGGTTGGGCCACGTCTTCAGCCTCCTGCGACTTACTTTACTAAGTTAATCTGCTTCTCTCCCTCCTATGCTCCTAAATAACATCAAGGCAGTAAGGGACAACGTACGACATATAGTGACAGTTATAAGAGAAGAGATCCTAACCACACCAGGTAATTTTGTGTTTTTATTAAACAAACGAAACAAAAACCACAACCACAACCACAAAAAATGGGAAAATCAGTATGCCTTCAAAATGTATGAAGGCTACAAAATCAAATCACAGAAAATAAAACAAACAACCTACCACACCGCTTAGATAAATCGCACATAAGCAGATCGCCTCACTCCACACCAACACCCAGAACTTTCTCACACTAATTAAGTTCTCTAGTAAACGGGGGGCCCCCAGTCTCCGTTGATGGAAACGGCCGCTCCGGTCATGCAAAACGCTCCTGGTAAGTAAAAAATCCGTATTGAATGGAAAAGTTAACACAATTCCTCTGAAGAATTTCGATATCCCAAATGATGCAGAGATACGTTCTCCGAGGACACCAATGTGAATTAAATCCAAGCACGCACCCACTATCCAAGGCACGGGTGAAGAAAACGAGGCGAGTGCGACTATCCTTGCACTAATTAAAAAAACATCCGATTTAGCAGGGCGCTAGAGGCCACTGCTTGAAGAAGACTACAATGAGTGTAGCTGAGAGCTCCCAGGGGAAACGCCTCTATCTGGTGGCTAAAGATGGCTTAGGCTTCCGGCAGGTGATCAATATTGGCGAGTTGAAGATACATGGACGATACTACACTATTGTTAAAAATTATTTGGTGGGAGATACTGGTGGGGTCATCAATAAGATAAATGTTATTATTTCTTTCGCTGATAAATGGCGATCAGCATAAGTCAGGCTTACGGATGGCCGACCGGTGTGTGACTATGGAAATGTAACATACGCGAAATGTATATAGGTACTTTAAGTGTGTCTATGATAAGTCACTCACACCACAGCAACGTGGAAGTCAGGAAATGTTGTAAGACCTGGCAACGTTATACAGTTTATTGACGAGACGGTCACGTAGACATCATAAAACAGCAAACTGTCATAAGTTACTACTAGTATAAAATACGTGGCAAATGTGTGGCATCACATAGTATCAACATGGGAATACATATCCATATCAGAAATTCTCAGTACAATAATATCCATGGGAATAAATATCCATATCAGCAACTCTCAGTACAATAATATCCATGGGAATAAATATCCATATCAGCAACTCTCCGTACAATAATATCCATGGGAATAAATATCCATATCATCAACTCTCAGTACAATAATATCCATGGAAATAAATATCCATATCAGCAGCTCTCCGTACAATAATATCCATGGGAATAAATATCCTCAATAAAGTACATTCTACAATTATTAAATATTCCTTCCACAAAAAGAATATATGCTGGGACACACTAGCAAAAATGGTAAAGCGTCCATTTCCAAGCTCTGCGAGCCAAAAAAAACCCTCACGAAAAATCCCCTCTTAAAACAGCTCAGTCCCCAATTCAAATCAAGCGCAAACTCGCAGCTTGAGATGTGAACAGAATTCATCCGCCTTTCCCCCTCAAAACTAATTCAAAGAACGTTCGACAGTTTCTCTTTATCCTATTTTTAAAAAGCAAACTAACAGCTAGACAAAAGAGCTGTGTTCAAAAATTACTGAGCATACAGCTCTTAACTAAGAAAAATCTCTCATCACACAGAGCGTGTGTACTAGCGTGTGTACAAAAAATCCGACCTGTACATACAAGTCTTTTAACACTTAACTCCCTTCAATAAAACATGACTTAACAACTATACTCCTGATTTTCGGGCTGTCAATGGGTATGACAGTGTTGACCACAAGCCGGGATGGCAAAGGCGGTAGCCTGTCTGGCTGGAGGTTTATATCCGGCTGTCGGCTGGGAGTATGTACTCGACGGTGTCAGGACCTCGATGGGCTTGCTGACATTGCCCGAAGTTTTGAGGGCAAAGGCAACTACCTGTTGCACGGACGATAATTTTACTCCAATATGTGATGGTACGAAATTGCAGTAGAGACGTTGCCAATGCAAGGTGCTCCTAATGGTGGTACAGAGCACAGGTCCAGGCTGGTTGACCACTCTTCTGAAAAGAATTACAAACATGTCAAAAATCTCAATAACCACCGAACATTTAACGTTGACTAACAATGTACATCCTTCCACTAAAACGCACCGCACCACCCCTTCGCTTGCTCGTTACCAAAACCACATACACCTGCGCTGTTTAGCTTAAACATTCCCACAGGTAAGTTCAACCATTCATGACGGCGGCGCTTGTGAGCTAACCTGCCTTCGCGCTGTTCACACACACACACACACACACACACACGCACACCCACACACACACCCACACACCCACTCACCAATATTTAGGCAATCCTACCGTTAGCCAGTCAAACACAAATTTATAAATAGAAGTGGCCCTGAGATAATCTATCTCATAGGGACTACACTGGTAGCATTCTAAAACTGACGTGCGCTAATAATCGCACTAGCCGTAAAGGAACAGCAGAATCACTTTATACAGAATTAATAACGCATATTCCAAATGGGAAAAACAATGTGATATACAAATGATATACACGCCTCTCTCTCTTCTGTCTGTTGAAATATAACTCGGTCTTATATACCTTAGATATTCTGTCTTGGCCGTGCTTCTATGGCAGAGTTAAAATTGGCAACGCGCTTAGCAACATTATAGCTCCCAGATCCCACAAAGTTTACTTGTCTATAAGAATTAAATATCCAAGATGAAATTAAATTAACCCGTGATAAGAATATATATATATATATACATACATAACCAACAAATTTAATAAGTTTTATATGTATATTTATGTATGTATAGAATACACGTGTCACCTCCTGCTCTCCTAAAATACTTCACCTGACTCAATGTGTTCAGATTTAATGCTCAGGGTTAGCGGGCAAAATTCTGAGGAAGATGAAACGTGGATGGAAGCAGAAGTCGTCTGATGTTTATAGCAGGAGACACGATACTTAGAAGAGACATTTGTCTCCTCTCACTTTTTGGTACAAAGTGCCACCAGTCGACGCTAGACACTTATATAAGACGGGTCTTGAAGACACTTGACTAGGCAACCTGAGAAATTGCCCAGGCCTTGCTGCAAGGGGCGTGCTGCTGCCAAAATATTCGACTCTTGAAGAGATGGAACAGTCCAAACCTTTACGGGGAACCAGCAGTGACGAAACCACACTCCAACTGACCCAACACCGCCAGTTAAATACTCTGTACTGGCGCAGTTAAAGGACACTTATTGTTATGCACCACCAGATCATCAAATGTGATGAAAATTAACTGTGTGTTTTCGTTATCAAAACAATTGTAATTCTTGTAACCTTTTTAAACAAATAACTCACTATTAAATCGGTTTTATATGCAAATATAAATCTAGAATTGAGTTAATCACTACTGAGTGAATTTTATGTCTACACCCGTACGACTCATTTTTTTTTTAAATAAATACCTACACAGAGCTAGTAAAGTAATTTCTTTTTCTGAATCACCGTCACCTGGGGGCTCATAAAATGCGAGTCAAAACGTATCCTTATAGAAGGAGCGGAGAATAATAAGTTTATAGCAACTTAGATGATATTAATTGCTATACTTAGCATCAGGAGCCGCGCTGGTGAAGTGGTTACCAAACTGCGCTGGCGACCGGGTGACCCAGGATCAAACCCGTTCGAGGACATTTGAAGATTTTTCGTCGATCGGGATTTGGACTGGATTAACTCGAGCCCTGTCTCTGTTTAAGAAAAGAAGGGATACTCACGTAAAATCAGTCTCAGGTTAGACATACTAACCTGTGATTTCGCCTCGAGTAATAGCGGGCGTACGAAAAAAAAAAAACAAGCATTCTAAAATTATTGTGAAACTCCCTGCAATAGAAGCACAAGTCTTCTATTTTTATCTCTGCCATTTGTAATACTAGCGAAATTTGATAGAGGCAGGCATGGAAACCCTCATCCTTTTACTCGGAGTTTGGTCATTGTTGGACGACTACTGCCGATCAGGGGAGACAAATTGCGACAATTGGTGTCTAGTCTGGGCATATGATTTGAGCAATCCGACTGCGGTAAAATCACAATTGGGAATTGCTCCTCCGGGAATAATTGAATCCAGACACACTATTGAGGTAAAATCATAATTGTGGTCTCGTCTTGGGATTATTGAGCCTTACATTTATTTCCCCTAGATCATACTGATTAATTTATGACAAGAACCAGGCAAGTGCCAGTGGAACAAGAGATGAGAAGAAGACGACGACGATGGATAGGACACACACTGAGGAAACCTGTTGATAGCATTACAAGGCAGTCCTTGTTCTGAAACTCCCAGGGCAAGAGAGGCAGAGGTAGACCAAGAAGCACATGGAGAAGAGAACTAGAAACAGAGGTGAGGAGAACTTGAGATGATGGCACGTGACAGGTGGTCTTGACGTGTTTTTTTAAGGCCTTTGCGAAGACTCTAACACTTCGCTCTCTTAAGTAAGTAGTCTGGAACTATCTTTTCACTTTTAAATTCACGTAGTATATGTTCAGAAACATCGGCTAAAACCTTCGCAAGTCTATAATATTATATCTACGTGTAGAAATATTCACAGCTGTCTATAAGAGATTACGGCAAACAACCTGACCAGGTGTGTACGTGACAGTTTTCTATAATAAGCCTGACGTGTTTATGAATTCATCATAATTTTACGTTGCGCTCCTTATGCAGCATGATGCCACCACTGTAGCTGCCCCCCTTTTTTTGTAGTGATAGTTTATGTGGCAATTTGTTTTAGAAGATGAGGTTGACAGCCCATGCACAACCTCATGTTAGTGGCCTTGTACGACATGCCTGATGGTTATGAGTTCATAGGGGCCACCTGGTGTCTCTGGTGTATTACAAAACTGACATCTTTCTCTGTCAGGCTTCCTGTTCACTCCATTCCATTCCACTCTTTTGCACCATTTCCTTTTAAAGCTGATGTGCGCACCAAAATATATGTTTATTCCATCAAAGTCCATGTGCGCAACAAAAGATATTATGTGACATCTACCCCCTTCCCCAGAAAAGAAAACGGAGTTTTCTTCTCCCTGTAGTAGATTGCACACCAAACAACAAAATACCTGACAAAAATATAAAAAATTGACACTGGTGTACGTATACGTCGGGCCTACGAACACATATAACTCATGTCCCAAAAATTACAATCTAGACAAAACATCTGCCACGACATTAAGTCTACCCTCTAATGGGATAAATGTGAACTGGAACTGTTGTAGCAATAAGGCCCAACGAGTCAACCGTGAGCTTGTCGACTTCGAAGATTTCAAAAACAGTAAAGGTCGATGATCTGTCTGAAGTATAAACTGGGACCCTATCAAGTATCGGGACAGTTTCGACACTGCCCATACTATAGCCAGGCATTCCCTTTCTATTGTAGAGTACCTGGTCTCCGGCGGTAACAATTTCCGACTAACATACATCACAGGATGTAGGATACTCTCGTGGTCTTGCATAAGACATGCGCCAATTCCCACAGATGACGCGTCGGTCCGCAGTATAAAGGGTTTGCTCAAATCAGGCAAAAGAAGGATTGGTCGTCTGGAAAATAACTCCTTGATTTTTGATAATGCTTTCTCGCATTCTGCCGACCATACAACCCTGTTACGCAGCCCTTTACTAGTAAGAGAGGTTAAAGCATCAGAAATTGTAGAAAATTGAGGGATGAATTTGCGATAAAAATTGACAAGTCCCATCAGGCTTCTTCTTCCATCAAAGGAAGACCGTTTGAGCATTACATAGCAGGGACCGTTTAAGGTGCTTAAGAAGGTAACGGATGTTTATTATTTAATCCAGGTTCGGAACAAGGAGAAGGTATTCCACATTAATATGTTAAAACCTTATATGGAACGGCCAGAGGCTCTAAAAGGGGTGGACACTAACACGCAAGGACCCATTTTTCTTCCGAACTACAACCATAGGGAAGGAGTAAGCAGACTCCGATGGAGAAATGATCCCCAACCGTAACATGTCATCTAGTTCTTTTTCAATCGCCGACTTGAAATGCTCATCGCCATTTGAAAAGGGAATGCTGAAGTTTTGCGTAGTTCTAACAATATATTCCAAATAAGTTATAAAGAAACTTCTCTATCCAGACAGGGGAAATATCTTTAGTCTACTAGCTTCCTGGCGTGTAAAATTTTATCAAAGAAATTCTTAATAAACGGCCAACCTTTTATATCCGTGTAAAGAAAAATTGAATTGCATGTTACAACTGAGTTGTCACATGAAGAAGACAAAATTCTGCTCAACTCTTCGTAAACGAATAGGAATCGTCATATATTATTGTATTACAAGTAGCGGATAACACGGAAAGCAGCAAAAGTGACAATCAGAAAGTTACAGACTTTCAAAACTGAATGCTTGCGCTGAATAAAAAGACTGAAGTGGTATGAGAAGATCACTAATGTGGAACTGATGACAAGATCACTAATGTGGAACTGATGACAAGATCACTAATGTGGAACTGATGACAAGATCACTAATGTGGAACTGATGACAAGATCACTAATGTGGAACTGATGACAAGATCACTAATGTGGAACTGATGACAAGATCACCAATGTGGAACTGATGACAAGATCACTAATGTGGAACTGATGACAAGATCACCAATGTGGAACTGATGATAAGATAACTAATGTGGAACTGATGACAAGATCACCAATGTGGAACTGATGACAAGATCACTAATGTGGAACTGATGACAAGATCACTAATGTGGAAATGATGACAAGATCACTAATGTGGAACTGATGACAAGATCACTAATGTGGAATTGATGACAAGATCACTAATATGGAACAGATGACAAGATCACTAATGTGGACCTGATGACAAGATCACTAAAGTGGAACTGATGACAAGATCACTAATGTGGAACTGATGACAAGATCACTAATGTGGAACTGATGACAAGATCACTAATGTGGAACTGATGACAAGATCACTAATGTGGAATTGATGACAAGATCACTAATATGGAACAGATGACAAGATCACTAATGTGGACCTGATGACAAGATCACTAAAGTGGAACTGATGACAAGATCACTAATGTGGAACTGATGACAAGATCACTAATGTGGAATTGATGACAAGATCACTAATGTGGAACTGATGACAAGATCACTAATATGGAACAGATGACAAGATCACCAATGTGGAACTGATGACAAGATCACTAATGTGGAACAGATGACAAGATCACTAATGTGGAAGTGATACAAGAACCAGACAAACACCAACAAGAACAAGAAGGGCGGAGAAAAAGCTGACGTTGGATAGGACACATACAAGTATTAAGTAAACATGTCGATAGCTTTACAAGACAGCCTCTGTTTTTGAGCCCCCCAGGGTTAAAGAAATAGAGGAAGACCAAAACATGTGGAGAAGAGAATTGGAGATAGCCATGAAACAAAGAATGCATGGCAAAACGCTGAACTGATGGCGCATGACAGGAACACTATGGGGTTTTTGTTGTGAGCTACGCTCCACAGGAAGCAGAAACAAAGTTTATTATCAATCGAAAGGCACTGGGACACAACTTGACTGCAGGGGCTGTTGGTGTTTAATCTCATGGTCTTATCTGTACGTAACCTTTTCTAACCTTCCCACATTATTCACTCTCACATCCCTCTTTGTACTAACTACTTAACCTTGCCTACCCTTCCAACGTTATTCACTCTTACTACCTTCTCCGTACTAACTGCTCCACTATAAGAAGATCAGATGCAGCAGTGGATGTATCCACAGCCAGCCTTAGGTATTTTTCAAGGTCGTACGAGATCTCGTGATGGCGCCTCTCTCTTTCCCTCTCTATGTGCAGTACTGTATATATTTTTACGAGAATCAGTTTTATGCAACAGGGTTGGATCGCAATGTAACGTCCATAAGGGATGTTCACTGTAGCATTTTACAAATAATACAAATAATAAATCTATATTTACGAGGGACGGTCAAAAAGTAATGCCTCGTAATTTTTAATTTCATTCAATAGGCAAGAAAACAGATAAAATTCACATTGAAATGTAGCCCCAAGTCTGAACTTCAAAAATTTATTTCTCAATCTAATCTCCGTTATTTGTTACAGTTTTTATCCATCTTCTCAAAAGGGCATGTATCGGTAAAAATGTGTGTCCTTTTTCCTAAACCACTGGCGTACGGCGCGTTTAAGGGTCTTGGTGTCCTCAAAGTGATGTCCACGAAGATCTTCTTTCAGTGGTCCAAACAGATGGAAGTCAGAAGGTGCAAGATCGAGACTGTAAGGGGGATGTGGTAATAATGTCCAGCCAAATTCTGCAATCGCATCAATGGTGCGTTTAGCGGTGTGTGGCGTGGCATTATCGTGCAACAGTAGTGCAGTTCTTTGATCTTTTAATGGGTAAAGTCGCCGAAGACGACCTCTAAGCTTCTTCAAAGTTTCAATATAACGGTCTGCATTCACCGTGTTTCCCTGTTCCAAGAAGTCGAGAAGAATCACACCCTTCTCATCCCAAAACACGGAGGCCATAACTTTCCCTACAGATGGTGAACTTTTGAACTTCTTTCTTGTCGGCGATGTTGTGTGATGCCATTCCATTGAATGCCTCTTGGATTCTGGTTAAAAAAATGAACCCAAGTCTCATCACCTGTCACAATATTCAATAAAAACTCTTCTCCTTCAGTTTCGTAACGGTGCAGGAGGTTGATGGCTATGGTTTTCCTTGTTTCTTTATGTCTGTCTGTCAACATTCTGGGTACCCACCGTGCACAAACTTTTGAATAACCCAGGTCTTTAATGATGTTCTGGACACTGCCTTTACTAATGGACAAGATGGAAGAAAATTCATCCAGTGTTACCCGACGGTCACCACGAATGATGCCATCAACTCGATGAATGTTGTGTGGAGTCACTGCGGAAGACGGACGGCCAGTACGCTTTGCGTCAGCCATTGAGGATTGACCTACTTCAGCTTCGTTACAACGAAGTACCCAACGTCGGACAGTGCTAACATCTACTGTTGAATCTCCATAAACATCCTTCAAACGTTCGTGGATGCGAATTGGGGTCTCGCCTTCAGCATAGAGGTATTCTATGACACAACGTTGTTTTAACCGAACGTCTATGGCAGCCATTTTTAAACTGTTACAGTGGTGCCACCTGTTACTGAAACAGGTTGGTAATGCTATACAGTGCAGAAGAATGTTTGAGGAATCCTGCTAAATTTACAAATTGCACACCGATGCAGTATTTACATACATAAAAAATAGGAGGCATTACTTTTTGACCTTCCTTCGTATGTTTCTAAAATTGTATTGCAGGTAATTTTGTTTCTGTAGTCATATAGAATTACAAAAACGTCCGATTGGCAGAGTGGTTAGTGCGCTGGTCTCTCGTAGCAACGGTGCCGGTTTCCATTCACGGTATCGACACGCTTCAGTCTACCCAGCATTAAATCGGTACCTGACTTTAAATTTCAGTTAGGGAAAGAAAAGGCAGCAAGGAAGGGAACTGGTCACCCCCACCTCTCGATTCTTGACCTGGTATGGTAAAGTCCTTGTTACTTCCCCCCCCCCCCCCCCCCACGACATTATTAGCAATGTGACTATCTTTTATAGAATTACAGATGGGCACTCAATGCATTGTTTTTTAAAAGAGTAATAGCATACACATATAGGGAAAGCGATCAGTTTCATGTAAGCAAAAAACGCTTTAGTTGGACATTTTCTGTTTCATTTTTTAAAATAAAAAAAGAATAAAAATTGTATATATTTATATAGAATAATAATTGTCACGGATTGCCTCCCCTGCTTTGCAGTAGTGGTCCAACAGTGACCAAAACTGAAGAGTATCTTAAGATTTTAGATTGTTTGGTCACATTATTAATATTGGCTTCCAAGGTATCTACCTGCACGCAAGATTACTCTTGGCAGAGATGTAGACAGAAGATTAATGACACTTCTACCTTAAGGTAGCTTTCACAAGATATTCATAGAAGTCAAGAACAAAAGCTGCTTAGGGCTGAGCAATTTGTTAACTTATTATCTGATCCGTCGCTTTTTGTGAAGGGTTTAAACAATGGTTCTGGCCCGTTAAGCCCCCAGTTGGTTTAATCCAACGAAAGCCCTCTTACATGTAATGTCTCTCAATATATATGTAATTATTAAATAGTCTTGCTCATACGTTTGCTTTCATACTTCTAATGACTAAATAAACAATTATTTGTTTAGTTTAAAATAACATACAACAAATTTAATAGTCAATTAGTTCAACAAGTTAGAATAAGGATTAAGTGGGGGTGAAAGGTAAATTAAATGTTTCCTCACAGAGGTTGGATCGGGGCGCTATAAATGTCCGTGTTTTGCTGTTGCCTGTGACAAAAAAAAATAAACTTAACTCCAGATGAGTCCTGCAGCTGTGGTTCATCAATTCTGTGATGACGAAAGCCTTTTCCACATTCTCTTCCACTGTAGGCGGTTAAGGTGTATGCTTTTCCTTCGCAATAGCGGCGTGAATACCACAAATTGTCTGTTGGCTTGTAACCACAAACTTTAGACAAATAGAAAGAAACAAATGCCTGCTGAGTACATTTGTTCGCCGCAAACTATCAGGCCCGTTGTCATGCGCTCCACCCACCAATGTTAACCTCTCAGAAGAATTAAATTTCCAAGCACATAGTGTAACTCAGGGAACATGCTGAAAATTCACCAATATCCTTCTGGGTGTTAACTAGGAAATTGCGTCTGGAGTGCGTGAATAATGATTTGCTTGAATTACAATTAAAAAATATACATAAATCTCCCAAGATAATATGTTACACCTTAAGCACATGTGATGTAATCATCAATCATTACTCATCACTACTCCCGTCGGAGTCTGGGGTCGCTCTGCTCTTGGGTTTCCTGTACGACTAGTCAGAAAAATCACCAGCTCTTGCAGTAGTGGTTTATGCATATACTATTTTCATATGCTGAGGTTGCCAGCCTTGTATATAACCACTTAGCAAGAAACCTGTATAATTTACATTAGTAAATAAATTGTTTACACTTACCCCAAAATTGTGGAAATACACAATCTCCTTGCACAGATTTAGACTGGACACAGCTCTGTATTAGAATGTTCGAAATCACTTTGGTCTGGAAATTAGAGTTAATTCCTCTGACGGCAGGTGTTCTGCGAAATCTAGCCTTTGGAAAACGTTTGTTTAATTCCTCTATAACTTGGTCTGGGAAATTAGAGTTAAATCCTCTGACGGCGGATGTTGTGTGAAATCACCTGGGTCTGGGAAAACTTTTGTTAAATTCCTCTATGACTTGTTATCAAATTCCTAGGATTCCAGTCTTGTTAATTAAAGTCCTGGCTCTTTTAAGTTTCCAGTCTTGTATTAAAAATGCGGGTTTACTTGTGAATTCCAAAGTTGCCCACTACTCGGTCTGTTACTTATAGTTGTGGAATTTTTAAGTCCAATGTCTCCTTTTTCTTTCTGGCTTTTAGGAGTTGCTGATATGACTTGTGCGCTGCAGTCTCTCTGTGTGATCTGTGTCTGTGTTTTCATCACACTATATTCTCAGTTCTTAGTGCAAATCACAGATTGCACTTCCGACTAGTGTGCCAATAAAATGCATTGTACATTTCAGCTCTTGAAAATGAACCAATCCAATCGAATCTCGTTTAGCACTCCGTGAGTAGGGGTGTTTCAAATTTAACAAAAAATACCCTTACGTGTTTCACAATATTAAATTTAATATCCACGCGTGACCTCTTACAGTGATGTCATATCGTTGCGTCAGACATCCTCCGGCATCTTGTGCACAACTCATAAACACCACATGTAAACTCATTTGATGTCCAGATGCCACCTATCGCCAATATTGTCTCTCCAGACAGATTATCGTGATAATCACGCACATGGATGGTCCAGTGAAACGATAAACGCATCTACCACCTGTGTAATCTGCCCACCTCAGACGGCTATCTCAGACAGACAATATTGGCTTCTATAGATGTTGATCGGGCGAGACCGTCTTTTCATGAAAAGAATCTCGTTTGCTGACCGGTGATAATAACTGAGTATTGTTACGATAATACCCCAGTTCACCTGGCGGAACGTTAATAAGTCTGAGGAGTGGTAAACAAGATAAAGACAAACCCATAGCAACTACTTCCATAGGGGAGTGGAGTGTCAGAGACTTTCCCCTACTAGATTCGGCACAGAGAGTATAATAATGAATGAAAGGCCATAAAAACATGTCAAATTATAGCGATTAAACAGAGGAAGAGAAAAATGAAGAAAAGAAGTGATCCTGCTAAATGCTCCATAGGGAGGGAAAATAAATATATCGAGTATGATTCTGTACATCATAGTTATAAATGGAAAGTGCCGGTAAAAAACATGCCTATACTGGGGAAATATTAATAATCCAGGAAGCGCAGTAAAAAAAAAAAAAAACTCCAGGTTCTTGACCTGTCAGAAAATGCCATTTTGGTTTTAACTGATGATGAGATCGCGGACCTGAACAAGCATGTAGCCAGAGTGCGGAACTTTCTTCTGAGACTTTCTGGCAATGCTATAGCCTGCGTCTGCTCACAGATCAACTTTATGGGTGAGTGCAGGAAAGAAAGTAGAGCGTTGACTTTTTTATAGTTCATTGTTTTATTCCGCGTGCATGTGCTAAGCATCTTCGCAATTGAAAATTGCAAAAAGCGCCACTTATTTCACTTTGTCTGATTGACCAATCGTCTTTGCTTTAGCACGTGATACCACTCGTGGACAAGCCTGTCTCACCTCTGGATTACAGGGAATGTATCGCCATTTCACTCTTCTAGATAGTTCTGGCACCGGGCTATGTAAGCACCCAGGTGCAGGTGGTCTAACAAGGGTCTAGCATCTGACAGATCGGTTAACGGTATCCCTAAAATTGGTACGGTGTTGTCGACTAATTGTGTGCGTCTAGAATTGATTCCTCCTACTTACATAACCAAGCGTAATTATAAAAAAGATTAGAGAAGTGATGGAAATTGATGATCTACTAGTTATGCGCGTATGTTGCATAGAGATGGTGAAAAGATACGATACGTAGGTCATCGCGTGAAACGTGAATGGATCGTGTGCGTAATACTCAGTTAAAGAAGAGGTGAGGCAATACACGTAGTCTGCTAACCTACCTTACTAAGAAGGAGAGAGATAAATAAAAAAACAAAGAGAGGTCGGGTCGAACGGATGTGCGACCAAGACATTGGCATACACATGTTTGCAATTCTCAGATTTGATCTAACTCGGATAAGAATTAAAGACATTTTATTGTTCACCAGAAAAAATTTACACCATTACTAAAGAAAGCATATGAACTTTATTTCGATTCGAAAGTTGATGATGCAAATAAATCTTGGAAGCCAAATGCAGTTTGTTCGACTTGTGCAAATAAATTGGCAGGTTGGTTACGAAAATCGCCGAAGCATAAGTAGATGCCTTTTGGAGTGCCAGTCATATGGAGTGAACCGACAAATCACGCTACTGATTGTTACTTCTGCTTGACAAATATCCATGGTTTCACTTTTAAAACTAGAAAGTCTGTGGCTTATCCAAATACTGAATCGGTTTCGAAACCAGTGCCTCATAATCCAATAACGTGTCCGATCCCTGTTCCACCAGAACAATATCCGTTGGACATGAATGAACCATCAGAAAGTGATAGTTTACCTGCTTTAGAAACTAATTCTGACTCGGATTATATACCGGTGAATGATGGTGTTCACTTAATTAACCATTCAGAACTTTCAGATCTAATACGTGATCTCGCTCTTACCAAAGGACAAGCGGAATTACTCGGTTCGCGACTCAAAGAATGGAATCTTTTTCGTCATAGACACAGGGAACTTGTTCAATACTTTGAGATGGATGATGACATTTGCTATTGCAAAGATGTAAACGGTCTAATTGTGCACCTCGGTCATGAGCACATAGTCAACGAATGGAGACTTTTCATCGACTCTTCCAAGACTAGTCTAAAAGCCGTGTTATTGCATAACTGAAATTTATTTTCATCAATTCCAGTCGCCTACTCTGTGGAGGCTGAGATGCAAAGAATGAACCAGAGTTGGGGCACTGTACGAAGGATGGCCACCGACCGGGCAAGGTGGAATCAATTTGTTGTTGCCCTACAAGACGCCACTAGGCGTGATGGCCACTGACTGCTTTGACGGTCGGCGGCTAAGGATCAAAGAAGAAGAAGACTCTGTTCATATCAAAGAAACATGACAATGTGGCTATACTTTTGGCAAAAATAAAGTACAATGACTACCAATGGCGGATTTGTGGAGACCTAAAGGTCATTGCAATTCTCATGGGCATGCAGACTGGGTATACTAAATTTTGTTGCTTCCTATGTGAATGGGACAGCCACAACAGACAGGAACATTATGCAAGAAAGGTGTGGCCTATCAAGGATCGTATGCAGCTCGGGCATAAAAATGTAATACACGAGCCATTAGTTAACAAAGACAGCATCATTTTACCACCGTTACATATAAAGTTGGGGTTAATGAAGAATTTCGTAAAAGCATTAGATAAAACGAGCAAAGCTATCACTTATCTTCGAGAATAGTTTCCGCAAGTTAGCGATGCAAAGATAAAGGAAGGTATCTTTGTAGGACCTCAGATTAGGAAAGTTATTGCAGACAAACAATTCGAGAACTTGTTACATGGTAGTGAACTTCGTGCATGGATGGCATTCAAATCGATCGTCGATAACTTTCTGGGAAATCACAAATCTGTCGACTATGTGCATATTGTTAAGCAGTGCATAGATGCATACAGCATTATGGGCTGTAACATGTCCCTCAAAATCCATTTGCTCGATTCGCATCTTAACTTTTTCCCTGACAACCTTGGCGAAGTCAGCGATGAACACGGAGAACGATTCCATCAAGATATCACCGTAATGTATTCGCGTTATCAAGGACGGTGGAGTGTGACCATGCTTGCCGATTATTGTTGGATGCTTCATCGCGATGTACCACATGCCATTCACCGACGAAAGTCGACTGCTAATAAATTCAAGTCTACATAACTGTTATAGTTCTTGTACGAATGATGTTGTAATACTGTATGCGTTGTTAAAAAAACTTCAATTGCGTATTTCTAGATATCCCGACCTGATAGAGAAAAACGGTTTGCAGATTTAAAAACAGCGCATTAAAATTTACCAGAAAAACATAGAAATGTTAGAGAAAGAACAAAAATTTTTTTTTTTGTTAGCCAGTGTAATCAGCAAAGCAAATGCACCTCTTTTATATCACGCAAGAGTACGATGTGTCCCCTAAAGAAAACTTCTCTAGCCCAGCCTATCGGTTACGACTAAAAAAATATTTTTGTTCCGACAGTTCCCTTTCTATATATTAATATATATATCCACCACTCACATACACAAACACAGATAAGTGACGACAGTTAGACGCACAAACGTGAAAAACTATACTAATGGAATGCGGATGATGGGACGAGCTGACCAACACAGAAAATACAGTTTATGTAAATTTTATTTACCGTAAATAAAAAAATTTCACAACATATATATTATCATATATCGAATTTAAAGAAAAATCATAGGGGTACAAAATTAATACAGAAATAGACCCATAAGTACTATCTCCCCCTGTAGATACAAGATCCCACAATGAGAAGTTAATTAACCCCCAAAAGGTCAAAAGATTAGCACTTTGGTATAGACTTTTGACTATACTGTAAAGAACAGAGTTTCTACGTTATTTTATTCTGTCCATGTCCTCAATAAGGCTCCCAATGGACCTTTTATTGGTCTTGTTAATTTTGGTTGGCTATTCGGGAGACCAATTTTTCATGGCACCGGTAATTATCATGTAACTGGAAGTATGGTGGTGGTGATCTTCCTCCCTTTTGTTTGTAATCACACACGAACCGTCCACTAACAATTCTTTTCCTGGGGTTTTCCCGCAGTTTCAGATTGAGGGGACTTCCCTCTCTTTTATTTTCATCCAGTTCACGGAATTCCGACCAAGGGATTGTCGGATAAGACTGGGTTGAGGTCACTGTTTGTACAATACGCATAGTGGCCATTTTCTCTGGTTTAGTTGTGTGTGAAATGGAGTCCTCCTATCCTATTTAGTCGTAGCTCATGTTCCCGTTGTAATCTTTTATCTTCGGCTTCCCTTTCTGCAACCTGTCTTCTTTCTTCCTTCTCAGCCTCCAGTTTCTGTTCTTCCAACTGTAATCTTTTGATCTCAGCCTCCCTCTCAGCCTCAATTTGTAATCTCTTAATTTCCCTATCAGCTTCTAATTTCCTCTTTTCCTCTAACCTCCTATCTTCTCTTTGAATAAATGAATCAGTCTTTGATGTCACATACTGAATCAGAACTTGCCCCTCCATTCCCATTTCCTTTGCAGTCTGTAGAGCAGCTGATCTAAATTTGGCAAAATCTGCAATCTTTTGTACCAAATTATATTTACTCTAGCTAAAATAACTGACAAAGGTTATAATTAATTAATTAATTAAGGGCTATGCCAACTCAAACAATTCTCCACCTTATAAATATTATTAATTTTATTACTATTAAAAATCCCGGGACGGGACTCCAATATATGTGGTGGGTTTTGATGTTAAAGAAAATTAGTTAGTATGTGTCTACAGAGTGAGGTCAGCTATGCAAGTCCCTGAGTCTAATAGTTGAGTACGATGTTCTCAGCGTACCTGACTGCTACCACCCTACGATCTCACTCTGCGATTTATTTTGGGTATCTAGTGTTTGTGATGTTATTTATATGGCTTGATGTCTAGGGTAATGAAAATGTAGTGATAAATGCGTTAAACAAATACAATCTAATTCACTAACATCGAATAAACAAGACTGGGTTTAAAGTTATGATATATATGTATATACAATTTAATTTCCTGTCCCTCAAATTTTTTTAGGACAAGAATGTTTAACTTAAAATGAAATTATGGTTTTTATAACAATTTAAATACACAAGCAGGACATTTGTCCAATATATCTTAATATGTCAATGGTTATAAAACTCTATTCCTTGTTGGAGACTACTGTTATTCGAAGAGTCAATATTTGGAAAAACTGGTTTTAACATCATATCACAAACTGTTACTGAATATGGTGGAGATCGAACATATTTGAGCTAACATGTAAGCCCTGAAGATTTAGGCTTATCTTATAATCCCTGTAGACCCTGGATGACAGGTTGAGAAAACTGCACACGATCCACTGCCGTGTATTCTGGAGTCTGCTATTACTTGTATGCTTTGATAAAGAAACAACAGGTGGGTTGCCTCAACTTCTGCAGCTCCGACTTATGGCCAACTTGATCTGTGTGATGTAACCCTGAAACAAGAGGAACAAGCTTCCATAAGTCTCCAGCTGACTACCTCCACCACTACCAATTTAACATCATTAAACAAGTATTGTGATCAGATATAATAGCTAACTAAATTAGCTACAGTTTTTAACTTTATTGTGACTTCTTCATAAACAGTGGGTATCTTCTTTCCACATAGTCTCAACGCCTCTGTCAATATACATCATCTTCTTCTTCAGCTGAAATACAATCTTTTCTTTTTTTCAACGTTAATATACCAATAGGCCGCCAGTGACTTTCTGGTCTTACAGTCAAAATATGTATGACAATATTCAACTCAACTTACTTACTTACTTAGTCGTTCCCCTTCTACCGTGAGGTGTAGAGGTTTGGAAGAGAGAGCGCCAGACTATCCTATCGGCTGTCTTCCTCCTGGCCTGGTTACATTCTAGTCCTCGGTCCTTCAAAGATTGTCTAATGTTGTCCTCCCAGCGAACTCTGGGTCGTCCTCGGGGTCTGGATCCTTGGCTCTTTGTTTCCCATGCTTGTCGTGGTATCCGATCTTCTCCCATTCTGCAGACATGGCCAAACCATCTTAATTGAAACTGTTCTACTTGGGTCTGCAGGGGGAAGGATTTAAGGCCTTGACGTATCGTCTGGTTGCATACCATGTCTCTTGTTACTTCAACCACCTTCCTCAGATACCTCATTTCTGATGTTTGGATCTGGCTTTTATGGGTTGTAGTCATTGCCCATGACTCGCATCCATGTGTCAAGACTGGGACATAGGTGGAGCGGTATACAGCCATCTTCGTTTTCTTACCAACCTCTCTCTTGCTTAGGAATCCTCGATTTATGGCATGAAAAAGTCTCACAGCTGCTGCTTTTCGAGCGGCCAACTCTTCTTTGATGCCTCCCTTTCGGTCTATAATAGCTCCGAGGTATTTAAAGTGGTCGACCTGCTCCAGGACCTGTTCTCCCAGCTTAATCTGATGTCTTCTTTCTTCTCGTGATATCACCATGGATTTTGTTTTAGAGCTGCTTATGACCATTCCTCTCTTCTCCAGCTCTTCCTTCCAGACTTGCAGATTGGATTGGAGATGTGCCTCTGATTTAGCAATCAGGGCAACATCATCGGCAAATGCCAGCTCCGAAATATAGACCTGTCTCATCTTCCAGTACCCCACTGAATACTTTCTTGTTTTCTCCTTACATGCCTTGATGACATCGTCCATAAGGAGTATGAAGAGGTAAGGTGATAGGATATCACCTTGTCTTACACCAGTGGTGGTCCTGAACTCTTCTGACTTATGGTTTGCTGTCCTCACATAATTTCTGCAAGACTTGTAGAAGCTCCGTATAGCATGAATCAGAGGTGCTGGAATATTCTTCCTTGCCAAACAGTCCCAAAGTTTGCTCCATGGGACCCTGTCAAACGCCTTTTCCAGATCTATGAAACAAAGATGCATCTCACTCTTATACTCAAGGGCCTTTTCACTCAGCTGTCTGAGTGTGAAGATTAGGTCTTGAGTACTTCGGTTTGCACGGAATCCGCACTGGACCTCATCCAATTGTGGCTCAGCTAGGCGTCGCAGTCTCTGCTCTAGGATTCTAGAGTAGATTTTACCAGGGACACTGAGAAGGGATATGCCTCTATGGTTTCCACGCTGTCGATTGTCACCCTTTTTGAAAATTGGTGTTATGATTTAGTTTAATTTGCTTCCTATGTCTGCTTAGACATGCCTCTGCTCCTAGTATGTCGCAATCTTCCACAAAGGCAAAAATGTCGTACACACACAATGTTATGGCGCCCTATCTGGGTTGTCCTCTACATCAAATAATGTATTAAAAAGGTTATTCATCTTACCGCAATCAAAGAAATAATCACACACTATGTTAAGGTTTAACAGGCTGTCAATGGTCACTTTTAAACAGCTGCTGCTACAGACGCAACGGCAATTTATTGCTCTGCTTGAAACCTTGCTGGTATGAAAAATCTCTATCAAGTGGCACCCTGCATAGCAGAAGCGCTAGTTTTATTCTCCCCTATGTCTATTCTAACATTAACCAATCAGTTTAAACTAAGTCCGATTTGACTCTTTTTTGAAAATCCCAAACATTTATTTTTGAAAATCCCAAACATTTTTGTACGTCTATCAATAAGTTCGTCCATCTGATTCTAACATTTCTGTTTAGACTATGTGTCGCTTACGCTGGCAAAACTTCAAAGTTATACCTCTCCCCTTCCTCCTAGTAGTGTCTAGCAAATGAGGCAAGCCAATGTGACTTGTTTCCAAGCAACGACTAGAAAAATGTTACTTTTAAATTGAGTTGGGATATCAGTGTGATCGTCTGTCTGTTTGTCTAATTTTATTTTATGCGATAACTCAGTCACTTTTGAAGCTATCTAAAAGATGAAAAGTGATTATTAATCAGGCTAATGTCTTTTATCTAGCCAGTATATTTTCATCTACGTCTTTATCTAAGTTTTCATCTTCGTACTTTTCTCTTTATTTATAAGTCTAGATACGTTTTCATAGGAAATAGTATAGTATTGAATAAACAACATTATTGCTTTCAATTCCATTCTGTCTTTTCCTTTTTATTCATCCCTCATAACATTATCTACGTTTTCTGTCTTTATTTAGTCCCATCCTCTCCCCTGCACTCATGTGTTCGTTAGTTTCAGTTTGCAAATACCCAAGTGGGTTGTAGACTTGTTCCATACTAACCCCCCCCCTCTCTCTCTCTCTCTTTCTCTCTCTCTCTCTCTCTCTCTCTCTCTCTCTCTGTCTCCCGTCTTTTTTTGAAGACGAAACACGTGTTTGCCGACTTGCCCAAAACGGTTTCATGTTATATTTAAAAAATTAGTACGGAGCAACGAAAAAGCCTTTTGTAAGGGGGTGGATACCCTCGTGTGGCGTTAATAGTTTCAAATCGCATGCCTCTCGTTGGCGTTTTTGAAAATGCGACATTCTGAAAAACGACGTCTAACGGCAACTGTCGCATGTTGTAACTAATAATAGATTCTTAGAATACGTTTTACAAAAAATTCAAGGAGTGTCCCAAAGTTTGCATTAGATTTTATCGTCCTTGACAATTTTCAAATTCTTATAGTAGCGGGTTATAAACGGTAACTTTACGTTCCTAGAATTGGACTTTTGAAAAATATGCGCAGGGTAGGGCAATGGTAGCTATCTTGGCGTATTGGAACAAAATTCAATTACAGTATTATCATAAAAAATTTGAGAGGGAGGGTTAAAAACGGTGCATTTTAATACAGACAGAGCGGCGCGTTGAAAATCACACACACCAAATCCAGAAGCCAGAGTGAGAAACTGGAAGATAGAATCTGCAAGAAAAATTATTTTTTCACGCTGCATGCAGGGCAGATTAACGTCAACCAATACAGCCTCACCGTGAGCTTATTAATCCTAAGAGGGTATGTAAATTTATTAAAGATGTATGTATGACTAATATCAATCATTTCAGATTTTATTTACGATTTGATTGTATCAAACATAATAAAAAGGGAATGACGCTAACCAGAGATAACCTCCACCGGCATTGTCAGGAAGTATAACCATTAATTGGTTAGCCAAATATATCATGGCTAGTTCTTGCATGGAAGCTTACGACATACCAGCAAGTACATAAGTGACTTGACATCCATAAGTGGAAGGCAAATGTTATATCTTACCCACGTAACATAACATGTGATTTATTCATGTATTTTGTTATTTTCTGCACAGTGGACAGTATCTTATCATGCAATCTCTGTAACATACTACCACGAATCATTCATTTATATACAAACACTGAAGACATGGTCGCCTCATGAACAGCAGTGGGTGGTGAGATTTTTGGAACACCATGGCCACCTATTACCTTTCGTTCCATGTTTTATGATCGAGTTTTATGATCATTCCTGATCGAATTTAACTAAAGACTTGAGGACCTGTTGATCCTGTTAACCGAAGCCTAGAGGTCAACCAATCTTTAACACCTTAGTCCCCCGTAGGTATAGGGCGGGCTGAAGGAAAGTCTTCCTGATCATCAGTGTGTCTCAGGAACATCGAACAAACACAAGATGAGTTTTTCTGTATTCAATCCAACAAACACCGTGAGCCGTTTCTAAAGCGACTGTCGATGATGATAACAGCTAGAGACTAGATAGCAATATATATATCAAAAATATGCTGTGACAGACTGTTCTAATTTCAGTGGAAGATTCATCCAAGATTTTTTACTATTATTTATTTTAATTTGTAACTATAAATAATCATACATTTTACCATCTTCCAACACCCATTTCTCATTACAAGAATATATAGATGTACATAATAAATTATGAAATTGTACTCATTTGACTTGGTAAATTTTTAACTGTTAAAGTTTGAGTTACTTTTTCTAATTTAATTATATTATCACATAGGGTTACTATAGCGAAAGTGGCACAGTATACTTCTGAAGCCTAAATCTATTGTCCAGCTCAGAGTATTCACAGCCGTAACTCAATTGTGATACCAGTGTACTTCTCGGGCACTGGAACTTCATACTTTCTGGAGAGAGATTCTACTTCTTCTCTACCACTATCATCACACTAGGAAAACCTTTCGCTACACTTAGTCTGCGCTTATTTATTTCTAGGTCCCAAAGGAGAATTTTGAAAAAATAACACTGCAACCTACCAAGCATGTCATAAAAGGCAAACAATGATGGATGGCCGTAGGGCTAGCTACCCCTTCTCATAGAAACTTCAAGCAAAAAGGACTTACGTGAATATGAAAACATAATGAAAACCAAGTTATTCAAATAATTCATATCAGAATAAGGTCCTTCATCCAAAGGATTAATAACGCAGTCCAAAGAAAGCTGAAAGTAGTCTGGGTTACTGACTCGCCATCTTTCTCCAAGGAAAGATTTATGCATATTTGGTACTGTACTGGAACCATCTGTTTATTAAAATTCTCTAAATGTTTTAATACCTGGAGCAACAGGTTGTTTTTCATGATCTAGGACAAGGGACTTTACCCTTTGTTTCACCTCCTGACCCTGTTACAGCATTTGCTTGTAACTTTAAAAAAAAAAATAAAGTTTTGCCTCGTTTTGGCAAGGCGCGCCCCGGGTTCAACCTAGGCACAGGGCCGGTCGGTTACATTAGGACACATGTGCAAATATAAAAGACCGTGTGGGATGGTCATTCGTAATGTTGCTTGTGACATCAGCTCATTGCTAGACTATTCTTAATCATCAGGCCACACTTTGGTTTTGCTGCGTTTGATTTTCTTTGCTGTACAGCTAATGTTAGTTTCTTTACTTTGATATTTCTTTCTTCTGAGTATTTTTATTTGTTACATAATTATTTTTTACGTAATTATGTTTTTCTTCTCATATTTGCCTTACCATTTGTAATCTTCTCATGGTCTTTCTATATTTCTCATTAAATATTTGAACGTATTTGTTAATAACTGGTAATTATTATTTGTGTTGTCGCGGGTTGTCTCCCCTAGAAAGACATAAAAAGAAGGCACAGTATGGAAAAGAAGACTGGTAGGGCACTGTTACCGTATATTTACGGCCACCACGAATGTTATGTCCTTTTTTTTATGTGACCACTATAAATGTTAAGGTGGGATTTACGTATGATATGTAGGAACGTAACGATCTCCTTGCTGTGTACTGTTGTAGTCCGTCCGACCTGGGCCAAGCAGCTTTGTTATGCATGAATAGCTCACCAGGCGTTGAGGCGCTGAAAGGATGTCATGTTGACATTCGAACATCAGACATTTCATGTATGTAAGGTACTCGAAGATTGTATGGTTGACAAGTGAGGTGGGTGTGTAGAGACACGAATGCGTATAGGATCTTTGAAATGTAAACAAGGCACCCACTCACTCACATGCAGTAGTCAGTAATTGTAGAAAACTACTGGAACTTTCAACCATTTAATTACGTGACACAGTGACATCAACAGGTACAGTCAAATGGACGAGAATCAAGACACATCATGTATATTGGATATGACTGGCAAAACATCTGGTAAATAAAGCTTGAACCACTCATCTATAAGGACGTTATCGACAATGGTCTGTCCTTTAACTACTGTTCATAGGTGGTAATAATTAGGAACATAGAACATCATCAGTTCCGTATAGCTCGTAGGTATGATGCTAATAACGCTGGCTTGACAACCCATTCTTTTCCTACTGGAGCTCAGGGCCTCTGACTGAACGCGTCAGGTAGTCCTTAAACAAATATAGTTGCTTAATATGGAAGTCTGTGAACTTGATAATAATGTCAAGACTTCATCTGGTTTCATCTTTCAGGTACTTCTTCTTCTGCTCAAAATTATAGGCCGTAATGACGGGCCTTATAATGGTTGATAAACAACTGTACATTTTTCCATAGGCATGTATTATCTTTCATGCTGAGACGTACCGCCATCCTGCGGGTTTCATAACAATATATGGTTATTGTGCTTCTATAAAGTACTTCAACGAATAGACCTAACTGGCTACGTCAAGCACACATAATGGACTCTGGATCCCAAGAACTGTGAGCGCTACTCACAGGTTCATACTAAATGTTCTGCAAACAAACTTTGCGTAATAATAAAGTAATTTTACCTTGGACAGAATTCCAAACACAACACAAATAACACCTGTCGTCATTCCAGACGAACAGAATAACTCTGGGGAATCACTAATATGACAAGACTATCTTTTCCCCAGATAATGCAGAGAAGACACAACGGACATCTTCGTCCGGCAGAAACCAGCTCATAACTCTCAGACGGAAGTCTGCTCGGTTCGCGCTAAAAGCTAGCGCATGCGTAGACAGAACAGATTTGAGAACAGTTAACTATCCCGTCTTAAGAAAGAAGAAACACAGGGTAGGTAACTCCTAATCAACCTGTGTCAGGGAGTTAACATACAGTTCTGTACCTTCGATTATCAAAAATATAAAATAGATTTACATCTTCTGGAACCGACACAAATGACGGTAACAGGCACAATAAAATGAATAGCACGGTCATTTTGTGACATCTGTCCACATGTTTGCGGTTTCCTTTGTCATTGCTTGTAGCATTTCTATGTCTCATCTTTGTTTTCTGTTTGTGACTGGCTAATGAAGGGTAAGCAAAAAACGTCCAATATTTCTACATCAAGCCTCATTTCACCAACATCTACAATGCCCTCTCATATGTCACCTAGAGCTTCAATTTAGCCTTATGTCACTATAGCTCCTGTCTCAAATGACACATCTACAGCTCCAGTTCTGTCTCAAAGGCCACATCAACAGCTCCAGTCCTGTCTCAAATGCCACATCTGCATCTCCAGGCATGTCTCAAATTCCACATCTACAGCTCCAGTCCTGTCTAGAATTCCACATCTACAGCTCCAGTCCTGTCTCAAATGCCACATCTACAGATCCGGTCCTGTCTCAAATGCAACATTTACAGCACCAGTTATGTATCAAATGCCACATCTACAGCTTCAGTGAAGACTCATGTTTCCTCCTATATTTTTTTTAAATAATCCAGTCTCAAATATCATTTACAGCTTTGTGTGACAAAACTGGGCGGTCCCTATCGATCTTTGTTTCTCTCCGGCAGTATCGGCATATTTGTGGTACTGATTTTTATTACGTGCTGTCAATTATCGCACTTTTCTTTCTTTTTTCGTTATTTTTCTGCTTGTGTAGCAAATATTTTGTAGGTGCAAACATTTGTTGACACTACTCTCTGTAATGTCACCTGTTTGTTACCCGGTCATCCTGGCTTGCGGTGAGCAACTGAGATAAGATAGTCGCTGGCGTGTTTAGATTGAACCTCTGATAAGACGACTCGTTTGGTAACCCAGATGGGCAGACGCGAAGTTTTGTGTACTCATACGACAGATAACGAAATTACTGTCTGTGGGACATATATGGGCAGACAAGTGTGACATAATCGCTTCCGGGACGACTTGTTATGACTATATTACTTTCTAATAAAGTAATAAGTATTACAGCTTACACATGTCATGTGAGTTCCCCGATCTGTCTGTAAGTTTGTACACAAGGGCATCGGACATCAAAATACCAATAATATGAGACGTGACCTTTGCAAAATTTTTCCGTGTCGGAAATATTTTGAAAGTATCACACCCGACCTGTTTGAATATGATTGGAGCGTTTATTTAACTCCATCACAAACGAAGGTGGGAAGACAGGGACTATAGTCTGACCATTTTGCAGTTTTATTTCACTGTGAATTTCACGCTCGCCAAAACAACATCAGACCTCGCCAGAGTGTAGATTCATAATTCCTTTTGTTAACCGGACCTTTTATTGGAGAACCAAATAGGACTTACAAAGCACAGGAAATCTCTACATTTTAATAAGGAACACCGGGACTAGGAAACTGAAGAAAGACACGGAGTCAGATCGAACTGAAGTTAAAATTGACGACCCCCAGGACACGTGATAGAAGGTAGCTGCCAGTGCCATTTTTACGTCCTCTGAGCAAAAACGTCTGTGAGCCAAGATTGGCATAAGTAGTGCATTTTTCATTATATGTTTCATTACTAACATGTGAACTAACATATATATATATATATATATATATATATATATATATATATAATAATATATAATATATATATATATATATATATATATATATATATATAATATATATATATATATATATATATATATATATATAATATATATATATATATATATATATATATATATATATATATATATATATATATATATATATATATATATATATATATAATATATATATATATATATATAATATATATATATATATATATACATATATATATATATATATATATATATATATATATATATATATATTATATATATATAAATATATAATATATATATATATATATATATATATATATATATATATATTTATTACCATGTGAATTTTAATATGTGAAACTCACTATTGGATGTCAAAGTCATTTGAGGCGGGAAACCTCAGCGTATAGAATGATGATTCATGAACCACCACTGCACGGGCTGGTTATTGCTTTATTGATAGTTTCGTAAAGAGAACTAAAAGCATAAAGAAGTTCCAGATTCCCTATAGAGCAGGAAGGGAACGGTGAAAGAAATGATGTACATTCTAAGTATAATTCTGACATTTTCAAAGCAGTGTAAATTTTCTATAAACATATTCACTTCAAAATTAATGTAAGTTTTCAAGCTTAAACCAGTGTAAGTGTCTATATGAAAATATTCATTTTAAAGTAATTGAAGTTTCAAGCTTTTCAATCAGTGTAAAACATAAATGAAAACATATTCAATTTATATTGTGAACACGTTTCAATCAGTTCTTCTTCTTTGATCCTTAGCCGCCGACCGTCAAAGCAGTCATCAAGCCTGGTGGCGTCTTGTAGGGCAACAACAAATTGATTCCACTTTGCGAGATCGGCGGCCATCCTTCGTACAGTGCCCCAACTCTGATTCATATCTCGCATCTCAGCCTCCACAGTCCTCCGCCAAGTTGTTTTTGGTCGGCCTCTCTTTCGTTTTTTTCAGGGGTCCATAGCATAGCTGTTCTTGTGATGGCATCGGGGTCTCTTCTGAGGACATGGCCAACCCAATTCCAGCGTCTGCCAGCTATGCTGGTGTGCATGTCCTCTTGCTTGCTCCGAGTAAGCAGATCTTGGTTGGTGATGGTATTCGGCCAAAAGATTCGGAGAATTTTTCTTAGGCATGTTGTGTGAAAAGAGGACAATTTCGACATTTCCTTCTCTGTAACTCTCCAGCTCTCAGCGCCATAGAGAAGCACAGAAAGCACACAGCTCTGATATAATCTTAATTTTGTGCTTGTGCTGTACTGAGAGGACTTCCAGATGTTGTTTAGAATAAAAAAGGCTGTTCTTGCTTTGTTCATTCTGTTGTTATGTCTTTGCTTGCTCCGCCGTCTGGTGTTACTATGCATCCTAGGTATGTGAAGGCGTCTGTCTGCTCCAGTTGCTGATTGCTTACTGATATGGGCTCAGGGTTGCTCACATTGAGCGTCATGACCTCTGTCTTCTTTAGGTTGATGTTCAAGCCCACCTGCTGGCTATACTTATTAAGTCTATCCTTTTTTTCTTGTATGTATTGATGTGAATGTGCTAGTAGTGCAATGTCATCTGCATATTCCAGATCTTCCAGTGTAGAAAATGTAGTCCATCTTATTCCTCTTAGACTGCCCTCTGTTGTCTGACGCATCACCCAGTCTATGACTGTTAAAAATAGAGTGGTTGATAAGGGGCATCCCTGTTGTACTCCTGTCTTCTCATCGAGGGTAAATTCTGATATGGGATGGTAGAATAGAAGAGGGGGGCACATAACTATGTGTCGGAAAACGCGTTACTCAGAAGAGCGTTTCGTTTCTATTTCTATTACCAGTTATTGGTGGTACCATCAAAAAGGACCATTTCTGGGAAAAGAAGGGACGAGTGGTGACGCTTTAGGACGGAAGACCAGCTTTGAAGACTCTCCTAGACTTTCCTGTAAAACGAGCTTCACCCTACGAACTTTGACCAGAGACGAGTGAACGCAATGTACAGAAAACCAACTCATCAGAAGGAGGAGGATCAAAATCGTCACTGGCAGCTAAGTTAACCCATATGCTTCCACTTGAACCTCTTATCAAAAACCGCCACCCGAGTGATGAAAACGTTATTTTTTAATTACCATTATTCCATTCTTTTAAACTGTTAAACTTAAAGTGATTATTAAATTTTGTTTTTTGTAATTATATCAATTTAATATTTGAGAAGAAAAACATAATTACGTAAAAAATAATTATGTTACAAATAACAATACTCAAAAGAAAGAAATATCAAAGCAAAGAAACTAACATTAGCAGTACAGCTACATTAGTAACACGATCAACTTTCATCAACGTGTGTATGACAACATCAGTAAAACAATCAACTTTCATCAATGTGGGTGTGACTACATCAGTAAAACAATCAATTTTCATCAATGTGCGTATAAACAATCAACTTTCATCAACGTGTGTGTGACAACATCAGTAAAACAATCAACTTTCATCAATGTGTGTGTGACTACATCAGTAAACCATCAACTTTCATCAATGTGCGTATAACTACATTAGTAAAACAATCAACTTTCATCAATATATATGTGTGTGTGTGTGTGTATGTGTGTGTGTGCGTGTGCGTGTGCGTGTGCGTGTGCGTGTGCGTGTGCGTGTGTGTGTGTGTGTGTGTGTGTGTGTGTGTGTGTGTGTGTGTGTGTGTGTGTGTGTGTGTGTGTGTGTGTGTGTGTGTGTGTGTGTGTGTGTGTGTGTGACTACATCAGTAAAATTGTCAGCTTCCATGAGTGTGTGTGACTACATAAATACGAGGGGCGTTCAGAAAGTAATGCACCACATCGTTTTTCTCAGTAGCTGTTTATTCAAAAAGCAGGAAATGTATACACAATATACATGGATATGTCATGTAAACATCGGTATTATTCAACATAATCCCCATCAACTTGTACGGCTTTATGCCAGCGCGAAACAAGTGCATGTATTCCTAGCCCGTACCAGATTTTGTCTTGATCATGTAGCCATTTCTTCGCTGCATGAATCACTCCTTCATCATCTTCAAACCTTGTCCCACGGAGTGCATCTTTAAGTGGACAAAATAGATGAAAATCAGAGGGTGCCAAATCGGGATTATAGGGTGGATGGGGTAGTACAGTCCAACCCAATTTGGTGATTGCTTCCCGTGTTGCCAGACTTGTGTGAGGTCACGCATTGTCGTAAAGGAGAAGCAGGTCTGCTGGATTCTTGTGCTGCCGAACTCTGCGAAAACGTTGATTGAGTTTTTTCAATGTCTTAATGTAAGCTTGCGAATAAATTGTCTCTCCTCTTGACATAACGTTCTCAAGAATCACACCTTCAATGTCCCAAAAGACAGTGATCATGACCTTTCCAGCTGAAGGAGAAGTCTTGAATTTCTTTCTTCGTGGTGATTGCGGATGATGCCACTCCATTGGCTGTCTTTTTGTCTCAGGTTCAAAATGATGTGCCCATGTTTTTTTCACCTGTAACGATCTTAGCCAAAACGTTCTCTCCATCAGCATTGAAACGCTCCAACAATTCAGAAAAAATTGCGTTCCTTTGCAATCGGTGGTCATTTTTGAGACTTCGAGGAACTCATCTTGCGCAAACCTTAGAAAATCCGAGAGTTTTTATAACTGCATTTGCAATACCAATGCTGACTAACAGCTGTAAGGCCAATTGTTGAGTAGTGATTCGCATATCAGTAAGAATAACACCCTCAGCGACTTTCAACATTTCTGCGTTGGTGGCTGTGGCAGGACGTCCAAAGCGCGGCCAATCAAGCAGCTCCGTATCTCCACTTCCTGATTCTTTGATTCTCTGAACCCAGCGACTGACTGTACTCCTGTCGACTGCAAAACTTCCATACACATCACTTAGACGCTTGTGAATGTTCACAACAGTTTCCTTCTCTGCAACGAGAAATTCTATCACAATTCGCTGTTTATAACGCAAGTTGCTAACACGCTCCATTTCAACGGTTTAGGGCAGCCGTATTATTTGGCCGGTTGCGGTGCAATTTGGTGCACACAATTGGCACATGCCATGTTTGAAGTGTGCAAAATCCCATGCTTCTATCTTCATTATTAGCTGAGAAAAACGATGTGGGGCATTACTTTCTGAACGCCCTCGTAGTAATCATTTATAAGTAAAATAAATACTGTTTTTTTTTAAAGAATAATAGTTCTTGATATACTGATACAATCACCTTCCATCAATGTATGTGACTACATTAGTAAAATAATCAACCTCCATCAATGTGTGTGTGACTGCATTATTAAACAATCAGCATCCATCAGTCTGTGTGTGACTTCATTGCTGAGAACACAGATGAAAGGGATGTTTTTAATGATGATGAAAAGGATAGTTGAGATTGGGTTATAATGATGTTATAATGATGAATATAGACAATTTCTGGAGAAAATAAAACAACTTCAAAGAACATGTGAAAAACCAGCAGAAAAATTTACGGTAAATGACTAAGATCAAGGGTAACTCAAACTGCCAGGTTAATCCCTAGATATATTGTAGCAAAAACTGCTGCGTAAATCATTAGATAAATTTTAGCAAAAACTGCTACGTAAATCACTAGATTTTTTTTTTTCTTACCCACCGGCACTTGGGCTTTCAGCCCTTTGGCCCAATGACATGTCATTGCGAGGCTGGGGAACCTGAGGACTTTCCTTCCAACCCGGTCAGGAGCTTCGCTCCTTCCCATCCACAGAGGGTTTATCACAGGAGCCGTTCAGGTTATTCAGTCAAATTTCCGGCCGTAAACATTTCTTCAAACGCTGACGCCCGGGTTTGAACCATGAACACCTGGTCGCCAGTACAACGCCGAAGCCATTACACCAGCGCGGCTCCCAAATCACTAGATAAGTTGTAGTAAAATCTGGTGGGGTAGTCACTAGATAAATTGTAGCGAAATCTGCTGGGGGTGGGTTAATCACTAGATAAGTTGTAGCAAAATGTACTTGGTTAATCACTACATAAATTGTAGCAACAACTGGTCAGGTAATCATTAGATACGTTGTAGCAAACATATAAATTAGATAAATTGTAGCAAAAACTGGTGGGGTAATCACTAGATACGTTGTAGCAAAAACTGGTGGGGTAATCACTGGATACGTTGTAGCAAAACCTGGTGGGTTAATTACTAGGTAAATTGTAGCAAAAACTGCTAGGTTAACCCCTACATAAGTTGTAGCAAAACCTGCTTGGTAAATCACTAGATAAGTTGTAGCAAAAACTTCTGGGCTACTTTTTTAGCAAAAGCTTGTGGGGCACCCTAGATACGTTGTAGCAAAAGTGGAGGGGTAATCAAAACCTGCTTGGTAAATCACTAGATAAGTTGTAGCAAAAACTTCTGGGTTAATCACAAGATACTTTTTAGCAAAAGCTTGTGGGGCAATCACTAGATACGTTGTAGCAAAAGCTGGAGGGTTAATCACTAAATAAGTTGAAGCAAAAACTGCTAGGTTAATCTCTAGATACGATGTAGCATAAACTGGTGGGTTCATCAGTATATACGTTGTAGCAAAAATGTCTCGGTTAATCACTAGATATGTTGTAGCAAAAACGGGTGGGTTAATCACTAGATATGTTGTAGCAAAATCTGCTGGGCTAATCACTAAATAAGTTGTAGCAAAAAATGCTAGGTTAATCACTAGATAAATTTTAGCAAAAACTGCTAGGTAAATCACTAGATAAGTTGTAGTAAAATCTGGTGGGGTAATCACTAGATAAGTTATAGCAAAAACTGGTGGGGTAATCACTAGATACGTTGTAGCAAAAATTAGTGAGTTAATCACTAGATATGGTGTACTAAATACTGGTGGGGTAATCACTAGATACGTTGTAGCAAAAGCTGTTGGGGTAATCACTAGATAAGTTGTAGCAAAAACTGGTGGGGTAATCGATAGATAAGGTGTAGCAAAAACTGGTGGGGCTGTCATTAGATACGTTGTAACAAAAACTGCAGGGTTAATCACGAGATACGTTGAAGCAAAAACTGGTGGGGTAATCACTAGATAAGTTGTAGCAAAAACTGCTTAGCACATCACTAGACGAATCGTTACAGAAACTGCTTGGCACAAATGCCATGAAATCTTTTTCATATTTGTACCTCACTTCCAAACTCCCTCCACATTTTTTGGAGCAATCGACTCATCTTATGACAGCACAACACAAGCTTTAGCTAAGGTACACGCTGAGGACATTATTGATAGGGTACACGCTAAGGACATTATTGATAGGGTAGACGCTGAGGACATTATTGATACGGTAGACGCTGAGGACATTATTGATAGCCTTACTAAGCAGTTCTTGTTCTGTAATTTCTAGCGTAATAGGGGAAGAGTTCGGTCGGAAAACAAACGGAGAAGAGATCTGGAGGCATAAATGAAAATGATGAGGAGGGAGAGACATGAGGACTTGATAGGAGTTTAATGAAGACATGATGCCTCGGTAGCTGAGGGCCATGTTGATGATGATGAAGATGATGAGTATGATGATAAAGTGTATTAAGGAACTTTCAGCCTGTGTACATGAATATAAAGCGAATACTGATTTGTATTCTGTACACCTAGATATTATTTCTACACGCTAAATCTGGTGTCAAGCTGTATCCAGTCAGCTTCGGTTTATTCGTTTTCAAAGGCTCAATCGTTCATTACAGCCAACTGTTACAAAAGTAACACAACACAACACACCAACGAGTGTTACACCAGCCAACTCTCGCTATAACGTTTAGTGTGTAACCGATTTCATCGCATCCTCTGTGGCGACTTTAACACTAGCGAACGGCAACGCACAAGGTTGGTAAGGCGGTCGATGAAGGCACCGGATTGGCTCGTTTGACGGTTTGTGTTCACATTTTTTTTTAATATTTTCTTTTCTCGGATTGTGTAGCAAGTTTTCTTCCACGAAAATAATATTAGTATCAGTCATTACGTTGTTAGCCAACATGTCCGGGTCGCATGATACAAAAACAAAACAAAAAAAATAGCCTGCGAGAGATGACCTGGTAATATTTGTTTCTAGGAAACCACTGGGATTACCCTATTACATGACAGAAGTTTGACATCCTGAATGTAAGTACAGTAGCTATTTTTCAAATATTTGCACTGTGCATCGCGGTTCAGTAAATCCCTTTCGTAAACTGTAGTTTTATTTCACAAAATAGCATTCGTTAACGGCTGGCTATTTCAACTAGTGCTTAAACATTTACACATATAATAGCGTATCCTTTAAAGGCATTTTGAAGCTTCACAAAATGAATTAAAAATAAAAATCTACGCAACAGGCAGGCATTCAAATGATTTAACCGGCAAAAGAACACAAGCAACCATTGGCTGTTTGAAATTAAAAGAAAAAACAATATTGATGTGCCAAAAGACGGTAGGATAAAGAGGGAAATAATAATTTAATAAAGACGAAAGATTATAATTAAGTATTCTATACAGCTGTGAAGGACTTATACTACCAGTGATGGAAGTGACGGGCGCCAGGGGTCACACGAAGAAATGCAAAGCCCCTTCTTCTTCCTTTTCTTCTTTCGCTTCTTATGGACACGCTGCTTGTCCTGTTGCAGGAAGCCTGCATCAAAGCACTCTTAGGCCTTTGCACTATTTCCTGCATTCCCCCCTATCCAAGGGGGCTCTCCAACTATGCAAAGCTAAATTACTGTGCTCTGGTTCTATCCCAAGGAATTGTCATGTCTTGCACAGACCCACTTCTCAGCTCCCCCTGCCTATGACTGGGTCCATAGTGAGATTCTATTGCATGTAGTTAACCAGGTCAAAGCCAAAGAATTACGTTCGGGGCTCAAATGACTTCTCCAAGCTTAGTGTGCAGTGCTGGGTTCTCAGCAAGTTTCACCAGAGGGGGAATCCCTGGAAATATGTGGATCATTTCAAGAGTCAATGAGGGTGCAATTAGCCTCACAGATAGAGGTTCACTTCTACATACGTATATTGTAACATTGTGCATACCTGGTGGTCATATAAAGATAACTCCAGAAATGCCTCCATGCAAAATGGTATTAATAGATTTGACATTATTGAAGATGGGAACATGATTGGTTTTGGTAACGTGTCAAGTTTTGTTTCTATGGAAAAGATAATAAACTGTGAGAAAACGCAAGATATAAGCAAACATGTCCATTAGCACCGGTAATGCGTTGTAAACGACGATGTAAAATCGCCTTCTTTTCTCTTAAATCTTTTCTCATACTAGTTCACTCATTCTTTATCTTTTCTCTCTCTCTCTCTCTCTCTCTCTCTCTCTCTCTCTCTCTCTCTCTCTCTCTCTCTCTCTCTCTCTCTCTCTCTCTCTCTCTCTCTCTCTCTCTCTCTCTCTCTCTCTTTTTGTGCGTTTTTTTAAACTGGAAAAGTCCGTTCACCGGTGCTATGAACTTCTGACTGGAGAAAGTGCTGAGTTTGTACCATGGATTTTCCCTGGCGATAAATTCTAGTTTAGAAACAAACATGCATATGAAGACCAAACATCTCGCTATTGTCAGGCAGGCGACATTTGATCTCAGGGACCCTCTAGAGTTCAGTTAAAATACCAAAACTACTGGTATTTTAAAGTACCTAATGTGTGTGTGTGTGTGTGTGTGTGTGGGTGTGGGTGTGGGTGGATGGGTGTGTGGGTGGGTGGGGGGTGGTGGGTGGGTGTGTGTGTGTGTGTGTGTGTGGAACGAAAACGTCAACAAGAGGTCAGGTCCACCACCCCTCTCATCTAAAGTAGCAGACAAAAACCCTCCAAACAGAATAGGAATTTAGGAGGACTCTCTCGCTAGCATCCGGGCAGATCTGCTTGGACAAGATTGCTCCAAGCAATACAGAGGGGCACTGTCCATTTTAACAAGTATGCTGTTCAGTTGAGTTGATCCTACCAGGTTGTCTTACCAGGAGACCTACCGGAAGGCCCTACCTGAATCATGTCCGGGGTCTATCAAGTAACCATAAGCAATGTTCTCGAGGGCCGACTTAATCCATCTCAGCTGGTGATGAGCCCTGAGTCAAGGCAGAGGAAGCAGCCCTTGCCATTCTCTGAAACGCTACTAGAATTACTTGCTGTGCTGGTCTTGGAGTGCTGGGACAGATTGAACCCCCTAGCAACAAGACAACATAATTCCAGCAGCATCTCAGATGAGTAGTTTACAATGCCAGCAAAACCACTACAGAATATTCAATTGTCCACAGGATGCTAAATGTATTTTGAAATGTTTCAGAAACATTGATAATTTTGTTTTCTACACATAAGAACTTATAATTGTAAATTCTGAAGCTGTAAGAATCTATCATCATTTTTGTAAATTTAAAATATGTGGGAATCTATTTTTATTTTCGTAAAGTTTACATAACAGAGTCTGTTGTTAATTTTCTTGTAATATTTAATTGGGTTGTATAGTTTTTAGTAATTAAAATCTACACCCTGGGGGCAGAGCCGTAATTGAATAAACACTATTGGGTCTGGATATTTTTAATGTGGCTGGGAACCAAATATCTTTCTCAACTTTATGTACCTTATATAGTCCTTTGTAGGAAACAATTATGTGACAAAACTTTATAAACAAAGTAAGAAATCTGATCATGAAAGCATAATTTTATAAACTGTAATCTTAAATTAATTGTTTATTAAAACTGATTATCTTACTGTTTTAGGGATGTCTTTAAACTTTTGAAACAAAGTGTACTGTATTAATATTCTGAAGGATAACTCTTAACTGCCACAATATTAATGTGAATGTTTGCCGTTCATTTAGCGCTGAATTCAGACTGCAACCAATTGAACAGGCTGCGTACAATAACGACCCCACTATCAGAACTTTGTTGTCCTCGTTGCAATGTCTGCATCACCAACATCATCGTCATCTGGATCAATTGTAACTGTCTGATGCACAGATTTGTGCACTTTGGCAGCTACATGAGATGGACGGTATTGCCCGCATGAGCTGCATACATGCTTGTGAATTTGTCCAGTCGCTGAGGGGCAGTAAAAGTCAAATGGCATGACTTTAAATCCATGATGTGGTTCAAGACCATCTAACGCAATTCTGTGAAAAAATATATGCCACTGCTATCTGTACATGATGCACTGCTAATGCCTGAACATGTTCTGTAAAATGGCATTGGTGATGGAATGGATCATTTGCGACATACATCACTGTAGTTCGTGCGTCTCTGTCCACAGCATGTGAGAGTATGCACTTCACAATTTGTAGGCAGTATTGTGACTGCTGAACATGGTCGCACCACCATTGCTGGTTTGGAACGGGAAGGTCAGCTGCATTGCTACTAACTTCAGGTTCCACATTCTTGGCGTGCCCACTGTAGCCATCAATGACTGTTTGATTCCAAACTTCAGCAAGTGTCTCTCCAGCTGTCGCAGATATATTTGATGGTGGACTCCAATTGTTGGAGAATGAGAACCCAATTGTCGCATAAAGAGTTTTGTATAGTAAGGAAGATGTGTAGAAAGCGCATCGACCTTTAGACACTAGTTTTCACAGATGTGAGCTAATGTTGAGGGAAAGAGTTAACAGAAGGGCACAGGTTGGGGTCAGTAATTCTCTCACCTTTTAGACTACCAACTCTTGTATTTTTCTGGCGACGACTAACTCTTTCTTACTCAAATCTTTTTGAAGATGAACTAATAGTAACAGGTAATACAAAGAGGGTTGAGAATGTTTTTCTGAACAGAACATACAATCTACTAAGTCAAACTCAGAATGATGGTGAGTTACAGAATGTACATAATTACTTTAATTACAGTAGAAAATAAAATCAATGTTGACATGTACTTTGAAAAGAAATACTAGGAAATTTAGAACTGTCAGTGTCTTTGGTTCAGATAAGAATAAGAGGCTATTTTCCTCACTGACGAAAGTTTATTCCTACGGCTATTTCTTGGAAGAGTGAACTCTGATTTTGGCCTGGGTTTTAAGTAGACTTATCTGCTTGGACTTCTCCTGGGAGTCACAGTAGGTAGGGATTACCAACTGGAGAATTTGATTCAGTGGGGCTACAGTCCAAGAGATGACTAGGCTGTTCGTTCAACTGGTTGTGAAGTTGCGTTATGCTGTTCAGGTGCTGACGATGTGTTGGAGGCTTATATGCTGTAGACTGCTCAGGGTTGCTGACTTGTGATCACCGCTAGAGGGTTTGAGATGTAAGCACTAGTTCTCTCTGTAGCATAGAGCAACTAGGCGGTTTACTCGCAACAATTTACAGCAATCAAAATCCAGAAACTGGCTAGGATTCTGCAACTGGGCTGTGGAAGACAATACAGGCAATCACAATCTCCTGTTTTTATACAGATATATTAACTACAACCACTCAGGACATTTCGTCTCAGAATGGTGCCTAATAATATATTTACCTGAAACCGTAACGTCAGTCTTCCTTAAAAGCGACTGTCCGTTTGTTTACAAATTCCTGTCTAGCGGTAGTCTCACACTGGTCAGGTCAGTCAGGTCAACCTGTGTTATAAGCAGACGCCTGGCCGTGTGCGTCCATGTGTGACTGCATTGGAGGAATGCTATTTCATTCACTCGTTCCTTAAACAACATGGTTCTTCTCTCGTTCACAACAGCTTTCTTCATCACATTCCCAAAATACAATTAGCTTGTAGTACTTTCTCATATCAGCCAGTACTTACATAATTATAATGCATCAATAACATTCATAATACATAAATGCAAAATAGCTATCAATATAATGTAAAGAAATAAAACCACAATATTAAGTATTTCACACTTTACATCAATTAACTAATCCCTTGATATTAGAGTTAGCTAATTAAGCGAATACTGAGAGTTTGCTTACCGCTCAGGACTTTATCCACAGCTTAAGAAATAGAACTTTAGTAGCGTTTACTCAATCAATCACATATACCTGTAGGTATGAGGTAAGTTGATGCTTCTATACTATAACTTATAAGCGTGCGTTGTCTCCCAACGGTTAATCAGCAAGTGATCTTAAAACTCAGCATTCGTTCGCATGAAGTTAAAACATTTCCGTACCCACGTCAAGAGTTAATTATTTCCCGTCTCATGCTAAGACACGTAAAAGATTTATCGACGGTCTCCAGTTGACCACTGAACACGGAAATATGATACTCTGGGAGCCACTGCGAAATCGACCAAGCTAATAAATCGTATAGACGTCCTTAAAGAAATGCTTTTAACTCTTTCAGTCCCAAGCAAAAAGGTGGGTTTGGCCCAAACAAAAATGGCCATACCAGTATGTTTTTACTGTTTTTGTTTGGAAATAATTTTTTTTTAATGTTCATATTCATAAATAACAAAAGTCCATAATGGATGGCTATACTTTAAGAAGATAGCGTTTTTGAGTTGTCAAAATTAGAAAACAGCCCTAGAAAGGATCAAGAGATACGAAAGCCAGTATACTGGCTCTTGGGCCAAATGGGTCTAGCGGGAAGTACAGTATACTGGCTCTTGGGGCTTAAAGAGTTAAGTGCCTTTGTAGAAGATAGTATTTGGATAGTATGACAGGACTATTAGTGAAGACTTGAAAACCAGCTAAAGAAACGATCGCAGGTGCAAATATTTCCGTAGAGAAAACAGACAAAATGTGAAGGAATAGAAAAGCACGGAACTTTAAAATAATCTAGACAAACCTTCGAGCACTCTGTGACACCAGCTTTCTTGAAATTGGCCGACAATTTTGCTATTGGAACCAAGGCGTGATCCGTAGTGATCATGTGGCAAAATACGTCCAGGTAGGTCATGAGATAATAATGACATATGACTTTCAAGAGCAATGTATGCACCTTGGCCTGGTGCTTGCAGGGAACAAACAGTTCGTCGAGATTCTTTAAAATCAGAATATTATTAATCAACGGTTGTAAAAATACACTAAATTTATACTAAAATGTAAAATTATTATTGTCGTGACCTTAGTGGTATAAAATAATCAAGCACCATGAAAGCTGAAAGCCTGTTTTTTGGTCATTTTAGCTTCTGAAACAAAATTCCTTGCCTACTGTCGCGAGAGGTTCAGATGTTATTAAAATATATGATATCCCAGACAAAAAGATGTATCAAAGGATACCAGTATAGCGCCAGATAAGAGACTGGTCTTATTAGAAATACCCCCTTCTCTGAAAAAAATAAGGGTGTATCGACAATCAAGGTAGGGTCAAGCTGTATAAACTTTCAACGAATGGGTGAGAAAAAAAAATAAACCTTCAAGTATGATGATAGTGAATGTTACTTAAGGTCTAAGTGCTACCTCTCCAGATCTCGCCCTGACTAATGGTTATTATATTTTTTTTAATTGTAATATGGCTAGTTGTCTAGGGGATTAATTAATTTAATAAATATGTAATATACATACAAACAGAATCTAACTCAACTTGAATGATTAAGTAAGACTGAGTGTAAATATTTACAATTTATTGATCCTATACCGTTTCTCTTTTCGGTTAGGAAAAATGAAATAAAATTCAAATGCTTTTTACATAATAGAAATAAATAAGTAAGGAATTTTCATTTCCACAATAGTTAAATATGAAATTTATATTTAAAATGTCACTTATCTTATTCATATATATACTTATATATAGTTGTTATTTTCACTGGACTGTAAAGTTGGTAGAAGTTCAATAAATCCCTCATTAGTCATCATTCAATTGTTTGTTTGATGTGTGGTTTAGTTCTTAACAAAATAAGCCTGGATGTGCCGACCAGTGGAGTTATATGTCCACCTATCTTTGATAAGTTGAAGCACATAGTGTCTGGATCTCCAGGCTAGGAAACAATCCGGTGACTCGCTCTAAGTATATTGAGAACGTCTCGCACCAACAGAGTTCCTCAGTATTGAATGTCTCGAAGACTGATAGTCATTTCAGGATAAAACCCTCAGGTAGTATACAATAGCTATAACAGGCTGTAAAGGGGTATCTAGGTCTGCTACGTAGATACAGCGGCAAAATATTTGACAGCAAGCGTTTGCCGCTTTCGTCTTATCAGTACTGTATTTTGAAAATGTTGTGGCCTCAATTCAGCCCAAGTTCAAGGACTTATATAGTGTCGCAGCGTACCTCGCGGATGGTTGGGGTAAAAGCGGTGTTTAGGAATCCCAAAACAATGCGTCTTTTTGCCTTCGCGTTCAGTGTGCAGAATTTTTAAAATCTATTATCTTTCTTAATTGTGGATCGATTTTAATCATTTAAAGTTAGTATTATACTGGTAATTTATCTCTATCAGTCTAGCTAAATTTGTTTAGTTAGCAAAATGCATTTAAATATATGCAGCCTTTAACTAACTATATTGGGGACTAACCTGATGTAGAAATGTCAATTAAAACGATTTTTTTCTTAGAATAACATGGTATTTGAGGAAGTCTTTACACATACCTCTTAAGTAATATCCGCGTTGTTAAACTAGATTTATCTTTTCGTTTAAATATCTTTAGTCTTTGAGAAATTAAATATCTTCGTATTGTCAATTACACAAAATAGGCCTCTATGTTAAGCATAAAAGAAAAAAGGAGCGTTCTCGTTGGCTGTTATATCGATCCGTTTTATCCTATTATTGTGAGCGGTAAATATGACCGTGGTTATTCGAATTCGTGATGTGAAACAGACGTCATCTCACGACATCTACCAGGACTTAGAAAAAAATTAATAAAAAAATAATTGTATGGCAAACTGTTAATAAAAACAATCCGCCATTTTGGAAAATGGCTATGGGAGGTTAATAAAAAAAATTCCACTGCTCTACTGTTCATAAATTCGCATAGAAAAGAATCTAATTATGAAATTACAATAATTGTCATGTCGGTTCCCAGAGAGTTAATATACTAAGGGTGTTTGTTCCAGAAAACAGGAGCATCGAATTAAAAGCTCTTCGTGTTAGAGATTTTGAGTCTAGAAGGATTGGAAGGCCTGGCAAGAGGGACAAACTCGAAGAACGTTTATTTGGGTTTAACTGGACATAAAGAAGCTTTCGAAGATAAGAGGGTTTGTTACTTTTGATAAATTTGTATGTGAGTGAGAGTTGCCATGTGGTTTGTGAATTGGACGTCCACTTTCAACTTAAATATCCCCCCCCCCCCCCCCCCATGTCAACAGTTGTGCACTTTTTACATACCCCTCCCTCCCCCCTCTCCGGTGGATGTCTTTTACGGATAGCCCCTAAAGAAAACGATACACGACCACAAAAACGAACTCAGTAGAAACAGCTGGAGAATTAGAGACCAGAACCTAAGAAAGAAAAGACATAAATACCATAGAATAAACTTGTCAGTCAAAGATTTAATTCTTCTCCAACATCACATTGTCAAGAAACGCCAATCAACACCAACGCGTAGCATCATTCTCATCCGGAAGAACAAACCTGCTGGGTTGTCGCAAAGCACACAACGCTTGAGATTCAACTATACGATCAAGACACGTGCCTCGCCATTCAATGAAAATTCAGTAGGCCTACACAACGCTAGAAACAAATATTACAAACAGTTTCAACAGCATTAAACATGAACAATTGCCAAAATCAGCAAGTGACAAATTCAACTCGTTTATTAACAAACAGCAAGGGGTACTGCTACACTTTACATCACACTTCGAGACTATTCCTGAAACAGAGAACGAAGCAACTGGCTAAATCGCGCTATCTTTAAAAATAGGTCCAGTAGAAGTTAAGTAATCAGATATGAAAGATAAAAAGATAAAGGTCAAGGGAGTTCCATACATATACTTCCGTAGAAGATTAAAGTGTTAAAGACTTCATTATAATAAACTCAACTTTATGAGATGACCGGCTCCATCGCCTCACCACTTTACCTTCTCAAGAGTAGGGTTAGATACCCATTTACAACTGGGTAAACTGGAGCGTGACATTACAATATTTCGAACCTGGTAGCTATGCCCCCAGAAACAAGCGCATTAGCCACTTTGCATTTTGAGGTTCATATGAGAGATCAACTGATGAAATTACTGAAAATTGTAAATGAATATAAATTATAAATACAACGTTGGAAAAGTCCAAGTACAAAGGTGTGACAGAACACTGAATCATAAAGATGCAGTGCCTAAAAGATGAACCTTTTCTTGTAAATAACTTGTAACACAATGGAATAAGCCTAGGACATGAGAAATAACAAAGGAAGGGAACTCAAAGCTCCAGTCCTCATATGCAAATTCCGAGACTCCAGCAGATTGTAAAATCCTCAAAGCAGGAGTCCCTGTCACAGGATTATTGGGGCGACCTCTTCTCGATCTCTTCTCTACTACAGCAGTAATAGGTGACATTTGTTGTACTGACTTAATTACGTGCTTTTCATGGTCGGCACCGCTTTCTTTCTCTGCTATGTAGCAGATATTTTGTATTTTCAAACATTCTTACACTCCTTTCAGTAATAATTCGTCTTGTATGTTTACCTGACCACCCCTGCTGAGAGAGTAGACAGGTGATGCAATATTAACCGACAACCATGCTGGTTAATCTCGGGTACTACAGAGTAGCATTAAAATCGCCCAGCGCATTTGCTTAATCGCTGATAAGGCCATGGTGCGTTCTTCGCCAAGATGGTAATACGATTAAAGTTTTATAGCCACTACTGGAAGACAACTATTTTTGTCAGCGCACAGGAATCGCATAATCGTTTCCTTCACACCTTGAGGAAAGTAAGATGTAATTGTAGGCATGTGCAGAGAAGGCAATCGAATGTCTTATTGCCATATATGGGAGAGGTGACCTTTTGCATCATGCACAGAATTTCAGGCGGAAATAATTTTGAAATTACCCCACCTAAACACGCGTGTTTGAAACTATTGGAGCCCTGTGACAAATGCGGGAGAGTACAGGCAATATAACCTGACCTTTTTGCAGTTTTAAGACACTGTGAAGATGCACTCGTGTCAAGAAGACCATCAGACTGTCAGAGTTAGAATCAGATTTCATATATATCAGACCGAACTTTGTGGAACATCTTGAAGGACGTAGAGCCCAGAAAAACCATTTTAATTTGTGTCGGAAAACGCAATACTCATAGGGTATTCGTTTCTCTTTTACCATACTAGTTGGTGGTTCAGCTGAGGATACTAATCTCTGGAACAAATTGAGGGTAGAAGTGGATTGACGTCGAGCTAGACACGATCATCAGAAGGTATTAGAGACGCGAGACCAGCTTTGCTGTTACTCCCTGATCTTACTTGGAACGTCCTGCGCCTTTAATCTTAACCAGAGACGCGAGAACTCCAGTGATCTATCTGCACAGAACCCAAAAACCCAGCGGGAGAAGAAACTACCATTTTCAGCTAAGTCAAACCTAAAAGCTGCCAAGTGAACTTTTACCCAATCCTCCTAAGCATCACTCGATGATGGTTATTGTCTGTTAACGAATTATTCATTTTTTTAAACTGTTAAAACTTAGTTGATTATTAAATCTGTTATTTGTAAATATACAAAACGTAACGTCGATTTAATCATTTTGAATGTACTGTATGTTTGTCTCAGTCAATTAACTAAATACACTCTAAACAGAGGGATACTATAATAATAGGAATTCTACTGAGTAAATCAGGGTGGGGGCTTGAACGAGCTGAAATTAATAATTGCTTAATTCTTCAAGACCTAATCTTCACACTCAGACAGCTGAGTGAAAAGGCCCTTGAGTATAAGAGTGAGATCCATCTTTGTTTCATAGATCTGGAAAAGGCGTTTGACAGGGTCCCCTGGAACAAACTTTGGGACTGTTTGGCAAGGAAGAATATTCCACCACCTCTGATTCATGCTATACAGAGCTTCTACAAGTCTTGCAGAAATTATGTGAGGACAGCAAACCATAAGTCAGAAGAGTTCAGGACCACCACTGGTGTAAGACAAGGTGATATCCTGTCACCTTACCTTTTCATACTCCTCATGGACGATGTCATTAAGGCATGTAAGGAGAGAACAAGAAAGTATTCAGTGGGGTACTGGAAGATGAGACAGGTCTGTATTTCAGAGCTGGCATTTGCTGATGTTGCCCTGATTGCTAAATCAGAGGCACATCTCCAATCCAACCTGCAAGTCTGGAAGGAAGAGCTGGAGAAGAGAGGGATGGTCATAAGCAGCTCTAAAACAAAATCAATGGTGATATCACGAGAAGAAAGAAGACATCAGATTAAGTTGGGAGAACAGGTCCTGGAGCAGGTCGCCCACTTTAAATACCTCGGAGCTATTATAAACCGAAAGGGAGGCATCAAAGAAGAGTTGGCCACTCAAAAAGCATCAGCTGGGAGACTTTTTCAGGCCATAAATCGAGGATTCCTCAGCAAGAGAGAGGTTGGTAAGAAAACGAAGATGGCTGTATACCGCTCCACCTATGTCCCAGTCTTGACATATGGATGCGAGTCATGGGCAATGACTACAACCCATAAAAGCCAGATCCAAACCTCAGAAATGAGGTATCTGAGGAAAGTGGTTGAAGTAACAAAAAGAGACATGGTACGCAACCAGACGATACATCAAGGCCTTAAATCCTACCCCCTGCAGACGCAAGTAGAACAGTCCCAATTAAGATGGTTTGGCCATGTCTGCAGAATGGGAGAAGATCGGCTACCACGACAAGCATGGGAAACAAAGAGCCAAGGATCCAGACCCCCAGGACGACCCAGAGTCCGCTGGGAGGACAACATTAGACAATCTTTGAAGGACCAAGGACTAGAATGGAACCAGGCCAGGAGGAAGACAGCCGATAGGATAGCCTGGCGCTCTCTCTTCCAAACCTCTACACCTCACGGTAGAAGGGGAACGACTAAGTAGTAGTTAACTCTTTATAAAAGGCGGCGGATTAAATATAAGTTAACAATTGCCCTAACGTATGCAGCATTGTTCTTGACTTCTGAAATATCTATTATGAACACGCCCTTGAGATAGAAGCATCATTATTCTTCTATCTACAACTCTGCAAGGAGTAATCTTGTTCGAAGGTAGACACCTTTGAAGACCCATATTAGATACTCTTGAGTTTTGGCCACTGTTGCGCCACTACTGCAAAGCAGGGGAGGCAATTATGTGACAAATTGGGCGACTCGCTCCGGTACTGAACTCGGACACGCAAGTGTGACAAATTGCGAACCTCGTCCCGGATTTTAGAACCTTTCTAGTAACTCCCTAGACGTGATTGACATAAATGTCAGATTTACTGAAAGAATATTGCCAAGAGTGGATTTATAGTAAGACTGAGCATACGGTGCATTCATAAATAACAGTAATAATAAATTCTATAAAGAATAATTGAATAATCAGAAAGAAGCAAAGTTTTTTGTAACAACAGTTAATGTTAAAGAAGAAGTTCACTTGGTGTCGCTAACTCAGTGATGTAATTTTGAGTTTACTAGTTAAGTAGCAATTGTAATTTTGTGTAGCTTTGTAAACAGACTTTTTGCTCAGAATCCCAAAATCTCTACACGTTTTACCTAAGTATTGCTAAAGAGATTGGCTTATCAGGTAAAGGGGGCAATGGAAAAGCAGAGCTGGAGAATAATCAGCTGATAAATGATCATGCTGGGGATGATGACGCCATTGTGTACACTGATTGGTATGTAGTGCGTGGTGAGAAATCAAGCTGGGGCTTCTCTGCGAGAATAAAGGGCAGGTTGTTGCTGAACAGAGTGGAGCTTACATGACAACAACCTCAAACATGAGAATGGAAGTAGAGGCAGTTACAGCAGCACTGAGGTGGCTGTCTGAAACACCATCAACCAAGGCAGTTATATTGTCAGCCTGTCAAGCCATGCTTCGGAAATTTCAGATCGGATGGCTGCGACAGGAATGGAAATCATTAATAGATTCCTCAAGTCTTCAAGACCTGGTGTGGATCTACGGTCCAGGTCATGCAGAGGTACTGTCATGAGTGTGTAGATTTTAAAAATATTTGTCGAGTTAGACAATTTGTGTGAAATCGACAATGTGAGTGAACTGACAGAATTATAGAGAAAACACATATGATGTGTGAAAATATGGAGAACTTCAATCAGCCTAGAAGAAGATATCTTAAAGCTATCTCCCTTTCCAAGCCCACACTCACTTATATAGTCTTACGTTCGCACGCTCTCTCTTCTTTCTCACAGACAGCTAGAGAATATAGTAAGAGCTTGAATATGTATTGATGACAGTCTTGAACAGAGCGTAACAAAAGGTTAAAATGTATTAAAGGTTCTTGAAAGAGGAAAATATATGAAAATAATTATATCAGCACAACAACATAATTAATGCATCAAATCAAAACAAGTTAACAATTACATAAGCTCGTGCATCAGAAGTAACAATTACATAAACTCGTGCATCAGAAGAAACAATCTCCCAAACCCTCCTGTAGAACACCGACAAAATAAATAAACACAGAGTTAGCAGTCCTCCAGCTGCGTGTGAGAATTACCAATTAACACAGTCAGTGTCTTTTATGTTAAATCCACTGGAGACGCTATCTGCGCGCCATCTTCACCACTGGAGACGCTATACATGCGCCATGTTCATACACACACACAACAACAACCACGCTAGGCTGTATATTAACTCTGTCTATATTCTGTCTACTACTACACACACAGTTCGTACTTACCAGTAGACCTAACAAATCAAGGGGGTCAACTGAGGACGAACGCCCGTTTATTACGCTCTTATCCGGCGCGTAAAATACAATAGGCGTGCCTCATGTACGAAATTCGGTGAGTAGATTCAGTTGGGTCTGAGTTGAGACCTGGAGGTTGGGGACTGCGCCTCAGTGTAAAGATGCAGTATGATAATTTCAATTCAGCTGGCGACGATGCGTAAAATGAGGTATTGGATGCCACTAAAGCTCTGACTTGTATTAAATAGGCGCGTAGTAAACCACTACTGCACAATATGATTTCACATTTGCTGTTGCTGGTTATACGCTGCGTGAGCTCAATTCCCGTTGGAGGGCTTATGTGAAGAGGGTTGCAATTTCGTGGAGTTCGTTGCTTATTGGAATCGTGAGGTCGAGGAGAATGTTACATTCCTTGACTGAGATTCAGCTGTAACAGTGGGGCACCCTGGAACTGAGACCAAAACAAACAACCTTTACTTCAAGCAAGAAACAAATAACATCATAACAATGTTATAACAAACTGTTATGCCCCGCTAGGGTATTATATTATTGCTAGGTAAATCTCGGTGCTGTCTCTATCCACATGCGTTGTCCTCCTGTTAATTCCACTCTATCAATTATCAGCATGCAGTCGCATAGGCAAATACAACTTGTACATACATGTACATCTCAGCATGTGCACAGATAGAAGCAATCTACTCAAGTCCTCTTCCAATTTAACATCTGGGTTGTCCGACCAAGTGGTTCCCGTTAAGAGGGTGTACTATTAATAATATATCATTACTTGACATTACATAACATATTAGCATTTGTTACATTACACAACCAATGTGTATGCGCCCCGTGGGGTCGACAGAAAAAGGTATAACATAATAATCTCCAAAGTGGAATACCCACATAGACAATGTTTATGCTATTATATTACATGGTGACTTTACTTAGAACATAATTCTTTGACTGGCTGGTGGTTAACTGCCGTATAAGTTCTAAACTGTGTCTAACTACACAAATAGGCATATTACAATTCCACCTCTAACCACGAGAAGTTTCTCTCACAAATTCATTAATGACTTCCTCTTATGATCCAGTCATAATAGCGAATACCCGTCAAGAGTCAGGTGTATGTGAATAAGTTACACCACTGACATTTCCCCAAAAGTAATGACAGCTTTAGCTTTCCATTTAACTCTTTGGAAGCACTGAACACGACTAAGGAGTTCTACGCTGAATAAATAGCTGTTAGCTTAAGTTTACCATTTAACCCATTGTAAACAATAACACTAGGAGACACCTAACAGATTAAGCATCTGTTAACTTTGGCGGTAGACGGCGCTACGTTATCACTGAATTAATTACGGGGGAGAAATCACCAAAAAATCATTCGTCAAACTATTATCAGTTATATTAAAACTAAACGTGTATTATATCACAAAATGTCAACTCACCCCGAGATGATGAGAATAAGGCAACACAAAGTCTAGTCTGGTGCCCACCAATGCCTGTCTCATTTGGTCATCTACGGGCAGGTAAAATATACGAGTGTGGTGACAAAGTAAACTTATCAAGATTTATAGTCTAAAAAGTGACGCTAACCCAGCCACCTGCAATCGCGTGCTTTCACATGTGCTCGGGTCGCTCTGCTTAAAAACGGAATGTCGAGTAACATAACATTATTCTAGAGTCTACATCAGAAGACAACAGACACGAGAAAGTTCCCTGAATAAGACATAACATTATCTCTCGCCAGCCGACATAAGAAAGCGACGACTATCAAGGGCTGCTACCGAAGTCTCCGAACGAGCGTGAGTTTCTCTCCCCTGGACGGAAATTAAAAGGGGATACCCGGCTATCAAAAGGCCTACTACAAAAGTCTCAGAACGAACGTGAGTTTCTCTCCTCTGAACGGAGAAGTACAGAGTTCCCCAGATATCAAAGTGCTGTCGTGCTGCACCGCTCAAGCTACCAACCTGAGTAAGACAGCGGCGCTGGTTTCAAAGAATCTATTTCTCGCTCGTGGTCAAAATACTGTTACGAGCGAAGAGCGTTCCCCTAGTTTGGCAGACTGCAGGTGCGTCTTATGTAAGATTACCACAAATCGCCGATCACTGGTCATCAAGAATCGAGCGACGCATTTATAATGAGCAAGAACGAAAAGCAAAAACCAAGCAACGCTTCGGGGTGGGTGTCTGAGAGGGGAATAAACCGTTGGTGTTTGGCATCAAACGTGGGACTAGCACAGATGGCGGTGAGAGAGGATGCATCCGTCATACGTGCAACCAGCGTGCTACAGGTACAATTAGCATTCATACTCTTCGACATTTTTCTGAGGTAGAGTGAGCACCTATGGTTTTGCCAGGAGTGCAGTGAGGTCGATTCTGAATAACAATAACAATCTAGTGATAGTTATGGAGATTTTGTGTTCTCAAGTATTCCATTAGTGGTTTTCAGTGCTGTTCATATTTTTTGCATGTTAGCACGTAATGTGTTATGGTGTTTTTCACAGTTGGGTTCCTCCACCATGAAATAGTCTGTTCCTAGTTGAAATCTAGTCAGTTTTCTGTTTGCATGATATTTTTGGTTCTCTAGATATTTGACATGTTGGATCCTTTAACTATTTATAGGCGCGTCTGCTTTTCTGGCTTTGTTTCCAGTTTTCTGTTCATTCCTTTGTTATAATATAGGATCCACACGTGTGCCTTTCGCTCAGTAATAATTAATTCAACTATGAATTTATTAAAACAAAATATAACACATTTAATGATCAATTATTTTGGAACAAATGTAAATAAATATGAAATGGTAATTATGAGAAATTATGGTTCATCACAGATCTCGGTTTGAGAGATGAAAATATAGTCTTTTGATTTGGCCTGCTAAACTTATAACTTAGCTTCCAAACTGTCGAAATGTTGGTGCTGCTGGTTCCGTCACTTCATCTCTGTGGCAAGGGCACGTCTCCAAAGGATTCTGGAGGTAACTGCATGTGGTCAAGGCAGGGATCTTCACCACCGGTAGGATGTAGGTTTCACGTGCCGATCTCAAACTTCGAACCACAGACTAGTACAGCAGGTAACGTGAGTAGAACCTCAAATGGTCTCTGTTACGTGCAGTTTTCATAACTGATAAGGTAGTCGGTCTGTATACGTGTTATGTTTGAAACATATTTTGAATAAGATTTTGAGTCTAATGTATTTTTCGTTAGAACCATAATCTAAGGGCGAATACTCATTTTTTTGCTTTGAGGGAAAGTAAATATGTAGTTACTCCTCTTAAAAGGTTATACCAGCTGACTGCTGAGGTCAGAGGGGATGCGAACAGCGCATGTCCAAACTAGAGAGAGTTTGAAAAAGATTTCCGGTGCGGGAGGCCGTTTTTGTTGAACTGGGTCTGTCAGACGAAATGTCTGGTTACGTCTCTGCATTGCCTCTGGGGATGGAAACTCTTCCACTGTTATTGAAAGTCCCCTGTGTTATTTCTGTTCGTCAGGAAGACGGCAGTTGCTTCTAAGTTGTGTTAGGAATTCGTAGCAAGGTAAAAAATCGAAACTTTCACACTTCCTTTGTAAGGATCATATTTTGAGTCTACCGGTGACGAAAGCTCACGAATGATTGAAAGGCAGAGTATTCTACTTGTTATGCTCGTTGGAGCCATCTAAGACCGTTAGGTTTAGATTCACACACAGAGACCCAGGAGAATAGATAGTATGCTAAAACCCGCATGATTAGCGGTATATTTCGAACTTAGACACTTATGTCTACACATGAGGAATCCACAGTGTTTACTGTTTATAGAGGCCTAATATATAATTATCTGGAGTGGAAGACCAGATGAATTATCAGTTATTGCTATTATAACTTTGAAAGTGAAAACTCGCCTGATGTACGAGGGAGTTATATAAGACTATCTTCGAAAGGACAGCCTATCTTTGATACGTCCGATTAGAGGGATGGACTATGCTATTTCGTCGCCCGCCATGTTTGGGGTCGACGGGAGACTTATGAAGATATCTGACATGTTGAAGTCAGAATGAAACCGATGGATGTTTTTCTTCTAGTTGTGGAATGATAGATAAATTGGAGTCAGCAACATATTGATATGAATATTTATTGAAATTGTTTCCATGCAATCGTAATGAACTGTCTTCACGTCCGCCATGTTCCTATGTCATGCTTATATGAACTCGTCTACGTTTTGTGTTGCTGTGACTGTAATAAATAATGGAAAAAAGTCTACAGCTATTCATCTATATTTATGACTCCATGCCTATGACACGTACGATATATGGTTCCTTCAACATAACATCTACACTTCTATCTGTGATGGAGGCTACACATTCTCATCTGTTACGTATTGTGATGCAAGTCTGTACTACCACATAGATGTCCACCTTGTCGAACTTTCCAACACGCATTCGCGCTATGTCTACATCACCAGCCACTACCACCATAGCAGTATACCTGTATCAGTAGTGAACCACCAGCAGGTATCAATGGTGACCAGAACAGATTACCCACAACACACAGAGTTTGTATAAGTGCAACACCAATATATATATATATATATATATATATATATATATATATATATATCAGCCTTATTGCATCAGATTTACTGCATAGGCATAACTGCATCAGTGAACACATGGTTGCATCAGTCTCTCAAATCCGTAACACCAACTTTAGAGGGAAAGAAAGAACACATTCCGCCATTAAGTATTTGTTTTCCTGATTTAGATATGGCGCCTTTCCCCGCTGTCAATCATCGATTATTTTATCAGCACTCCATGAGTATATCATATAACTCAGGGGATGTGACGAAAAATCACCATTCTTTTAGTTAATGAAAACATTTCAACTGGACAGCGGAAAGTCCACGTATTTTCTCCACTTGTAGTCTGGGGTTACCTCTGCTTTTGGTTCTTCCTTGAGAACTAGCATGAAACAATCACTAGTGTTTGCTGTGGTGGTTTATGAATGTATCCTTTTCACATGCTGAGGATGCCAGCCTCGTATGAATCTTTAACACTCCTAGCTAGTATAAACCAGTAAATTTCAAATTATAAAAATGTGTACAACTCACCCTAGTAACTAGACGTCTTGCTCGGGTAAATAGTCTTGACAACTTAACACAGATGCCTCGACTACAAGTATGGGGTATTATTTCTATTTCAGAATCCCTCTGTGACTTGTGATTGGTCCTGTAGAATTCCGGGTTCCGTATTATTGTTGGCGAGTTTTCTACTGATGTACAGAGATGTTGTTAATACTTTTTTGTCCGGTCCTATTAATTCAGAATCCAACTCTATTCTTTTCTGTGGCAAGGTCCGAGCTGTCTACGTTGACGATTTCAGGAATGCAGTGCCGTATGTCAAACTTGTTCTACGTTATATTAATGGTTCCCGACCCACGCTTCCACTTGGCGTTTTCTGACAAACTCCCAATTAGCGCGGTTGTTTATTGGCGCCTCAAATGCCAGCCAATCCATTCAAAGTTCACATTATAAAAACTTTTCCTCATGCAGTATTCTGTATGACACATGCGTTTGAAAATTTCAAACAGTCATCCTCCATATTTGGAGTTGCAACGTCCGACAATTCTTGGAAATGTTTACGCTACAACTTCCTCCATTTTTCCTGATCATATCCAGGTTGTCCGAAAGTTTCCTTACATCATTCGTCCTGCTCGTTCTTCCAGATGATGCATCTTCATCCGTTGTTATTATCTCAAGATTGTTTATATTATACTTCTGTCTTTTAAGGCTAAGGCTGTTATTTTCACTTTCTATCACTATTGTATCAACCATTTCCTGCAGCTCCTTTTCATTTTTTTGCTATTAAGACTGTATCGTCATTGTATCTCAAGTTGTTTATATTATGTCCGCCGAACGTTTTCAGTTACACTAAAATTTTTAATGCTTTACCTTATTTTGGAAGGAGAAATGACTGTCACGGGATTGCTTCCCCTTGCTTCGCAGTAGGGGTACACTAATGGTCACAACGCAAGCGTATCTAAAAGTAGGTCGTCCAAGGCATCTATCTTCGCACAAGATTACTCTTGGCAAAGATGTAGATAGAAGATGAATGGCGTTTCTACCTTAGGGGAGCCTTCACAAGATATTCCCAGAAGTCAAGAACAAACGTTGCTTAAGGGCTGAGCAAATTTGTTAACTTATTATCTGGTTATGCAATGGTTCTGGCCCGTCAAGCCCCCAATTGGAGTAATCCAACGAATGCCCTCATATAAGTAATGGCTCTATATTTATATATAGGTATTTATCAAGAAAAACTGGCACATACGTTTGCTTTCGTACATATAAACTATTATTGTTTAGTGTAAAATAACATACTTACTTACTTACTTAGTCGTTCCTCTTCTACCGTGAGGTGTAGAGGTTTGGAAGAGAGAGCGCCAGACTATTCTATCAACTGTCTTCTTCCTGGCCTGGTTCCATTCTAGTCCTCGGTCCTTCAAAGATTGTCTAATGTTGTCCTCCCAGCGGACTCTGGGTCGTCCTGGAGGTCTAGATCCCTGGCTCTTTGTTTCCCATGTTTGTCGGGTTAGCCGATCTTCTCCCATTCTGCAGACATGGCCAAACCATCTTAGTTGGGACTGTTCTATTTAGGTCTGCAGCGGGTGGGATTTTAGGCCTTGACGTATCGTCTGGTTGCGGACCATGTCTCTTCTTGTTACTTCAACCACCTTCCTCAGATACCTCATTTCTGAGGTTTAGATCTGGCTTTTGTGGGTTGTAGTCATTGCCCATGACTCGCATCCATATGTCAAGACTGGGACATAGGTGGAGCGGTATACAGCCATCTTCGTTTTCTTACCAACCTCTTTCTTGCTGAGGAATCCTCGATTTATGGCCTGATAAAGTCTTCCAGCCGCTGGGACATACAACAAATTTAATAGTCAATTAGTTCAACAAGTTAAAATAAGGATTAAATGGGGTGAAAGTTATATTAAATTTTTCCTCATTGAGGTTTTGGTAAGGCGTTAAAAATGTCCGCATGTTTGCTGTAGCCTGTTACATAAACCTTAGCTCCAGATGAATCCTGCAGCTGTGGTTTCCGTCACTTCTTTTAAGTGATGAATACACTTCTCCACATAATTCGTCCACTGTAGGCGGTTGGTGGTGATACTCTTCTCTCACACTAGTGGCGTAGGAACTTCAGTGCTTAAGTCTGATGTCTTGTAACCACGAACTGTGACAAATAAAAAGAAACAAATGCCTCAGTACATTTGTTCTCCGCAAACTAACAGGCCTATTTTCATGCGGTCCACCTACGAATGTTAACCTCTCAGAAGAATTAAATTCATAATGTAACTCAGGGAATATGATGAAAATTCACCAATATCCTTCTGGGTGTCAACTAAGAAATTGCATCTGGAGTGCATGAATAATGATCTGCCTGAATTACAATTTAAAAAAGGTAGATAAATCTCACAACATGATTCTATACACTTTAGGCACATGTGATGTAATTATCACTCATTGCTCGTCGTTAATCCCGTCGGGGTCTGGGGTTGCTCTACCTGTCGAGTTTCCCGCACGACTAGTCAGAAACAATCACCAGCTCTTGCAGTAGTGGTTTATGCATATACTATTGTCATATGTTGAGGTTGCGAGCCTCATATATATATATATATATATATATATATATATATATATATATATATATATATATATATATATATATATATATATATATATATATATATATATATATATATATATATATCCACTTAACAAGAAACCTGTAGAATTTACATTAGTAAATAAATTGTTTACACTTACCCCAAAATTTTGGGAATACACACTTCTCCTGGCACAGATTAGAATGGACCCACAGCCCTGTAGTTAGATGCTATTCGAATCTATGAGGTCTGGAAATATAAGTTAATTCCTCTGACGGCTTGTGGTCTGTATATTCCTGGCGTGGGAAAACTGTTGGTGTAATTCCTCTTATGACTTGGTCTGGGAAATATAAGTTAATTCCTCTGACGCCTGGTGTTCTATGAATCCTGCCTAGGAAATCTGTTGGTATAAATTCCTCTTATGACTTCTTGTGATAACATTTCCAAGTTTCCAGTCTTGTATTAAAATTGCGGGTTTACTTGTAAATTCCAAAGTTGCCCAATACTCGATCTGGTGCTTACAGTTGTGGAATGATAAGTCCTATCCTCTTTCTTCTGGCTTGTAGGAGGTGTTTAGTTGACGCTGCGATGCAGTCTGTGTCCGAGTTTGTTAGATTATATCTCACAGTCCTTAATTTCAAATCCAGCTGTGTTTCCGCCGAAAGTTCCAATCAAATTATTGTAGATTCTAGCGAACCAATCAAATCTATCTAGCACAGTTTGGGTGGGGACGTTTATCATTACTCATCCCACGCGTATGTAAAATATTAATTTTAATAGCCACTCGTGACCTCTTACAACAGAGATGTCAATTCGTTACCTAAGACTTCCGGCGCACCTCTATCATAATATTGTGACCCTGTGTTTCTGGCGTAAGGATTTCCGCCCAGATGTCTGTCCCGACAGATTATTTAATTATCTCCTTCATCTGCGTGCCTCCGCCAGACAGATGTCTGGTCAGACCGTGTTGTCTTATTTCATACTAGCTTGTGTCAATAAGATCATCCGCTTTCCAATGGGGTCAGATGTTTGACGGACACGTTTCCACAGGTGGTCAGACAGATTATGCGATAAGCGGGTGACCGGTCTGACGACTGGGTATTGTTACGATAATACGCCTGAGGAGTGGTAAACAATAAGATACGAATTACTCCCGTAGCAAATACTGCCATAGGGGCGTGGAATGTTAAAGAATTCACCATGCTATGTCCAGCATAGAGCAAAATAGTGAAAATAACGAATGAAAAGGCATGATTTATGCCAAATAAAAGCGATGAGTGAGGAAAATGAAGAAAAAGAAAAGATACTGCCAGAGGGCTGAAGGTATGAGAGATCACACAAAAGAGCATGTTCAGACGTTTTTTCACAATGTCTCGCATATTTGTGATTCATGTGGACAGTCAGAACTACGCCTATGCCGGTCCCAAGCCCGGATGAAAAAGGACGAGGGCGGCCTGCATGGAGGCCGTAAGGAGGCAGCCCCTCCACCATGCAAAGGCACAACAGGCCAATCACCTGTTTGTCTTAAACTATGATTACGAGCAATACAAGAGAGAAAACCGGACTGATTCTAAAGGCGACGAACTGGAACGGACTACGGACTATGACTTATGGAACTTGGAACACAAGAAGTATAAATGGGAAGCAAGAGGAGCTGGTGGAAGAGATGAGGAAAGCAAAACTAGAAATCCTGGCTATAACGGAAACGAAGAAAAAAGGACAAGGAGTCATGGATCTCGATGGCAACACGTTGCTCTACAGTGGTGTACCCATATCTGAAAGAGCTAAAGGGGGCGTGGGTTGCATTGTGGCCCAAAATCAAAAAGATAGTATCAAGGGATGGAACTTTGTCTCGGAGCGCATTATGGTTGTAAAACTAAAAGAAGGAGAAACCATAGTCAACCTGGTCATAGTCTATGGGCCAAATGAGGATGAGAGAGCAGAGGTCAAGGAGGAATTCTTCGAGCTGCTTCAAAGGACAGTGGATGACTGCCTAGATGAAGTTATCATGCTCGGAGATTTTAATGCCAGAGTTGGAAATGACCATGCTAGATGGGGTGGAGTTATAGGAAGATATGGGGAAGATACTCTCAATGACAATGGAAAGCGACTCCTTAGATTCTGCAGTGAGCAGAATCTGATCATTACAAACACAAAGTTCCCCCATAAGCGCATACATGCATACACTAGATGTGAACCAACCAAGAATGAGAAGTCAGTGATCGACTATGCCATTGTTCGGAGAAGCTCATTCAGATATGTCCGAGATGCAAGAGTCTGGAGGGGGCCAGAGATTGGAAGTGATCACTACCTGCTAACAACCAAACGAACAACTGAAAGAGTTGCTCAGCCTAGGAACTGCCCAACATCACGCAAGAAACCAAGTAAACGAGCAGGAGAAATGAGCATTAGGACCTACAAGCTGAGAGAGCCAGAAATCAAGACCAGATATCAGGGGCTTATTGCTACAGCAGTGAGCAACACAGAAGAACGACCTGATGACATGGAAACCCTCTGGAATAAATTCAAGGATATCATAAAGACAGCTGCTGCAGAAGCATGCGGTGAAGTCCGACTTGGGAACCAAAGAAAGAGGACACCTTGGTGGACAGAGGAAGTCAAAGAGAAAATAAGAGAGAAGAAAATGGCATGGAAACAATACTTAGGAGCTAAAAACACAACAGGACAAATGGAAAAAAAAGAGAATATGTGACACTCAGAACAGAAGCAAAGAACAAAGTGCTAGCAGCAAAACAGAAGTCCTGGGAAGAATTTGGAGAAAAGCTAGAAAAAGATGCACAAGAAACCAGAAATTGTTCTATAAGACCCTAAAGAACATGAGGAAGGAAAAACAATGCCCTCTCAAATTTATAAAGGACAAGCAAGGCAAATTGCTTACTGCCCCGAAGGAAGTAATGGAAAGATGGAAAGAATATTTCTCAGAACTCCTTGATGGTGAGCATGGTGAAGCATCAGAAATGATAACCACTAGCACAGAAGAGAAAACCAATGATGGTGAAGATGACATAAAGATGGAAGAACTGAGGGCAGCACTAGAGAAAATCAAGATGGGCAAAGCAGCAGGGCATGATGGTATAACACCAGAAATGGTTAAGTACATGGGAGCATCAAGCGACCTATTACTCTTAAAGGTCCTACAGGCAGCATGGTGCAACAAGACCATACCAAAGGATTGGGAGATTGCCATCATAACATCAATTTTCAAAAAGGGTGACAATCGACAATGTGGAAACCATAGAGGCATATCCCTTCTCAGTGTCCCTGGTAAAATCTACTCTAGTATCCTAGAGCAGAGACTCCGACGCCTAGCTGAGCCACAATTGGATGAGGTCCAGTGCGGATTCCGAGCAAACCGAAGTACTCAAGACCTAATCTTCACACTCAGACAGTTGAGTGAAAAGGCCCTTGAGTATAAGAGTGAGATCCATCTTTGTTTCATAGATCTGGAAAAGGCGTTTGACAGGGTCCCCTGGAGCAAAATTTGGGACTGTTTGGCAAGGAAGAATATTCCAGCACCTCTGATTCATGCTATACAGAGCTTCTACAAGTCTTGCAGAAATTATGTGAGGGACAGCAAACCATAAGTCAGAAGAGTTCAGGACCACCACTGGTGTAAGACAAGGTGATATCCTATCACCTTACCTCTTCATACTCCTTATGGACGATGTCATCAAGGCATGTAAGGAGAGAACAAGAAAGTATTCAGTGGGGTACTGGAAGATGAGACAGGTCTATATTTCGGAGCTGGCATTTGCTGATGATGTTGCCCTGATTGCTAAATCAGAGGCACATCTCCAATCCAACCTGCAAGTCTGGAAGGAAGAGCTGGAGAAGAGAGGGATGGTCATAAGCAGCTCTAAAACAAAATCCATGGTGATATCACGAGAAGAAAGAAAACATCAGATTAAGTTGGGAGAACAGGTCCTGGAGCAGGTCTACCACTTTAAATACCTCGGAGCTATTATAGACCGAAAGGGAGGCATCAAAGAAGAGTTGGCCACTCGAAAAGCAGCGGCTGGGAGACTTTTTCAGGCCATAAATCAAGGATTCCTCAGCAAGAAAAAGGTTGGTAAGAAAACGAAGATGGCTGTATACCGCTCCACCTATGTCCCAGTCTTGACATGTGGATGCGAGTCGTGGGTAATGACTACAACCCACAAAAGCCAGATCCAAACCTCAGAAATGAGGTATCTGAGGAAAGTGGTTGAAGTAACAAGAAGAGACATGGTCCGCAACCAGACGATCCGTCAATGCCTAAAATCCCATCCGCTGCAGACCCAAATAGAACAGTCCCAACTAAGATGGTTTGGCCATGTCTGCAGAATGGGAGAATATCGGCTACCACGACAAGCATGGGAAACAAAGAGCCAGGGATCCAGACCTCCAGGACGACCCAGAGTCCGCTGGGAGGACAACATTAGACAATCTTTGAAGGACCGAGGACTAGAATGGAACCAGGCCAGGAAGAAGACAGCTGATAGAATGGTCTGGCGCTCTCTCTTCCAAACCTCTACACCTCACGGTAGAAGGGGAACGACTAAGTAAGTAAGTAAGTAAGTGGACAGTCAGTAGAAAATTACTGCAGTACAGTATGTAGAAATGCACGTGTTTGTGTATGATGTTTGCCCAATACGTGTAAACACATTTCTCTAATAAAGTACGTGTGGAGACTGCATTGGATTACAGTTCTATGTATCAGCATGTTAACTGTTCGTTTCTGCAAAGATGGAGATGAGCATGTATGTACCATATATACAAACACACACAACGATAAATCCACGGTAGTCATGGTTTTACCCTAGACCTGTTACTGAACTCATAACAACAGCGCATTTCATAAGTGACCACGTGGGGACCGTGTTGTGGGAATGGAGCCCAATCTATTGCCACTACTGGTCTACAACATAGAAGGTCTGGTTTTAGAGCACGCGGAGGACCAAGAAGCATATGAATAAATAATATTACAGAAATGTACATCAACACGGGCTTGCACCAGACAAAGTGACACACGTGGTCCAAGAACGATAACTTCACATCTCCATAACCCTTCACAGCAACTGTAACTGAAAAAGTCATTAAAACAAAGCTTAATAAGGGTATTCCCACGCTTTATAAGAACAGACTTGAAACTACGAACTTTTCCCTCCGGGAAGTTTTTCTATTCTTAGGCTGTACACTACATACGTCATTTTTCACAACTAAAAATAGACGCATTTCGATTTGCCAGGCATGTACAGGTGGTTTCATATGAACAACAGATAATCCAAATAATTTGATTATTTGCATGTTTCAAATTTACTCATAATTATAGAAGAAGTGTTAAGAATAGACAGACCTAGGGAACTGCATAATATAGTCAAACATTAACAATAACAAAAGTTAATATATAGTGATTGGTGGGTAGTAATGGCAGGGTAGATGAAGGATTGGTAATGTGTTTGTTTTTTTAAATAAAACATATGACAAATGATGTCTATTAAATATCTAACTAAACACCCCAGGCCTTTACACCCCTCCCCGTGTTAATTATTTTTCTTTGGTGTTTATTGTTTGTCTTTTTGTTTGGTTTTTTAAATCTCTTATTTTAATTTTTTTTCTTACACGCAAACAAAATTGTTAATTTTGATTAGCCCTATTTGCAATGATTGTACAGGAGTTGTGCTCCCATTTTCACGTAAAGGCGATTGTTCATATTAATTATAATTGATATATATATATATATATATATATATATATATATATATATATATATATATATATATATATATATATATATATATATATATATATATATATATATATATATATATATATATATAAATATATATATAATAGCCCGTTCAGTCATAACTGACTATGGGAATGCGCCCCTGAGGTGGCAGCCCTCAGCTGCTTATTTTCCTGGTGCTCCTTTTGACGTTTTCTCTTCACCTCTGCTTGTTGTGTGAGCCTCTCTTCTCCCAATCTGAGGTGGCACCGTAAATAACATCGCCACTTAGTGCGATCGGCAGCTTCATCCTCCCATGTTGCTGGATCCATGTCCAGTGCCCTCATATCTCTCTTGCACACATCTTTGAACCTCAGCTGTGGTCGCCCAACTGTTCTCTTGCCATCTGCTAATTGTCCGTAGAAGATATCTTTTGGGATGCGACCATCTTCCATGCGGCGAACATGGCCAAGCCAGCGAAGTCTGCGCTGTCTAAGCAGCGTATACATACTTTGAAGGCCAGCACGTGACAACACCTCGACATTTGTCACTTTATCTTTCCACGAGATGCCGAGGATGCGGCGTAGACACCGCAAATGGAAGGTATTGAGCCTTCTTTCTTGCTTAGCATAGGTCGTCCAGGTCTCGCTGCCATATAGGAGTGTGCTGGTGACGCAGGCATTATATACCGCAGCTTTGGTCTTCATTGTGAGTTTAGAGTTTCCCCAAACACGCGATGTGAGGCGGGCAAAGGTAGCTGCAGCTTCGCCAATGCGGCTGTCGATTTCTGTATCCAGTGAGAGTTTGTCATTGATGGTAGACCCTAGGTATGTGAAGTGGTGCACCACTGCCAATTCATAGTTATCGATAGTGATAACTCGTGCAGCACCCACATCCTGACTCAGCACATTCGTTTTCTTTAGACTTATTGTGAGGCCAAAGTCCTTGCATGCTTTAGTGAAGCGATTCATCAAGCTCTGAAGCTCCTGTTGGCTTTGAGTGACGACTGCAGCATCATCAGCGAACAACAAGTCTCTTATAGTGACCCCTCTGATTTTTGTTTTTGCCTTCAGCCTTGAAAGATTAAACAGACGGCCATCTGACCTAGTGTGAAGGCATATTCCTTCAGTTGCATCTCTGAATGCATGTTTTAAGAGTAAGGCAAAGAAGATTCCGAAGAGGGTCGGAGCCAGAACACAGCCTTGTTTAACGCCACTTCGTATATCAAAGGGCTGTGACGTGCTTCCAGCGTATTGGACTGTTCCCTTCATGCCGTCATGGAATGACTTTATCATTTCCAGCATTTTAGAAGGGCAGCATATTTTCAGGAGGATTTTGAAGAGTCCATCCCTACTAACCAGGTCGAATGCTTTTGTGAGGTCTATAAAGGCGATATATAATGGTCTTTTCTGCTCTCTTGATTTTTCCTGAAGCTGGCGGAGAGAGAAGATCATGTCTGTTGTTGATCTACCAGCTCGGAATCCACACTGTGCCTCTGGATATATGTTACAATCTTGGCATCTCGCATGTCTTGAGGAATAGTTGTCTCTTCCCAGCACTGGCACAGCATCCTATGCAGGGGATGTAATAGCGTGCTCTTACAGCATTTGATTAAATCAGGAGGAATCCCATCACTGCCTGGTGCTTTGCCAGAGGCCAAGCTATCAATGGCCTTGCTGAGTTCCTCTAATGTTGGTTCGGCATCCAGCTCCTCCATAGTTGGCAGACTGTTGACACCATCAAGGGCTGCAGGCGTAACGGTATTGTCTCTAGCGTAAAGCTCAGAGTAGTGCTCGACCCACCTCTCCATCTGCTTACCCTTATCGGTTAGCTTCTCTCCGCTGATGGTTTTTAGCGGTGCCGTCTTACTTTTATGGGGGCCAAGTGCTTTCTTTATACCGTCATACATTTGTCTAATGTTGCCTGTTTGCGCTGCGATCTGGATGCTCTCACTGAGCTGGAGTCAATAGTCATTTGCACAGCGTCGAGCAATATATATATATATATATATATATATATATATATATATATATATATATATATATATATATATTGTATATACGTGCATGTATGTGTATACATAGATACTGTCCTTGTTACTGTATGGTGTAGAAACATAGAAAATGAACAAGCAATTAGAAGAAAGAATTGAGGCCTTTGAGATGTGAATATATAGAAAAATGGGGCACGTCTCATGGGAAGAGAAGAAAACAAATAAAGAGGTCATAGAAAACCCAGAAATGAAAAGGGAATTAATGGAGGAGAAAGCTTAAATATTTTGACCATGTATAAAAAAAACACCTTACTTCGACCATAATAGAAGGAAGAGTTGAAGGCAAGCGTGCAAGAGGAAGTCACGGCTATAAGTGGGAAGATAACATCAAGAGATAGACAGGAAAGAGTCTATCAGACTCAAGTATAACTTTTAAACACTGTATATACTCTTATTTCTTTTGAAGTAAGATATTACAATTACAGCCAGTCTTTCACATACAGTCGCTAACTTGTACACTTAGTTTCACTTAAGCCATTAATTAACTTAATGAGCTTAATTAATCTAAGTAACTTAATTAATTAAATAATTCCAGGAACATTCAGATTTCACTTTCCTTATTACTGTGTAATTCTGAAAGAAAATGTAAGACGTTTCGTTGTCTAGGGATTTATAGATTCTTCTTCTTCTTCTTCCTCGTTCGTCCTGAAAAGGACGTTGGTTGCGTTGTGTCTGTTTACAGCAAAGCTGCGATATCTGCGCCTTTCGGCCGACACATCCGACTTCAGCACGGCATTTTTTTGGGACCGGGTTTGCCTTCCCTCTTCGATCCCTACTCTCTCAGCCAGGCTGCAGTGATGCAGTCTGTTTCCAGGACCACCACGTGGAGGTGGAGTAGGGTCTTGGTCAGCTATGGTTCGCTGACCCTGACGCAAGCAGTCAAGCTATGGGTCGCTGACTGCATTCTCTATTGCTGCATCTTTGGGTCCCATTTATAGATTCAACTCCAAGGTATTGATGAACTACTAATTAAAGATTCAACAATTCTTCTGCAGAACAACTCCAAGACAAGACACTAGTTTGTGGATCGAGTCTGTTACTGTCGTAGTTATCGAAGAGGATATGGTTCGAATGTCGAACAAACTAAGCAATTTGTCGCAGATAATTTAGAGATATAGGAAGGAAGATGTGTCTGAAGCATATAGAAATATCTTCACACATCTTCTAGTGTTCACATAGGTGAGCTAGTGTTGAGGGAAAGAGTTAACAGAAGGGCACAAGTTGGTGTCAGTGATTCTCTCACCTTCAGTCTACTCTTGTATTTTTCTGGTGACGAATAAACTCTTTCTTACTCAATCTTTTGTTCAAAGAAGACGTAGTAGTAACAAGTAATACAATGAGGGAGAATAGATTTTTCTGAACAGAATATACAATCTACTAAGTCAAACTCAAAATGATTGTAATTTACAGAATATGCAATCTACTAAATCAAATTCAAAATGATTGTAATTTACAGAATGTACAGAATTACGGAATAAATCAAAACAATCGTTTCGTGTAATTGGGAAAAATACTAGAAGATGAAAAGTTATGAAATTATTTAATCAGAAATTAAGAATACTGTCAGTGTCTTTGGTTCATATAAAAGGCTATTATCCTCACTGACGGAGAGTTAATTCTTAAGGTATTTCTTGAAAAATGAACTCTCTTGGGCGTCGCAGTTGGCATGAAGTTCTCACTGGATAATTTGCTTCAATGTGGGCTACTGTCCAAGAGATGACTGGGCGTTTGGTTAACCTGGCTGTGATGTTGAGATGCTGACGAGGTGTTGATTGCTTAGGTTTGTTGACTTGTGATCACCGCTGGACGTATTGAAAATTAAGCGCTAGTTCTCTTGTAGCATCGAGCAGCATTTGTTCACATGAAGTTAAAACAGATTCTCATTATCACGTTATAGTTTATTATTTCCCGTCTCTCGTTGAGACATGCACGTAGATTTATGATTCATGACTTCCTGCGGTTTACCATTGTTGCGTTACAATTATTTCTGTGGCGGATGCAGTTAAGTTACTTCAGTTAATCTGATCATGATAATTGGTTGGGGTATGATTTTCTTTCAATGGTCAACAATAACTGCAACAGCAACAGACTTAATAAGTGTAGATCAATGACGTCAGCGTCTCACAAGGTTTACTAACATTCCATAGACACAAGCAGCTCCATATTATTTACAAGGGGATTGACATAAGTCTTGGGCCTGACCATGAAGGACATGTCACAGAGAGCTGAAATTGTGTAAAGTGTTTATTCCTTTTCAATATAGCCACCATCTAAATTGACACACTTTTGCCATCTCTGCTTGACCTTGAAACGACCTTGGGAGTAGAACCCCCTATTTTTCAAACTAAACCAGTCATCACATGCCAGTATAACCTCTTCATCGCTGTCAAAATGATTTCCTTTTAGCTGTTTTTTTAAGATTTGGGAATAGAAAAAAGTCTGATGGAGCCAAATCTGGAGAATATGGTGGGTGTGGAAGAATTTCAATATTCAAATCGTTGGGTGCTAGCTGCACAAGCCGTGCTTTGTGAGAGGGCGCGTTGTCTTGAAGCAAAGGAAGATTTTGAGTGCGCGTTATCCCTCGTTTCCTGGTCACAACCTTTCTTAGTTTGGTGAGAAGATCTGCATGGTACTGTCCTTTAACTGTGTTGCCACGAGGCAGATAATCTTTCAAAAGGACACCTTTGCCGTCCCAAAAAACAGTCAGCATCACTTTTCCTGCAGATTTCTGCGCTCTCGGCTTGACAGGTGTTGGTGAGCCCGAGGTTTTCCATTGCGTGCTGGCAATTTTGGATTCGGGTTCATAATGGTGTACCCAAGTCTCATCTACTGTCACCATGGTCTCCAAAAATATTTTTGACTGACACTTTTTTAGCAACTGTTGACATCAATTTACCCTCGTTTGCTTCAGTTCACGTGTCAACAGTCGCGGAACCCAGCGTGCACACACTTTTCTCATCTTCAGTCTGTTGTGTAAAATTCTATAAACTGTTCTTTCATTTAGTTTTACTCTACTAGCTATCTTCACAATTGTCATTTTTCGATCCTGGTCAATGATTTTCTTCACTCTTGTTGCATTTTCATCGTTGCACTCTGAGGCTGGTCTACCAGATCTTGGCAGATCAGCAACATTTGAGCAGCCGCACTTAAACTGTTGACACCAGTTTTTTACCGAAGTATATGAAGGACAAGAATCACGAAACACTGGTTGCATCTCCCTGTGTATTTCTGTAGGTGTTTTTCCCTGAAACATCAGAAATTTTATCACAGCTCTGGCCTCCTTCTTTTCCATTGTTTTGTCAAATCTTTGGAGCAGCAGATCCGGTCAATAGGGTACATTGCGCCGTGCACCGTAGCGGGAAAACCCATTGAAGAAACAAATGCATACTTCACACATTCAGTGCAAATATTATGAACTTTAAATGTGCCAAGTTTCATCTTCCTCCTGTGACTCCTTCATGGTTAGGCCCAAGACTTATGTCAATCCCCTTGTATAATAATTCATATTCGTACATTGTCTCTCGGCAAACTCTACTGGACCATAATCAAAGTTCGTTATATTGTCACCGTAAAGGTGAATTCAACACATCACCGTAAAGTCCGTCAAGTTGAGGTCCGCGACATAATTATTTGATTTCTCAATAAGTTCAAAATGCCCATCTGCATAATACGAATTTCTTGACATCAATAGATGCAAACACTTTATTTACACAAAGTATGAAGACGGACACAGTGATCTCAAAAGGACACATCTAAAACACAGCCCGACTGGCTGGAGACACTTCCAGACGGCAACTGACCAAATGTAAATTGACCGCTGCTCTGCACGCGTGTCTACGTAAATGTTTTACACGACGTCATTTTTAATCTAGCGACGTTTTGTTTGAGCAATGCTTATCTAGCGGCGCTCCACTTGATCAGCGCGATGTTTCAAAATCATGAACGCATTGCGGTGCGCAAAAAGAAGCGTAACAACCACTGAACACGGATAGTGTATATAATACTCTGGGAACCGCTGTATTTCGACTAACCAAGAAATTGGACTGAAGTCCCTAAAGAAATCATGTTTAGTGCCTTCGTACAAGAAGATAGCATTAGGATCGAAAGCAAGTCTATTAGTGAAGACAGAAAAAAAAAAACAGCTAAAGAACAGAACGCAGATGCAAGTATTTCGTAGAGAAATCGACATATGTGAAGGAAGAGAAAAGTAAGAAATTTGAAAATAATTTTGACGAAGCCTTCGAACAACTCCGTGACAAACACATTTCTGTTTGAATTAGTTTTCAGTTTGACTTCTCTCATTTTCTGTATAACATTTTAATTACTCACGATGTTTTCTTAGATTTATTAGTTAGTTTTTTTTGTTTTTGTTTTTAACTCGTCACTGCTAGATAAAGCCGTTTCAGATCTTTCTCAGCCGTGTCACCACACACCACTCGACTTCTGAAGTGAACAGATGTGTTTTTGCGACACTCACATTACACAAGGCTGATACGTCCTTTTTAGGACGAGACACTGTGGAGAAAATCATCCAACTACTCAAGTTTTCAGATACGTTGAAATAATTTTTCATCTATCGTTAGTATTAGCTTATTGCAGTTAGTTTTAGGTGACTTAGGCAGAGCCGGATTAACGTAGTAGCCAAAGTAGCATATGCTACGGGCCCCGCGCTTTTAGGGGCCCCGCGCCAATAAATATGTACATAACTGTTTGGTCGTCTTCTAATACGAGCGTTAAACCAATGATCTTGTGATTTATGCCATCTTTAGCGCCTTTTCATTTGGTGTCACGAAATTGTGAGAGAAAGAGCATAAGAGGGTGACTTAGTGTGACTCTTCATTATTTTTATCTTAACTCTTTGCGGACGGAAGCCATTTAAGTGGCGTTGAAAATTTGGTTACGTTTGGACGGAAGCCACTTTTTTGGCTCTAGGCGACTGCCCCTCTAATTTTGTTTCGTTCTTTGTGAAATGAATTTGCATTAACAATAAAAACTAGAATTTAGGAAACGGAAACTTCCTGTTTTAATTGAGGTATACGGCGTGCTCACACTCTCTTTCGATCTTGATTAAAATTTCTTGATTGGTAAGGTTAGAAAACTCAAAAAATGAGCAGTAGACACAGAGATATTGGACGTAATTATGCTTCTGGAATTGAAAAACGTAAAGCGAAGGAAGAAAAAGAAAGAAGAGATCAACTTGTGATATCAAAAACACGTAAGCTGACAGAATATTTTGATGTTCATGGTGGTGGTACTCTAACCGCTGAAGCTGGAAGTACAGGAACAACTAGAACTAGTGCAGGCTGTGCAGCAGAAAACATACAGCAAAACCCAGTATACACTGAGTCTGAATGTGAAATAATAAGTGAAACGAAGAAGTACTCTAATGATATTGGTGACTGGCCGAACAATATAGATGACTGTGAGCGTGAATATTGGATATCCAAGGGAAGTGAAAAATGTCAACATGTTGATAGTGCCTTCTCTTCATCCGTGCGATTGTATGACACTGAAAAGAAAACTCGATACTGTCAGAAGTCTTGTTTTACACATATTCATAAACTTACAAACAAGCAACATGCAAGAAAATGGTTATGCTATTCAGAAAGTAAAGAGCGCCTATTCTGTTTCCCATGCAAGCTTATGAGTTCAGAATGTTCATCAAAGTTTTCTGTGGAAGGGTTTAATAACTGGAAAAATGCAAGCAATCTATTGCGTCGACATGAAGAAAGCTCCTCACATAGACAAGCTTTAATTTCACTGTTGATGCGTAAAAACAAAGGTGAACGTGTCGATTCCCAACTTGTGAAAAAAAAATGGACATTCAAGAAAAGTATTGGCACAAACTTCTAGAGCGAATAATTGAAGTTGTGAAGTTGAGAAGTTTTTAGCAGAACGAGGCCTTTCATTTCATGGCAGTGATGAAATTGTTAGGTCCCCTTATAACGGGAATTACTTAGGGTTGTTAGAATTACTGGCCAAGTTTGACCCTTTTCTGGCAGAGCATATACGTACTCATGCAAACAAAGGATTTGGACATACATCATATCTATCTAAAACAACGTGTGAGGAATTCATCAATCTGATTGGATCCAGCATACTGGATCACATTCTCTGTGAAGTGAAGAAATACAAGTATTATTCCGTTTCATTGGATTCTACTCCAGATATATCTAATATGGACCAGTTGACTTCAGTGGCGTATCCTGGTAATGCGAGCTAGGCGTACTGCTATTTAAAATGAATATGTACGCCTACTATTTAACTTCTTCCCCTATTAACCCTCTATTGGGCCATTTATGAAATAGTTGGAAAAAAAATTCTTGGAGTGGTTTTTGTGGCTGTCCCATGTCTGAAAAGTGGTGTGAAGGTTAATTTTGGGCAAAAAAATGTTTAGTTAGTGTTTTATGGGTATGTTGCCAATTGGCAACAAATCACCATTAATGTTGGGAACATTTATTGTTGCCATTTGGCAACATATATCTTTTAACTATGTTTTTATGTCTAACAACATCTATTTCACCTTTTTTTACTCCCTACCTACATTTAATATTTAAACAGTAAATAGCAGACAACAAAATTTGTGAAACTTCATGAAGTTAAGTGTAATTTATACAGAAAATGCCACACATACAATGAAACACATAGTTACTGAAAAAAAAAAAAATCTTCTGTCTCGTGACTCAATCACAGCTCCACACTCAAGTTTCATGAAATACTTTGAAACAGTTTGAATGTTTATTGAGGCACAAGTGTAGGTTACACTTCTCACAGACAGTTCTGGAGTACCCCTTGCATCCAGGAAGTTTGCATCTCCCTTTGTTGGTGACGGAATTGGGGCTGTGGCCAACATTGTCAGTTCTGACATGAAAAGGAGGTACATTTGCTGTTTGCCCTCTCTTCTTTTTAGCCACCAGCTGTGTCTCAGTGCTTCCTGATGGCCTTCCCCTTTTATTATTTTCACTTTTTTCCTGCTTTTAGGAGACACAAAGCAATCTGCAACTTGAAATCAACTAATGGTAGTCTGTCCTTTTTTTCCATACCATCCTTACACACATCTGAACAATAAGTTAGCCAAGCTTGCACCATAGAAACATCCAGGAAATGAAACAATATTCTGTGGTACCATTTCTTGGATCTAATAGGTATACGATAGAGTGCCAGCAAGGAGTCCAGCAAATCTACCCCTCCCATGAACATGTTATATTCTTTCACAGCTGCAGGGCAAGAAATGTGTATTTCCTTCTTGGCTTTTCTGTCCCATCTTCTGACTACACATTCTGGTTCAACTGCTGCATAGGTGCTTAGCAGTGTGACTGCTTTATTGTCATACCATTTGATAGCTTTCAATGTGGTTCCGTTTGTTGCTGCAGTACAAACAACAGATGACCCTCTTCCTTTCGTTTTCAGTTCCTTATCGGAACACAGATTACACCCTTTCAGCCGGTTTGCGCGGACAGTGCCAAGACATGCAATGCCTTGTTTCCAGAGGCATGCCTGCAATGCTGGCGAATTAAACCAGTTGTCAAAATATACTTTATGCCACACATTTTTAGGGATACGTTGAAGAAGTCTCAGCACGATATTAGCTGATGCTCCTAAATCAGGTTGGCCAGGACACACGTCAATTTTTCCAGTGTAAATTTCAAAATCATGAATCAAACCAGAAATGCTTGAACAAACGAAGACTTTATAGCCTCACTTTTTGGGTTTCTTTGGGTTGTACTGACGCAGAGATGATTGACCTTTGAATGGGATAACTTGCTCATCAATGCTCAGCCTTTCTGCTGGTTTGATTGAATTGAATTTCACTTTCAGAGCGTCAACTAAAGGTCTTAATTTGAACAATTTGTCGCCTTCATTGTCTTGCTGCTTGTTGTTGTCATTGCAGTGAATGTTACTTTTGATTTCTTTAAACCTCTTGTTCGTCATAGTATCAGCAACAAGTCCATAGCGCGTTGTAGAGTCCCAGTACAATTTACAACTGGGCATTCTAACAATACTCATCATAAAACGCAATTCCAAAAAAAACTGTTCCAGTTCTGGCTGGCTCAATCTGAGAGGCTTCATGATGTTTTTCTGGATGCTGTACTTGTTTGATTCAGTGACCATATGTGCCATTGTATCATCATCAATGAATCTGCGGAAGTATTCTATTGGTTCTGAGGTAACTGATACGTGTGCCGAATCACCAGAGAAGGGCGGAGCTTCAGAAGATACATCTGAGGCTTCACGGTGTCTCCATAGCATCCGACGACGATCAAAGGTTACATCTGTGTCCTCCAGCTCTGATGCAGATGATTCTGCAAAAAAAAGAAAACAAAGATATTAATTATCTGGCAACATAAACAATCATTTATTGGTATACTGGTGTACATGTTATTATTCTGATAATAGTAATAATGATAAAAATTATTCTAATCCACATTATGGTATAAAGCGTTCCACAAGTAAGTCTCCGTCAGCCGATATTTAGTACCTGATGGACTAGGCTGAAACTGTACATAGGTTGTACACTGATGGACAAGGCTACAACTGCAGTCTGAAATAAAGTGGCCACATTAAAAAAAAAACATCAATGAAATTAAACAAACCTGAATCGGTTGTGTCTGAGGAAGGGCCGGGTTGCCACGTGTTATCCAGGATGTCTTCAGCCTCACTGTCTGACAGCTCACTATCGCTAGAAGCCTCAGGTATTGGACTATAGATTGTAGTCTTTTGGCTGTAAAACTTTTGAGGATCCATTGTGTTTAACTGTAAAAAAAAAAAATTAAAAAAAAAAATATGACAACATATACATTTTGTAATTCAAAAGTTTTTCATCACAAAATTGTTTAATCTCATCTGATGATACATTATGTTTTGTGATTACTGGCAATTTTAGTGGTTATCATGTGTAGTTTAGTTCTAAAAGTCAAGTCTAGATGAAGTAAATATGTTTTATTCATTTACAATATTATTAGTAATTTATACTGGTAATTCTACTATTTACATTGACCTTTTCAGGATACATAAAATTGCAAATAACAACTTTTTTTTAGATGATGAATTTTTAATCAATTATAATGAGAATAAAATACTAATGTTGTTGATTACAGAGAAATACAACATTAAATATCATTTATTAGGTAAAAAGCAACTGTTGCCAATTGGCAACATGAAGTGGTTTTTATTCCTTAATCGACTTTTGTTGCCAATGGCAACATACCTAAAATGTAAAATAAGAGTAACTTATTTTATTTATTTATAACTATTAAAGCATTTGTTACAAAGATAAGTGGTTTAAGTTACTCAACATATTTTTTATACACCGTTTTCATAAGGAATTTTAAAAAATAATGTGAAGTAAACTCACCTCTCAATTCGATCTTGCAAACCAGCTACCATGCCTTGACAAAAGAGTGCGTGAAAAAAAAAAGTATTTCTCCGACAAATGAGTTACCCGGTAATTTAAAATTGGGAATGTTTCTAGAACACAATAAAACAAAAAAATTATTAATTTGAACGCCGGATAGTGAAATAGATGACTTTAAACGGTATGTTGCCAAATGGCAACAAGGCCCAATAGAGGGTTAATTTAAAAACCAACTATATTCAATTACGCAACGATAGTTATTAGGGGTATATGTCAATTATCTCCGAAATACTAATTAACTTACAACTTGAAACTCACTGTCACTGTAATAATCTGCATTCCCGGCAACTAACAAAAATTAATCACAAAAAACACTGGATGGACACAGCCGATTTTTACAACTCGTGAGCTGCAAGACCACCGCACGCATGTTCGTATTGTATTGACGTATCTGGCCATGACCCCGATCCACACAAACCAGTCTTCAAACGTAAAACCGAAAGGTGCAGCACACATAGTGACGGAATTACCCGAGAAACTACGGGCGATTGCTACCAACCAAAAAAAACTGCACTATAAAACGCGTCTGGGAAACTGAAACTAGATATACTCGTAGATTCTATGCGGGAAAATCCGTTATCCTGATGCGTGCGGTCCGAAAGCAGAACATTATAAGAGAAATATTTTATAGAATAATACATTAAATTTTTATTTTCCTTCGGGCATAGGTGTGCGCAGCACGCACAGCACACATAGAGAATACGCCACTGGTTGACTTTGACTCTGCGCTATGTTTTGCCATCTGGACCAGTTGAAAGATTTGTGACATTTTTGGCTATGGAAGGTCATAGTGCTGAACAGCTTACTAAAAGTCTACTTAATTTTTTAAAGGCAAATGACATTGATATTAAAGACTGCCGTGGTCAAAGTTATGACAACGCCAGCAACATGAGTGGCAAGTTTATAGGATTACAAGTACGAATTAAAGAGATGAATAAGTTTGCGCATTACATTCCGTGTTTTGCACATTCACTAAATTTGGTTGGAAAATGTGCTGCTGAAGGTTGTCAAGAAGCAGTCATTTTCTTTGGATTTGTTGAAAGTCTGTACACCTTCTTTTCTGCTTCTACCAACCGGTGGGGTCTCCTTTCTACTGCATTATGTACTGGCGGTACTCATAATAAGTCCCATTTGCCCTTTGTGAAAAGACTGTCAGATACCAGGTGGTCCGCTCGGGCAGATGCAACAAAAGCACTTTTACACAGCTTTTCTGCAATAAAACAAGTCTTGGATGATATTTCAGATAACAATGATCAGAAGGCAGAGTGTCGTCAACAGGCTCGTGGTCTACTTTCAACCATGATGAAGTTAGAAACAGGAATAATGATCATACTGTGGGATCAAGTATTACAGCGTTTTCAAATGACCAGTGCTTCTTTGCAATCTTCTGACCAAGATTTGAATACAGCTTGTGCACTCTATGAATCCCTGCGGGGTTATATTCAAGCTCTGCGGTCTACTTTTGCAGACATGGAGCAAAAGGCCAAGGATCTGACTGAGTGTGAACATTATCAAGAACAAACTCGAAGAAAATGAAATCGAGAGTATGATTATTTCAGTGGTTCCAGCACACTTGATCTACTTGTTGAATCTCAAACGCCTTCTCAGCAGTTTAAAAGCCGAACATTTCTTGTCCTTATTGATAGCTTGCTCTCTGCCTTGTCAAAACGCCAGAAAGCTTATCAAAAGTTGAATGATGTATTTGGATTCCTTCGTCAGTTACAGTCGTTTACACCTGAAGAGATGGTAACGAGATCATCGAATCTTATTAAATCATATCCGGAAGATCTGGAAGAAAGTCTTTGTGAAGAACTTCTGCAGTTTGCAGAACTGTTGAAAACTGATCTTGCTTCTCATATTGGCACTACTCTAGACCTTGTAGAGTTACAGTTTTACCGTTTGATAATTGACAATTCTTTGGAGTCTTGTTTTCCAAATGTAGAAATCGCCTTGCGCATCTATTTGTCACTAATGGTATCCAGCTGCAGTGGAGAACGATCATTTTCAAAACTGAAACTTATTAAAAATGAACTAAGGAGCACCATGGGTCAAAAGAGATTGAACAATCTCACACTAATGAGCATTGAACATAAACTTCTGCGTGAAATTGATACATCCTGTATCATCAACAAATTTGCTCATGCTAAATGTAGAAACATTAATATTTAAACAATGTTGACTGTGTTGTTACTTTTGATAATGATAATTACTATGGAAATTTAAAATGTATGTGTTCAAATATATTTGTGTTGTTTTATTGTTTCTTTTTAATATAGGGCCCCTTTCTTAACATATGCTACAGGCCCCGTACTAGCTTAATCCGGCCCTGGACTTAGGTAATTATTAGCTAGAAGTATTATTAAAACTTAGTAATTCTATTAATATACGCCCCGTGGCACTCACTTTTGGGAGATACAGCAGACAGCTTGATAGACATAATAAAGATAAGTGGCAATCCCTTTTTAGTTTGATTTAAGTATTAGCATATTACGGTTAATATCAAGTAATTGGTGACTAGTTAATTATCGCTTGGAATATTAGTATAATTCAGAAATTTTAGAAACAAAAAATAATAGAAATTAAATAGATCCAAGCGCCACGTGGCATTTTCTTGTGTGAGATACGGCAGCCGTCTTGCTAGGCATAATAAAGATAAGTGGTGATTTCCCTTTTAATTTGATATATGTACTAGAGTATTGCAGTTAATATTAAGTATCAGTGGAATAGTTAACCATTGCTTCGAATATTTGTATAATTTAAGAATTTTAGTGAGAAAAAAATAAATAAACCAAAAACCATAGATTACTAGTAATAATAAACAACCATCAAACTATAATTTAAGTAAAACAAATATATTAAAGTTACCTAGCAAAATTCGAACTAGATTTAACTGTTCAACAAGGTCTGCTAGACAGGTTTAAAAGTGTTTCTTAAATAATAATATTATAAAATAAAAATAAAAAAGAAAGGAGAAAGCAAGGATATACATAACTTAAGATTAAAGCAGTGAGACTAAGGATAAACATTAAAGTTCATACAAAACCAAGCACATAATAAAAAGAGTAGTGCAAATTAAAGACAGGGACAATGTCAGCAATGACCAGGGCACAGTCCGGGGAAGGCAAAGCGTGGGCCAAGACAACAGAAAAGGACACGACACCAAACCTGACAGAAAAGACCAGGACCACGAACCATAAAGTCAGAGACACAGAAATAAAGGACAGAATAGAGACAATAGAGGAAAAACTGGAAGGAGGCTCAGAAGTAAAAACAACAGTAAGCATAAGCAACAAAGGCGAAAACTCAAGAACTGTGACAGCTAACAAAAAGACAGGACTCACGGAAGATGAAAATCAGGACAACCAGAAAAACACAACCAAAATAAATCAGGAAACCAGAGGAGGGGAAAACGAAGAAGACTAAAATAAAAATTCAGGACCGAAAGTGCACAAAAATACCCAACCAAGTCCCGGAAAACAAGATGACTACGCGGAGACCAGAACCCGGATAAAGATCACTCAAGTTGCTGGCGAAGTAGCAAAACTTAGGGCATTAGATGAAGACAAGATAATAACCATTCTTGAACCAGTGTTAGGCAAAAAGGCGATAGCCAAGATATACAAAACCCATTTTGGCATAATTATTATCCCAAACAAAAGTGGCAAAATAAAAGAGACGTTAGAAGACCTTAAACTACAAGCTAAAACAGTGACTCTTGCTCACGACATCCAAATAAAGCTAGAGCTAACCAACCAAACAAACAAATGTGTTATAAAGGGGATAAGCACCAAACTGTCAAGCGAGGAAGTTCTAAACAACCTGGTCAAGCAGAACCCATGCATAAAGATGGTGCATGTCAAACGGGTAAAAGTCAAATGGAATGTAGATACACCTGTGGTTGCCTTAACAACGGAAGGTAGAGAATCCCCCAAGACATTACTGTTTGTGAAAAACAGAAAAACACAGAAGCCTTCATTCCCCCAGTATTGCTGTGCTCAAACTGCATGAAATTTGGCCATGGCCGAACAGCTACAAAGGCAAGACAATTTGCAGTTACTGAGCCGGTATGCACCCTGCTGCGCAGTGCGAAAAGTCAAAGGCTGATGCCGATTACAAAAAGGCGAATTTAAACAGAAAGTGTAGCAACTGCAAGGGAAACCACAGTGCCAGGTTTCAGGGATGTCCAGTATACCAGCAAACCAAACAAGCACTAAAAGAATCGATCATAACAAGGACACCATTCAAAATGGTGTTCCAAGATATGAAATAAAAAGCCACCAACACAGACACTAAAGTTACATCAGAAATAAAATCTGTAAAAGAAGAGATTAGGAAAATTAAAACTCAACTGTCAAAAGGAAAAGAGCAGGAAGTTATTAACAAAACAAAGAACCAGTCAGACAAATCGGCAACATCATTGAAAAATGTGAGTGCACTGAAAAGTACAGAGGAAGTGCTCGAAGACATAAAAGCCATACAGCACCAAATTGCCCAAGATGTAGCTAAATTGACTGTACTGAAAGAAGAAAATGAAATAATGCTAGTTAAATTGTCTGAACTAAAAGATGAAAATCAAATAATACAAAAAGAATAGAAAGTGAAAGGCAAGAACTCAACATAGACAGAGAAGGAACAATCATAACAACTGAAAATAGGAAAGTGAACCAGAAGAGCATAATACAACAGAAAAACAAAAATAACCTAGAAGAATCTATCGGAGAACAAGTTGAGGTACTTTTATCATACTTAGTGGAAAAAGTTAATGACAAGCCTGAATGAGGAATTTCTTGAGAACATGGTAGATAATGGGCCCATGAGTACAGGAAATACAGAGTAAGAGCAAATTACGAGTAGAAATATCAGAACAGAAGAAAACAATGATGAGTATAAACATATTAGGAATGAATCAAATAGAATAATATTCAAAGCCAAAGAAACCAACTGGAAAGATTTTTTTCAGTCACTTAGTCCTAGCACTCAAATTAAAGAAGTATGGAAAAAAACTTAAGGGAATCAAAGGAAACAATAAGAAAACAATAATGCCAATAATAAAACTACCAAAGAGAGCAGAAACAGATAAAGAAAAAGCTAATGCCCTTGCCGAATATTTCTATAAAGTCAGTGCAAAAAGTAGTCTTGGACAGGAAGAAATGAGAGAAGAGAAAGACTTAAGATACAGTTTTTGAAGGAATTACCAGACCAGATAGATGAAACAAACTATTTAGATGCTGATATAACAGAGGAAGAAGTAACGAGTGCAATAAAAGAGAAATCTAATACTGCCTCGGGGCATGATATACTTAGTTATGAAATCCTTAAGAAAGTACCCAAAAGAACTATAAAGATAATAACTTCCCTTTATAACAAAATCTGGAGCTTAGGAAAGATACCAAAAGCATGGAAAGTAGCTAGATAGTACCCATCCTAAAACCCAATAAGGAAGCCCATAATGTAAGTTCATATAGGCCTATCTCCTTAACATCACAACTAGGCAAAATACTGGAAACTGTTGTTAACAAAAGAGTTAAATTCTACCTGGAAAAAAATCAGTTATATAGCCCAACCCAGTTAGGGTTTGGAGCAGACAGAAGTACAGTAGACCAGCTTGTAAGATTAGAACACGATGTAAAGCTAGGGTTCAAGAGGAAAGAGATAACAGTGACAGTCTCTTTGGATGTCGCTAGAGCATATGATGAGTGCTGCAGAGATGGAGCACTTTACAAAATGAAAAAGATTGGCATTACTGATAAAACCTATAAGTATCTAGAAAACTTTTTTACAGGACAGGTATTTTGCTGTACAGGTGAACAGTGATAAGTCAGAAATATATGAACAACAGAATGGGATTCCGCACGGATCAGCGATTTCACCTTCAATTTTCACTATAGCTGCAAATGATTTAGCAGATGAATTTAATGACATTAAGAATGCATTATCACAATTTGCAGATGACTGTGCCATTTGGCGATCTGGAAAAAACTTAGACCATGTTTACCAAAAACTTCAAAAACCAAACAGACAAAGTTTCAGAGTGGATGAAAAGTTGGGGCTTCCAGATTAATGTAAACAAAACAGTAGGTATGATATTCAGCAAAGGAAATTTAAAAAAAAATAACAAAATCAGTATAACCATTAATGGACAGAAAATATGTACCTCCTCAACAACTAGGTTTCTGGGCATTACTTTAGATAAACAACTAAATTGGAATAAACATATAGACAATTTAGTAGGAAGCTGTAGGGGACCCCTAAATATACTGAGGATAGTAAAAGATAATGGATGGGGGGCCAGCAATAACATAATGCTTATGTTCTACAAGTCTTTCATCAGGGGGAAACTAGATTATGCCAGCATAGTCTATGACTCAGCTGCAGCTTCTAACAAAGCATAACTAGGCATAATTCAAAATGCCGTCATGAGAACCATTACAGTTGCATCTATATCAACACCAGTAGAAGCACTAAAAGTAGCTCTTGGCATACCGCCCCTTGGTCTAAGACGGAAAGAACTAAGATTAAATATTGGAGTAAAGTAGCACAAGAAGTCATCCACCCAGCACATTGTGGTAAAGTGGGATGTTATAAATATCTATAGGGGACTTAGTGTACTGACTGAGATCAGCTGTGAAGGTATCTGTATCTAATAAGTGTGGTGTATTACAGATGACCTTACTTGCTACCACATTTATACCTCAGTCAGAATTATTCTCGAATATTGTGATGACTACGTTAAATGTCTAGGGTTATGAAAATGATGAAGTGTAAGTCACAACAACAACAAACAGATAAACAATTTAATTTATTCCACAACACTTTACAACACTGTGACACTCACACACATATAACACTCTATAAGACTATCTTAAATGAGTCAAGTGTTTAAGTTTAAAAAATATATGTATTAATTCTTTCAATAATGGGTATCCTGATTCAACTACACAGTGAACCAGGAATCACAATCAAATGTAATTACAAGTAGTATGTACACAGTTTATATATATGAACTTTGTATTGACATATTTTATTATTATTATTCTATGTGTGTAATTTGTGCAGTAGTAATATGAGGTAATACTGGTTTTGTTCAAGCTTGGTTGTTGTTTTTCATCATGACTTCAAGTGTTTGATTATCGTGGAAATAGTATTGGGAAAAGTTCACAGTTCCTGTCATTTGAACCAATTAATTGTCCCTCTGTGTTTAATAAAATGTCAATTTTTGAGGGGGCACATAATGTTGAGCTACTCTGGCCACAGAAGCTTATCTTTCGTGATGGCGGCAGGAAAAGACTCCTCTGCTCGATTGCTTCACTGTGTTCTGGAGACACCTCACTGGTCGCTATCTGAACCAAGGAGTATGCTGTCAGCCTCTGGATTCATTAAAACTCAGACCAGGTGCTGCTTCAGTAACTTAGGACCCCAGTCCCTGAAACAAGAAGGTTGTACCTCCTACTTCAGATCTAATTTATAATCTATTTCCACACTGAATACAATACATAACAAACACTGAGTTCAGAGCGGTAGGCCAACTGCTAGCTTCATCTGAAACAATTTACACCAGTATACTCCTCCCTAATGGTTACTACGCCTCTGCAATTCCAGCATTATTTCCTTCTAGTCAATAAGATAGGTGTCAGTGTACTATTTGGCAATTCCATGCAGTTTTCTTTTCTCCGACACGTTCTGTTCAGGTTGGAGCACTATCTAGGCCTTGCCTCATGTTCGCTACTGAACCACGCACATATACAAACATAAATTATCAATTTACATTCAATTTTCATTAAAAAGATATCAAATATGTCAAGCTTACCACAATTCATGGAAATAATACACAAATACGTTGACTGGCGATGAATATGGCACAAATTCCGATCTGCCTCTGTCCCAGGCTTTTATTTAGAAAAAATATAATCTGGATCTCAACGCACTGTTTCTTAGTAAGTTTATTTTAAAATGTGGCACTGAACTGACGCTCCTAATTGACTATATTGGCGGGTCTAACCAATCGGGCCATGTTTACACAGCTTTTCAAAAAAAGTACCCCTACTACCGTTTCCCCTAACAACAAAATATTAGTATTTGTAGTCCGACTAATCGTGTTTCGCCTTACATTTACTTCTATCCAATCAAATAGGATTTAACATGGTGGCCTATTTCCCGTAAAATGGTGGTTTCAAAACATGCCACTGTGCGATTATTATTTTTTGGTGTTGTCTGACACCCTCACTATTTTCTTTTGGCTATAATTTGTTAATTCCTAGACTATTTGCGTAACACTTAACATATTCTTTGTCAGCAAGTCCTAAGGAACCCAAATATATAAGTTTAATGGGGCTAAGGGGCTGCGTTCAAAATATGCATTTTCTTCTACCTCCCGTTCACTTCGATACGATGTGGTGTCTGGGTACTGTCAGGCTTTCAGACATAAAACAGTATAATGTCATGTTTCTTAATAAGCGTTTTTCAGGTTTTTAAACCTAACTCTCGTATGGGTAGTGTTTTTTATCACGGTCTATTTGAAAAAAAGTTAGTTAGTGCTTCTGGCCTTTCGCGCGGGGAGGGTGGCATTAATTGTATATCGCGAGACGCGTGTTAGTGTTGCATGCGTTCCTGCTTTCAGCAATCCCTCTCTCTATCCTAATTCCATCTGTCCTTCCGTTTATGTTAACGTAGTGTAATTAATGCTAGTGTTAACTCTTTAAGCCCCAAGAGCCAGTATACTGTACTTCCCGCTAGACCCATTTGGCCCAAGAGCCAGTATACTGGCTTTCGTATCTCTTGATTCTTTCTAGGGCTGTTTTCTAATTTTGACAACTCAAAAACGCTATCTTCTTAAAGTATAGCCATCCATTATGGACTTTTGTTATTTATGAATATGAACATTTAAAAAAAATTATTTCCAAACAAAAACAATAAAAACATACTGGTATGGCCATTTTTGTTTGGGCCAAACCCACCTTTTTGCTTGGGACTGAAAGAGTTAATTTAGGTCATTAATCAGCTTGCGTATCTCAAGGTTTTCTTAGAAATGCAGTACACGTTTTATTGTAGAAAGCGTGTAGTGATGCAGTAGGCTTTACTATCAACGTGAAACGTTACAATTTGCAGACGAAGTATAAAACAAGGGGGATTTTTGTACGCCATTGTGACAGCACTGTACTTTTACCATTTCTCTTTCCTTTTATTGAATTTATGTGTTAGGCTTTACATTTACTTTTTAATTTATATATGTGGATTTAGAATGTTTCACGACAAATTCTCCCCTCTTAAAACAGACGTTATATGTCAGTCTATAATTCTATATACACATAGAGAAATTTATTATTATTTCTGGGGCTTACGGTGATTCTCATCACACGGATGTCGGCTTAAAAAATCCGCTCCCAGATTTTGTCTTTCCAGATATATACTCTATGCTAAACTCAAATGGCTGCATAAGTAAGGACCATCTGAGTAATCTAGAATTTTCATGCCTAGCCTGCCCTAGAAACGACAAGGGTTTGTGATCCGTTTGCAACTTAAATGCCTTCCCATACAGATAAATATTGAATTTCTTTATCGCCCATATTACTGCAAGACATTCTTTTTCGCTAGTTGAGTAATTGGTTTCAGCTTTATTCAACTTTCTGCTAGCATATGCCACTGGGCTTAATTCCCCATCCAATGCATCTGATTTCTGTAGCAGGGTCGCACCTAACCCAATATTACTGGCATCCGTCCTTACAATGAATTCTTGACTTAAGTCAGGTAATTTCAAAATAGGTTTGCTTGTGAGCTTTTCCTTCAATTCCTGGTAAGCTAATTCACATTGTGGTGTCCATGTAATTCGATCTGGATTTCCTTTACGTGTCAAATCAGTTAACGGTGCACATATGGAATTAAAGTTTTTGATATACTTTTGGTAGAAACCACATAATGAGACAAAAGATCTCACGTCGTTCTTGGTTTGTGGTCTCGGGGCTTTCTTTAGTTTCTCTAAATTCTTGGTGTCAGGGGTCATGTTTCCCTGATGGACTGTGTGTCCCAAGAATTCTAATTCTTTACATCCAACGCAACATTTGGTTGGTCGGGCTGTTAAATTCGCTTCTCTAAGTCGATTAAACAGCATGTTCAGAGAGTCAATGTGTTCCTCAAATGTTTCTGTTGCTATCAGGATATCATCCATGAAATTTGTGATGCATGGGTTATTCAGAGGATCCAACAATTTTCTCATCATTCTAGAGAAGACACTAGGCGCATTCTTCAATCCAAAGGGCAATCTGTTAAACTCATAGTGTCCCTCTGAGGTACTAAACGCTAGGTATGGTCTAACCTCAGGCTTTACTGGAATCTGATAGTATCCTTTACTCAGATCCACTTTTGAGAAATATTTAGCTTTATTTAGCCTGGCAAACAACTGATTTGTATCCGGCAATGGATCCACCTGTCCTTCTGTGATAGCATTCAGTCTCCTGTAATCTATACAGAGTCTATGTTCTCCAGAGGGTATCCTTAAGAGCACCACACTGGAACTATACGAAGATTCACTGTGTGAAATAATTCCTTCCTTCAACAAATAGTCTATCTCTTCCTTCAAAGCTTTCTCCTTAGCAAAAGGAATCGAATAGGGTTTCATACAGACAGGTGTGGGGTCTATCAGTTTCATATCATATTCCAATAAGTTTGTATGCCCCGGTCGGTCCGTTAACACCTCTGTATGATTATCTAGAACCTGTTGCACTCTCTCTTTCTGATTTTTCGTTAAATGTGTACTGATTTTCACCTGTGCCGCTGTCTCACAGGGATGTAATGGATATTCAAATGATGAAAGTGGTTCCTTTTTCATCTCCATTGCAATGGACAAGGTCAACAAGTGTGTCTCTTCCTGATGTTCTCTTTCCAAATATTTCTTCAGGAGATTCACATGATAGATTTTTTCTTTCCCCTTCTTATCTATCTTATAATTGGTTCTAGACACCTTCTCTAGAACTGTATATGGACCTTGCCATCCAATTTGTAACTTATTCTGACTACCGGGTAGAAGAAGCAGTACCTTCTCTCCCACAGCCAAATCTCTGTCTTTAGCCTTCCTGTTGAAATAGGCAGCATGTTTCTTTCTGGCTTGTCTCAAATTTTCATTGGCAAGTTTCCAGCCAGTTTTTAAACGAGTGGTCAGCTCATTCACATATTGGTATGAGGATGTAATATTTTCCTCTGCCTTTTCATCAGTCCACGTTCTTAACAGCGCTTCATATGGACCTTTAATTTTGTGGACCTATTTGTCCATGCACCGGTATGGTCTCTTCCACTCGAAGCTCTATAGTGATGATTTTTCTTCCCAGAATTATTATGCACAAAACGACCGCTACCAATTTTTTCTTGGAGCTTTCTCCCCACTTAGAATTCTTGATGAGAGATTTCCTCTCTACATCCTCTTCCTCCAGTTTGTTTAAGTCCGATTGAGGGATTTTCGGCTTATCCTGGGGTAAGACATCTTTTTGCACTTTCTGCATAGTGGCCATTGTAAAACAGTTAATTGAAGCTTGTCCGTGAAAAGGGGCTTCCCATTCCACTTGGTCCACTTTATTATTCTTTATATTGTCAGGCCTACGTTTGCCCCGGGGCGTGTCCAGGTCCTGATCAATGTTCCCACTTGTGGGTGTTCCCTCATGTGATATGCTACACCTTTCTACAAAATTCTCAATGTCCCACCTTGCCTTGGGCCAATAATAATTGTGAGCCACCTTTTGGATGATGGTACCAATTTTCTCATGGTCCCCATCTTGTTTCACATGTAGGCTCCTTATTAAGTCTGCCCTATATGCCTTTTGAAGAACCAACTGTCCGTGACCATTGGATCGAGTTCCGGCCTTCCTGTAAATCAACTTGTTTTTCATGTAAAAATCTCCCTTGCCTGGAGTTGTATGACAAGTTGACAATTTCCTGAAACAAGGCTTGAGGGTCTTATCCCCAGCCTGTGCCTTCCTCATCTCTTCTGGAGTGGTATCTATCAGGATATCCTCCTCCTGTCTTGAGGTCGACCTGACCTGAAGGGTGGCCATAACTATAGGGTTCCTTCTGCAACGGTCAGTGTCATGATTGTTCATCTTACAATTTTTACACCACCTCCTGTTTTGGTTGAAAGATTTTCTTTCATCATATTTCCTTTCATCGAATTGTGGGGTTTTATTTTTATTGTCATACCGTGGCCTATCAAACTGGTGCTTACCTTTGTTATGATCTCTAGGATCAAATTTATTAAAGTTCTGTGGTGCCTTAAAGTTATCTACCTGTTTCTTTTTATTACCTGATACCTCTGCCTGAGCTGCTTGATACCTTTCTGCAACATTTAGTAACTCACCCAGTCTCTCTGCACCTTGTTCCATGAGAAACTTTCTCAGGTCTGGAGCCATGGACTCTCTTAATTGTTCTATAAGGATCATTTCCTTAAGATCTTGGGTTTTCCCCAGAGAAGTCCATTTCTCCAAGTATGTCTCTAACCGTGCAGAGAACTGGTGATAGGTTTCACCTGACAGTAGTTTAGCATTCCTAAATTGTTTCCTATAAAATTCTGCGTTCTTTTCATATCTTAACAAAAGAGCCTGCTTTAGCATGTCATAATTTTCTTGATCACCTCTGCTCATTTTGGCAAAAACTTCATAAGCTGCCCCACGAAGCCCTTGAGATAACTTTAAGCTCCACCTTTCTCTCTCTAACCCATACGTGGTAGCTAATAATTCATATCTATTTAGATAGCTCTCGATATCATCTTCTTTCTCAACAAAATGATCTAAATGAAAATTCATAGCTGAGGTTGAGGCTCCCTGACTAACATTAGCATCGAAGGTAAAGGGACTGGCACCATTTTCAGGAGCATGGCCTTGAAACTCAAACTCCCTTAGTCGTAACTCATGTTCCCTTTGTAATCTCTTCTCCTCCTTTTCTGCTTCCCTCTCTGCAGCCTGTCTTCTTTCCTCGGCTTCCCTTTCTGCAGCTAATCTCTTTTCTTCTCTTTCTGCCTTTTGTTCTTCTAATTGGAGCCTTTTGATCTCCCTATCTGCCTCCAATGCTTTAGCCTCTTTGTCAGCCTCAATCTGCAGCCTCTTAATTTCTTTTTCAGCCTCTAACCTTCTTTCAGCCTCTTTTTCTAATCTTTCAGATTCTAATTTTCTTTCGGCCTCTTTTTCTAATCTTCTTTCTTCACGTTCAATATATTTGTCACATTCCGTAGTGACATAGGCAATTATAACTTACCCGTCCATTCCTAACTCTTTAGCAGTCTGCACAGCAGCAGATCGAAATTTGGCCAGGGCCGCCATTTCCTAACAGGTAAATGTAAACAATATCTAACTAAACAATACAATCTGTAATTAATTATCCAAGGACAACCACAGGCACTGATAGCTCAACCTTATTTAATTCCACCCAAGGATACCCTTTTACTTTTTATTATTCCCAATATATATAATAGGAGAAAGTTCAGTATCCCGGGAGCGAGACCCCAATATATGTGGTAAAGTGCGATGTTATAATTATCTATAGGGGACTTAGTGTACTGACTGAGATCAGCTGTGAAGGTATCTGTATCTAATAAGTGTGGTGTATTACAGATGACCTTACTTGCTACCACATTTATACCTCAGTCAGAATTATTCTGGAATATTGTGATGACTACGTTAAATGTCTAGGGTTATGAAAATGATGAAGTGTAAGTCACAACAACAACAAACAGATAAACAATTTAATTTATTCCACAACACTTTACAACACTGTGACACTCACACACATATAACACTCTATAAGACTATCTTAAATGAGTCAAGTGTTTAAGTTTAAAAATATATGTATTAATTCTTTCAATAATGGGTATCCTGATTCAACTACACAGTGAACCAGGAATCACAATCAAATGTAATTACAAGTAGTATGTACACAGTTTATATATATGAACTTTGTATTGACATATTTTATTATTATTATTCTATGTGTGTAATTTGTGCAGTAGTAATATGAGGTAATACTGGTTTTGTTCAAGCTTGGTTGTTGTTTTTCATCATGACTTCAAGTGTTTGATTATCGTGGAAATAGTATTGGGAAAAGTTCACAGTTCCTGTCATTTGAACCAATTAATTGTCCCTCTGTGTTTAATAAAATGTCAATTTTTGAGGGGGCACATAATGTTGAGCTACTCTGGCCACAGAAGCTTATCTTTCGTGATGGCGGCAGGAAAAGACTCCTCTGCTCGATTGCTTCATTGTGTTCTGGAGACACCTCACTGGTCGCTATCTGAACCAAGGAGTATGCTGTCAGCCTCTGGATTCATTAAAACTCAGACCAGGTGCTGCTTCAGTAACTTAGGACCCCAGTCCCTGAAACAAGAAGGTTGTACCTCCTACTTCAGATCTAATTTATAATCTATTTCCACACTGAACACAATACATAACAAACACTGAGTTCAGAGCTGTAGGCCAACTGCTAGCTTCATCTGAAACAATTTACACCAGTATACTCCTCCCTAATGGTTACTACGCCTCTGCAATTCCAGCATTATTTCCTTCTAGTCAATAAGATAGGTGTCAGTGTACTATTTGGCAATTCCATGCAGTTTTCTTTTCTCCGACACGTTCTGTTCAGGTTGGAGCACTATCTAGGCCTTGCCTCATGTTCGCTACTGAACCACGCACATATACAGACATAAATTATCAATTTACATTCAATTTTCATTAAAAAGATATCAAATATGTCAAGCTTACCACAATTCATGGAAATAATACACAAATACGTTGACTGGCGATGAATATGGCACAAATTCCGATCTGCCTCTGTCCCAGGCTTTTATTTAGAAAAAATGTAATCTGGATCTCAACGCACTGTTTCTTAGTAAGTTTATTTTAAAATGTGGCACTGAACTGACGCTCCTAATTGACTATATTGGCGGGTCTAACCAATCGGGCCATGTTTACACAGCTTTTACAAAAAAAGTACCCCTACTACCGTTTCCCCTAACAACAAAAAATTAGTATTTGTAGTCCGACTAATCGTGTTTCGCTTACATTTACTTCTATCCAATCAAATAGGATTTAACATGGTGGCCTATTTCCCGTAAAATGGTGGTTTCAAAACATGCCACTGTGCGATTATTATTTTTTGGTGTTGTCTGACACCCTCACTATTTTCTTTTGGCTATAATTTGTTAATTCCTAGACTATTTGCGTAACACTTAACATATTCTTGGTCAGCAAGTCCTACGGAACCAAAATATATAAGTTTAATGGGGCTAAGGGGCTGCGTTCAAAATATGCATTTTCTTTTACCTCCCGTTCACTTCGATACGATGTGGTGTCTGGGTACTGTCAGGCTTTCAGACATAAAACAGTATAATGTCATGTTTCCTAATAAGCGTTTTTCAGGTTTTTAAACCTAACTCTCGTATGGGTAGTGTTTTTTATCACGGTCTATTTGAAAAAAAGTTAGTGCTTCTGGCCTTTCGCGCGGGGAGGGTGGCATTAATTGTATATCGCGAGACGCGTGTTAGTGTTGCATGCGTTCCTGCTTTCAGCCCTCCCTCTCTCTATCCTAATTCCATCTGTCCTTTTGTTTATGTTAACGTAGTGTAATTAATGCTAGTATTAATTTAGGTCATTAATCAGCTGGCGTATCTCAAGGTTTTCTTAGAAATGCAGTACACGTTTTATTGTAGAAAGCGTGTAGTGATGCAGTAGGCTTTACTATCAACGTGAAACGTTACAATTTGCAGACGAAGTATAAAACAAGGGGGATTTTAGTACGCCATTGTGACAGCACTGTACTTTTACCATTTCTCTTTCCTTTTATTGAATTTATGTGTTAGGCTTTACATTTACTTTTTAATTTATATATGTGGATTTAGAATGTTTCACGACAGACATAAAGCATTTGTCAAAAACCAACGAAGTGTATGGGACGTCCCCTTGAATAAAGAAAGATATCTAACAGGGTGGAGAACTATAGAAGACCTAACACAGTTCAAAGAACTGTCAAGCACAATTAATAACAGTAATAAATATAGAAGCACAATATCACCATGGGAACTAAAAACACCAATCATAGACTACTCACTTACTGAAAAGATCAAACAAAACATAGAAGTTAAGGAAGCCAAAACGATTAGTAGCAAGTTCATAAATCAACTTACAAAACAAAGTCTGGCTGTCTACACTGATGGATCCAAGGGTGATAGTGGGCAACTAGGTGCAGGAGTAGTAATACCACAGTGGGGAATTAAGAAGAGCTATAGTGTAACTGAAGGGGCTTCGATTTTTACCGCAGAAATTGTAGCAATTCTAAAAAGTTTAGAAATAATCGAAGATAAACCACCAGAAGCTGTTACGATATTTACAGACTCACTATCATCACTACAAGCACTAGAACACCCAGGTAAATGTAGCCGGCCAGACATAAAGGAAGAAATTCTTGTACTTATTACATCACTATGGAACAGAGGATGTAGTGTGAGGCTAGTGTGGGTTCCAGCACACATAGGTATAGCTGGTAACGAGTTGGCAGACCAGAACGCCAAGTATGGAAGAATAAGTAAAAACAATATAAGAGCAGGACTGGGAAGGTCGGAGATCAAGAGCCAAGTGAAGCTAACTATAAACGAGGAATGGAAGACCACATGGAAGAACAGTAGAAAAGGCAGACACGCATTAAAGCTGCTGAAGGAACCAACAAGGACGGGCCAGGTCAGAGAAGAACTAAAGGTATCCTCGAACAAAAAGCTGTGGCGTCTCCGTCTCGGTGCAGCATACTTTATGATAGAGGAACCACACTGCCAAGAATGTCAGGAAGAAAATGACATAGACCACTACCTGATCCACTGTAAAAAAATATGATCAACAGAGGCTAGAATTAAAAACATACTTTAGAAATAACAAAATAGGCATGACAGGGGATAAGGTGTTAAGTATAGATGCCCCAGGGGAAGCCCAATCAATACTTAAACGATATATACATAAAACAAAGGAAAACATATAAAGTTAGTAACAATGGCAATATCAAACAACAATAACAAAAATGATACTTCAGAAAAGACATTCGACCAAATAGAAATTAAGCAACAAAAACTAACAAATCAATAAAAATAAAAAAACACCGAAAAATTTGCAAACATATTAACTACTTATAGGACAAGGAAAGACAACGAGATTTAAAAAAAAACACCAACTCAAAAAAACAAAAACAAATACTAATACAAATTAAAACCAAGTGCAAAGGACAATAGTTATCTATATACAATACAAAACTGAAAATAAAATGACAAATACTAACATAAATTGAAACCAGCAACTGCAAAAAGACAGTAGTTATTTAAATTTAATACAAAATTAGTAAATAAAATGATACTAAATACCCCAATTATAACCAATTTTCAGGCTGAACAGGGTAGACCAAGATGGAACGAGAGGAGGCAATAATGGTCAGCTGTTAAGTGCCCGCTCTCCACCCATCACCTTTTCAAAACAACAACAACTCCTCCGTGTGAATGAATATCCCAGCTTACCCGCTAAATAGAGTCACGCCAAATTACTGAATATCTGTCTATCTGTCTGCCTGTCTGTCTGTCCGTCCCTCCGTCCCTCCATCCCTCCATCTATCTGTCTTTGTGTCCGTCCGTCAGTCTGTCGGTGTCTATCCGTCCGCCCGCGAGTCCGTTCAATGGTCCGTCCCTCAGTCAATCCGTCAGTCCGTCCTACCGTCTGTCTGTCTATCCGTCCGTGCGCCCATCCGTCCATCCGTCTGCCTGTCTGCTTATTTATTACAGGGCAGAAATATAAAAATGTAATAATGCCTATTTCTTTACCTTGCTGAAATAAAGATTTCGTTCGTTCGTTTGTTTAATAGATACCTGGTTAAAAAAAACTGACAATTTTATATCTCGGGGAACGGAAAACACACATATAAATCTACCTCCCTCGTTTTCCTTCCTACCTACATACCTGCCCACCCACTTATCTACCTATGTTCCCTCTAATGTGTAATGGCCAGTGCGCCCAGAAATGGCACGCTGCGCAATTTTTGTTTCCCAGTGACAACACTGAATATGATGAGAGCATGTATATTCCCAGTAGCAACATACGGCTGCGAGACTTGGACACTCAATAAAACAGTTGCAAAAAAGGTTACATCATTCGAAATGAAATGCTACAGAAGGATGTTGAGAATACCCTGGACAGAAAAAAAAGACCAACAGAGAAGTACTGCACTCACTAAATGTAGAGGAAAATTGGCTCCTAAATACCATCGCAATAAGGAAGCTGAAATGTTTCGGTCATATAAAAAGACATAATAGTCTGGAAAAATTAGTGATGGAAGGCATGGTCCCTGGAAAAAAGGGGAAGGGGTCGACCTAGACGACGCTGGACCCAGGACATCACAGAGAGTCTGAACTTGTCTTTGGCTGATGCAGGTCGACTTGCCCAGAATCGCGATGCGTTCAGAGCAGCTGTGTTGGAGACAACGTTCTGGAAAGAATACGTCACATGGTGAGTGACAAAACTTTGTGGACACCAAACTGAATTATTGGAAAATTGTAAACCTGAAATTATTGTTTGTTGATAAGGTCACTTTAATTTTTAAAAATTAGAAACCTACCCACCTCAAAAATATTTATGGAATGTGTGATTCCTATACACACACACACTGGGATTCTCGTCGGTGCTACGGAGTTCGTGCACTGAGCTGAGATCCTCCTTGTGTGCTTTCTAAGGGAGGAGATCGGAGCACTGCTAGAGTTGTCTGTGTGCAATGAAGATAGTCCTTAAAACTAAACCAAATCAAACCTTGTATAGTCACTTACGGTAATCCTGCGCAGTACGAGAGGACTTTACTAACAGGAGGTTTTAATTGTGCAGGCAACCTCATCACGTAAAACTGATTGCTACTGATACCATCGCTGCATGCGAATGTTTGGTGACGGCTTCCTGGGGACATGCTGCAGTGCTCCATAATCCATAAGGAGTGCAACAGATTTAGTTCAAGCTTCCTAGAAACAACTACAGTGCTGGCACCATGTTCAACAACAGACGACAAGGATACAGAAGTAAGAATTTAGTCGTTCTCTCAGCTGTTATTGTATACATGTTTTACCAGAAAGTATGAGCTACCACGTTTGTGTGTTTTTTTTTTTTTTTTTTTTTGCGTATAAACAGGATATTAATATGAATAGTTTAATTCTTTTGTTGCAATTTATAATACAAATAAATAACACTACGGGCGTGTTTGTTTTTATTATTATCATAATATTGTTTCGTTAAATTTGTTGTGGACGGTTTTATTTCATATGAGCGCTTTTTGTAAAATTCTGTGTGCACACGCGCGCATAGATTAGAGGGAACATCACTGTCTATCTTTCTGTATGTCTGTCTGTCTGTCTGTCTCTGTATCTATCTATCTATCTATCTATCTATCTATCTATCTATCTATCTATCTATCTATCTATCTATCTATCTATCTATCTATCTATCTATCTATCTATCTATTTACTTATTTATCTACCTACCTACCTACCTCCCTACTTACCTACTATCTAACTATCTATCTATCTATCTATCTATCTATCTACCTACCTACCTACCTACCTACCTACCTACTTCCCTACATACCTATCTATCTGTTACCAACAGATTACTGGGCATAATGTATTTATTTGTCTGATAAAAATATATTTATCTTTGAATTCACGATTTCTAGTCTAAGCTATATCACTCATGTTTTATTGATACTTTTGTTATATGGGTTATCTCTCTTGTATATTGAATTTGGCGTAGGAATCTAGATTTCGTTGGTCTGTTCCTTGTTGAGCCAGAAACAGATTGTTCTTGCTTAGGTTTATGCAGGAATATTTATGGTCCGAGTCTAAGTTTATTCCTTGTCTATTTAAGGCGAGTTAGTCTTTGGTCTTTATATCTTTTCATGTCTAGGTCGGACTATATTCTTTAAGCTGAACACTGAGGTGAGGGGTTGTGTGTTCTGCGCATGCGTCGAGGAAGGCGAAAAGACGAAGCCGTGTGTCATGTCGTCCTGATGAATGGTATACAGGACTGAAGTCCGACGATTTATCTCTGTGTTAGTTGGGGAACGAGATAGTCTATTTGTACTTATCTTGTATTAGGATTCTCCCCAGTGTTTATTCTTATTGCCAAGGAATGGCAGGTGCTTGTGCTAGGGTGATTTTCGATGACAAGGTAAAGTCGCATTTCTTCTGAACTTTTCCTAAGCCATCGTGTGAGAGATGGACAGTCGTATTATCGTACGTCCAGATGATTATTAAACAAATGACGATGACATGTATACCTAGCAGCACTAAATGATATGGTGAAACCAGTATTATTGATGGAAGAATATATCTACAGCTCTATGAGGATATCTATGAACGATCAGCGTCTTGATTTCATAGTTTTCATCCTGATTGAGCGAAAGCTCAATGAAGAAGCCATTTTTTGGAATCCTTCTTTTTGTCGATCATCAATCAGAGAACAAGGACCCCCTTTATTATCAGGTGATGATCAAGAGATTACTGCTGTAAAAGAGTACCCACTACTTGTGGTTTAACATTGTTACCAGAGATATTTGTTGAACTTTGCCTAAAGGAATCTTCGCTAGAAGAGGTTCGGTCTAGGAATCATTATTAAACATTATGTATTCACTGACGCGATTTGTCAGTAAGGCCTGAGAATTAAATATGCACTGGAACTCTGAGTGCTGGTCTATTGACATTACATTGTACTTTTATTCAACATGAATGCCCACATAATTTTGTAGACCATTGATCAACTGTGTGATGATTTGTGCCAACCTGTTTACAGTAACTGTACCTGTGCTGTCCGAGTGTGTGTCAAATTAAACTGTACGAAAACGACCACAGTAGTTTATCAACGTCTCTGACTTCCAGCCATGTGTGAGTGAGAATGTTCCTTTGTCAACTCTACAGAACCTTGCCATCATTCGCGAACCTTTATATCCTCACTCCAAACCTATACACCACTGCGTAGGTCGAGTTGACCTTTGCTTGTCTTCATTGTACAACAAACCTTACAGCAACAACGGCGAGACCATATATCCAGTCTTATCAACGTAATAAATGCCTTTATCACTATCTATCTATCTATCTATCTATCTATCTATCTATCTATCTATCTATCTATCTATCTATCTATCTATCTATCTATCTATCTATCTATCTATATGTCTGTCTGTCTGTCTGTCTGTCTATTTATCTATCTGTCTATCTATCTATACTGTGACGTACGTCTAGTTTGTCAAGTGAATTTTCCCTGATTTGATGGATGATTAAAGGGACTTTAGCTTTTCATAACATTAGAACCCCTGAACATTTGTTGTAACTTTCCATCAGTCTGAAACGAAGCCGCGCTGGAGATCTGAGACACTGCAGGCTCTCAGAAGTAGACGGAGCAGCGTTTCACAAGAATTTCACATCTTCCTGCGAACCGTTAAACCGCTCGCAAGATGGACACGAACAGCGTATCGGGAAAGCGGTCCCATCAAAGGAAGGTTGGTCTTCAGAATCCAACATTAAAGCGATACGATCTGAGGAATCAGGGAACTCAAAGCGAGTGAGGCTAGTTTCTCGTAGAGATTTCACATCCTCGTGCGAGCAGCCTGAGACGAACGAAGATCGGAAGCCAGTCGGGCCATCGCGGTTAGCATGGCTGCTAAATAACTTCGACTTTACCTAGGATCTGAAGAGGCGCGAAATTTTCACACGAGCCATTCAATTGTCATTCCTAATAGTATGTATATATGCAGAACTCCGAAAACTGCATTTGATCATTCGTTCTGACAGAATTCTAAGATTTACTAGCATATAGTTAAATTCCTGGCTATTGGAGTGAATTCTTTTTCTGTGCAGACGAATTGATCTTTCGACCTTGCATCCCAGCAATTAATTAATTATACACTCAGCCCTGCCAACTCAGTTTGATAACTCCAGTGACTTATGAACATATTTAAAATTTAATCTCTGTGACGATCCTGTTGGGATTCCGCTATCTGAAGTTTACAGAAATAAAGCAAACCCAAAAGACTGTTTTAAAATCCCACTTCATAAAGTCGTTTTAAAGTTAAAACCTGGAAGAATAAAACTTCTGCCAGCAGCAATATTTTATTCACTGCTTTATTTGTGGAGAAGAACATAGATTTACCTGACACTGTCTGTCAAGCATATTCATTGGATTTTACCACCCCCTGAAGAAAATATACCTCAGTGCCTCGCCTGTGACAGTGCGCCTAAGTTTTACCACCAGCGGCGAATCTAAGTGACCACACTAGTATCACCACCTGTGCCTACGACTGTGCCTTTCCTTGGAACTTTTTACATAAACACATAAACAGTACATTAAACTCCAACGTCCAGCGATTTCGGGACCCTCTATAACCTTGTTCACCCGCTAAATCTGGGGCTGTACACCGGAGACAAACATTTTACCTAGGTCAGATGTTTATTGCTGTTTCTGTATAATTCCCACGGAGTGTCTGATTACGAAATCGGTAAGTGTGTGTGAGTACCTGTAAGTGGTGGCCATCCGAGCGTGCATGAATAAAAGGAGATTTATTCTGCACCCATTTTATTAGTTACCTGGAAACCTCCTTTTTTTCTGTATTCTTTGGATTAATTCGTTAAGTGGGATTTTCTTAATTTGTTCACTGTCCCCTCCTAAACATCTGTTTGGTTTTTTTTGTAAAGGGAAACATTTGAAAACCCTAGCTTTTCCTCTACCCCCTTATTACTGTAACCCCCTTGTCTCAGAGTAATAAAGTTACCGTTGGGTTAAATTGCCTATCTCTGATCATCACCCCCCCCCCCTCCTGTCTTTGGGACCGGGTCTTTTCTGTTAGTAAATACAAGCGGGAACGGTGTATTGGATACTTCTCCTCAAAAACCCCTCCTCCCCTTGTCATTTGTGTATTTTGTAACCTTTGATTTCTTCATGTAAATTGATAATTATTTGTGACTTGATTTTTATGATAATAAAAGTAGTAAACCTTTGTTAGCATTTTGTGTCGGCTGGCCCAAATCAAACATTTCTCATGTTTGTTATCGTAGTTGTGATTCATGTACGTTGAGCGTCAGAATCACCAAATCGGTGTGTGTGCCTGAGTGACTGGAACTGACAAACAAATGTTTGTTCAGAAGGGTGGTAGGAGTAGTTTTGAGAGACAAATATTGTTGTACATAAGACTGTCCTTACTCTTCCCAGCACTGGTGAATCTACTACCTCACTTTCCTAAATCCTTATTCTCACAGAGCCTTCACTCACTATCATTCTACACTCTAAAGGGACCAAATCCCATCAGAACTCTCTCAAAAAATTTACGACATATACATATTTGTCTATCTATCTATCTATCTATCTATCTATCTATCTATCTATCTATCTATCTATCTATCTATCTATCTATCTATCTATCTATCTATCTATCTATCTGTCTGTCTGTCTGTCTGTCTGTCTGTCTGTCTGTCTGTCTGTCTGTCTGTCTGTCTGTCTGTCTGTCTGTCTGTCTGTCTGTCTGTCTGTCTGTCTGTCTGTCTGTCTGTCTCAATCTTTGTAAACACGTTTTCCATAATTTGTTTTATTAATCTGCTCATGAAGTAAATTATGTTTATTGGGGGACAGAATTAATAGACCCGGAAGTTTTGATAGGAAACTTGATCATAACACGCCTGTTGGAAAGAAAAAGCCGTCAAGGAGTTACGATTACATTAAGGCGCAGAGGTTCATGAAGGAAGAAATCATAATGCAACATTTAATTGCTGGTCTGGCACAGAAGTATTGAATCCCCCGCCTTCTGCTGCGCGTATAGCCATAATTTATTCTTCCTAGTTCCGTGAACGACCTTCTTGGAAGCACAACCTGCCCCGAAGATTGTAAACATGTTTACACAGTTAAGCGTTCAGTTGGCATAAGTCTAATATAAAGGTGCCGTTAAGAAGTTTGTTGTGAAGCTCAACAATAAATGTGCTGTTAAGAAATTTGAAGCTCTGACTCAAACAATGTGCTACTAAGAAACTTCATGTGAAGCTTTCGCACAATAATGTGGTGGTAAGAAATTTAATTTGAAACTCTAAACATAAATATTATGTTTAGAAATTTGTCATGAATCTCTAGCATAAATATACGGGTAAGAAATTTCAATATGAAGCTTAAAAAATCATAAGTGTGCTGTTAAGAAACTTGATGTTAAGCTGTAACCTAAATACAGGACGACCGACTAGGGCGCTAAGAGCAAGGGTTGTCAGAGCGGACGAGAATAAAAGAAACATTTTTCATTAAGAAGCTCGACTTTTCTTTACCTGTGAAACAGTTCGCCAAGGCCAAATCACACAATTTAAATCTTCTGTTTAAAACAGTAAAACAAAACACGCTAATATAAAGGTGTGACATATTTTTAACATTCTGTTTTTAGTTGTTATGCTTTTCGTTTGTAAGTTTTTTTTTCTCTAACCAGCGGCACTCGAGCTTTCCAGCCCTTTTGGCCCATTGACACGTCATTGCGAGGCTGGGGAGACAGTGGACTTTCATTCCAACCTGGTCAGGAGCTTCGCTCCTTCCCATCCACATGGGGTTTATCTGCAGGAGCCGTTCAGGTTATTCAGTCAAATTCCCGGTCGATGACACTCCTATAAATGCCGCCCGGGCTTGAACCTTGAAAACCTGGTCGCTAGCGCATCGTCTTAACCATTACACCAGCGCGGCTCCCTTCGTTTGTAAGTAATAACTATCTAAAATAGATCTACAATTTTATTCACAGATCTCACGTAATTTGTCAGTAGTTTAATTAAGTTTCGCGGCTAGAAGTGTAGCGTGTGTCAAACAGCATGTCTCGTGCGCTGAATGCTCTACAGCCGGTCCTGCATAAATGAACTTGTAGGCAGTTCGATATAAAGCTCTAACATAAATTTACTTGTAGGCAGTTCGATATAAAGCTCTAACATAAATTTACTTGTAGGCAGTTCGATATAAAGCTCTAACATAAATTTACTTGTAGGCAGTTCGATATTAAGCTCTAACATAAATGTACTTGTAGGCAGTTCGATATGAAGCTTACTTACTTAGTCGTTCCTCTTCTACCGTGAAGTGTAGAGATTTAGAAGAGGGCGCGCCATACTATCCTATCAGCTGTCTTCCCCCTGGCCTGGTTCCATTCTAGTCCACGGTCCTTCGGAGATTGTCTAATGTTGTCCTTTCAGCGGACTGTGTGCCTTCCTGGAGGTTTGAATCCCTGGCAGTAGGATACAATGGAGGAAACGGGTATCATTGTGGTGGAGCGCTGTGGTGGAGCGTGACTTTTTATATAAGGAAAATGTGGTGGAGCGCTGTGGTGGAGCGTGACTTTTTATGTAAGGAAAATGTGGCGGAGCGCTGTGGTGGAGCGTGACTTTTTATATAAGGAAAATGTGGTGGAGCGCTGTGGCGGGGCGTGACTTTTTAATATAAGGAAAATGTAGGGTGTGTGTTTTTTATATAGAGATATATTAGTTCGATAATGGTGTTGTTTACAGACAATATTTAGAATAGGAAGGCGATATATTGAGACAACAGTTAGACGATATATTTAAGCAGCTTGCGTCCTATTATAGTTCAAGTATGGTATTGCGTTGTTGTTTATATAAAATATGTAGTTAGATGTGTATTTATTTTACAACATAGATACAAAGGTTTATAAATAGGAGTATATAGTTAATGAATGCTTTTAAAAGAATACTTCAGTTAAAGAGGAAAATATAAAAATCGATAACGGCGGCTTAGGTTACTAAGGGGTTGTTTAAGGGAGCGGGGTATTGCTTTTTGGCTGGCGGTGATGACTCATGGGTGTATGGTGGGGTGTAGCTGGTGATTGTGTGTATGACTCAGGAGTGAAGTGTTAGATAGAAGTGTACAGTTAATGATCTCTTTTGGTTAGGGGGATTTTTGTGTGATGTTGTATTGCACTGTTATACATATATATTTACATATATTACAACAATTAGACATATATATATATATATATATATATATATATATATATATATATATATATATATATATATAATCGATAATGACGGAAAATATAAAAAATCGATAATGTTGGATTAGGTTACTAAGAGGGTTTTTGAAGCGAGGAGAGTCATTTTGTGCTGGTGAGGGTGACGATGTAGCGGGCGGGGTTAGGTTAGGGGGATTTTTGTGTGATGTTGGGTGTGTTATTTAGACATATATATATATATATATATATATATATATATATATATATATATATATATATATATATATATATATATATATATACAGCAGGCATTACCAAACTCCTATCCTTAATACATGCACCCGCCACAGTATGATCAGGTGAGTGTGTGTCCTCAATTAAAACACCATCACGAGCATAAGTCCACCTCTTGTTAGGAAATTTCCCGTCAGAGGGGATAACTTTATTTGTACTTAAAAGAGAAGGTACATACTGAGGATGTGGACTTTTATTCTTAACAACATTAGAAAATTTATACTGGTCTGGTAGATGGCCCTGCACAACAGGAGATTTATGATTGGCATGTCGCCATGAATCACTCCCATATGTGGCAGTAATCTTTCCACTGTGGTGGGTTTTGATGTTAAGAAGGTTGGTGTATGGTAAAGTTGTACTTGAGTGAGGTCAATCTGTGAAGGTCTCTGATGTAGACAATTGATAGCTGTGTTTCAGAGCACCTTGCTGATACCACCTACGATCTCACTTCAAGTTATATTTTGGCCTAGTATGATTGAGAGCTATGTTTAGTGTCTAGGGTAATGTAAGAGTGATGTTAAAGAACCTCAATACAAAAACATACACATACATATACTAAGTACTATGATAAACTCAACTAACTCCAGTTGTTAAATTTTATATTTAGAATTTCTTTTGTTAAACTTTATTGGTCCTGAGCCTAAAGTTGTTTTGGTCAGGACTACCTCTCAATGAGAATCAATTTAGATAGAGAGATATATTTACATATATATATATAGATATTTACATACAAACGACAATATGTCCATAGTACATTGTCACAAATTTTCACTTTGATGTTAATTACTCTATTTTAACTAACTGGTACTTGGAGGCAGGTTGGGGATTGTCATCATCCCAAAGTTCTTTTGTTTCACTAGGATTGTTTATTTTATTCTTTGGAAGGAATGTTTATGTATACACAGGAGATTTTTCTTAGTCACTGATAAGTTGTCCCAGGTCAGATACTAAGACTTATCTGGACCCTGGAATCACAGCAGTTGCAGTTGGTTTGGCCAAACACCCCAGTCTCCTCTGGTCTTGAACTTTTTTACTATAAGCAGGTACCAGAGACTCTTAGAAATCGTGCAGAATTTCTCAATCAGCAAGTACCAGCACCAGACAAGTGCCAGCAGAAACCCCTGTAAATGCAAGTTATGTTTCTGTCTTAATATCAAACTAATTCCTCCAAAGTTACATATAATAATACATTCAACATAAAGAACTTGGTCAGCTCTCTCTGACAAACCTAGCTTCTCTACTCTAGTTTGATGGAACAAATTGTACCAGTTTTCTTTTCCTTTCCCTAATGACTGCTACGCCTCTGTCATTCCAGCAGTAATCTTTTCCATGCAATAAGATAGGTGTAATGTTCCTGTATGACCATCATATATATATAGTCCTGTAGTTCTAAACTTCTCGGATAGTCCATTATATGATGGATCAACATCTAGGCCATGCCTAAGTCTGCGATGGAACCATTTAATTACAATCTTCTTACATGGCCTTTTCTTACTATCAACCCTTGTTTAATTAAAAAGTGAATAAAACCAATCTTACCACATATTCAAGGAAATATAAACAAGTAACGATGAATAGGCAATAGAATATGGCACACTTTCAGCACTGCCCCTGTCCAGACTGCCTTCTGTTATTAGTATTAATAAAAAAAACACAAGTCTGCTCATCGCTGCTTGCTCCTCAGAATATTTTGAAAAAATGGCAGCGAGCAGCCTACTTTTCCTATAATGTAAAAGGCTTTGGCCAATGGGACCAAGCATCTCTTATTTTTGAATGAACTTTAAAAAAAAATATCTCAAACCACTATGCGTTACTACTACCAACTAGATTTGTATTTTTAGGTCAACCAATAATATTTCGCCTTGCTTTAAATACTATCCAATCCAATTCCCCGTACCTTCTTTCCCCAAAGTTGTTTTCAAAATATGCCATAAAAAAAATAAGCAGGCATGACTTGTCCTGACAGTCTGTCGGATCCTCTATAGTATTATGGCTATAATTTGGTCATTTAGTGGACTTTTTGTGTAACTGATAACATATTCTTGCTCAGAAAGTCCCAAGGCATGCGAATATATAACTTTTATGGCCCTAGGTACCTTGGTTCAGAATTACACGTTTTTTCTATGTTAGTTGTTTATTTCTAGAGACTACCACCTGTTCAATTCTTTTCCATGTACTTTCAACCTATTTACGAGAATCAGCCGTATTACTTCGAGAGACACTAATTTACTCTTGTATTCTTCTTCGAGGTGACTCCATGAATAACCAGTATTCAAGGTTGACACAACATTTATATTGTGAGATTCAGTTTCCCATTTTTCACATTCTGATTTCAACTTTACACATTCTGAATTCAAATTTTCACATTATGATTTCAAATTTTCACATTCTGATTTTAAATTTTCACATTCTGATTTCAAATGTTCACATTCTCATTGCATTTCATGAAACAATGTCTTAGATGTCTCATTATTTCTCTGAGACTCAATATTCAATCTCTCGTTGTCTTCCCGCAGTAGTTTTAATTCACGCATGAAATAATTCTCCTTAACCTTATGGTCCTCTATCGTCTGTTTCAATTCATCTAACTCCAGATTGACCCTTTCCTGAGTATATAGATTTTCTTCATCATAAAAAAGTGTGGATAGTAATTTAGCAAGTCTCAGTACTCTATCCTTTGAATAGCTGTATCCAAAATGACACAGAGCATATTCCTTAAGATCACAGCTCGCCTGATGTAAGAACTGTTCTGTGGAATAATCCTCACAGTCTGTGCCAAATACACGTAATCTTTTGCCTTGCCGGAGAAAATGATCCATGATCGACATTATGAATTACTGTCTATGACTCAGTTAACATTCCATCAAATAATCCAAGGATGTAGTTAATAATAGTATTATAATGTCAGTAATAATGTCACTGGACCTTAATCAAGTAATATATATATATAAATCAAATACTCAGAATATATTCTAAAGGCATTACCGTGATTATAAGTTAATCACAAGTTGACACTTATCTGGTCTTTGTATGACTTACTTAGTCACATACCTAATCTTGGCAATGATAACCAAAAATTACTGGGTCTTCACTACAGTACCCGTACTTTGCAATTTTATAATAATTAAATGCAATTAAAGAAAAAATAATATTATGCCTGACAAATGACTATGCATAAGAATAAATGAGAAAAAAAAATAACAATATCATGAAAGCATAAAAGATCTAATACAAATTTAGACAAATCACAAAGACGCCTCAGAACATTTGCAGTAATAAATATAAAAAAATAAGCGAAACTGAAGAGAAAAAATGTTGCGCATGCAACCTTACTGCAAAGAAATGACAAGACATGATGACGACACCACAGGGTATAAACATGAAGTGTGTATAGAACTGAGTGATAGCAAGGTGAGATCAACAAGCACGAACAAAACCTTTGGTAAAACCAAGTCACACCAAAAATTATTCTACGATAACACACTGAAACAGAACTACACACCTAGATAAATATAGGTCACAGAAAACCAACACAGTGGACTGAAATCCTTCGGCAAATATATGCCGGAATTTCCACTGAGGGAAATATGCAACCGCCCTACAGAACGTCTGACGTGAGCCCGGATAACTCCAAGATGAATCTCTTCGTCAGAATACCACCCAACCGCCCGTTGTGTGACACTGAACGAGGAACTCAGAACGGAGCAATAGCATAAAAGAGATAGGCTCGAACCAACATGCAGCGACTACAAGATTATAATAAAAAAGTATAAGCCACTTAGCTTTCAAAGATCCGTCCTTTCAGTTGCATTCCGCCAAAGGTTATCGAAAGCTGCATGATTCATCTATCGGTTGAGCATCAAATGTTGTCGTGGGCATTGCAATGCACAAGGAAAACATCACCATGATTACTGCCTGATAACTTTTCAGCGTAGCAGGGAAAACTACATATGATCACTGGTTAATAGATCCGTCGTGTCGACAGTAGCCTTGAACGACTCCGCAAAATATAGCTGGAAAATTGATAATATGCAGACCTCGCGTGAAAATCTTGACGTAGCGATTCGTACCCAGTATGGCACGATGGTGCAAACTTCATTGAGTGCAGAACTTCTTGAGAAAAGGACAGTTCGTCTTCCAGTATTATCAACGGCTCTCTTCGGGGTCAAACAGGTCAGCACTTCCGTTACCGGAACTGCACAAAAGGCAAGGGGCCGTATAATGACGGTGCTTTAACGGTGCTGAATTCTCGGTTTACGCGCACGAAAACTAGCATGTGAAGAGCGATCTTGAAAAATATTTTTTCATAAAGCTGGCCTCCATGATTGTTACCGTTAAACTTCAGACTTGACAATACGCATTTCAAAACAAGACATCAGAATCTTGTAAAAAATTTCTTTTCCCCTTCTGCTGGCTGCCAATTGTTACATTACGTAGTTAATTTGTTTATTAGTGAACTTGACCGATCTCTTTTTGAGGTGTAGAGGTTTGGAAGAGAGAGCGCCAAACTATCCTATCGGCTGTCTTCCTCCTGGCCTGGTTCCATTCTAGTCCTCGGTCCTTCAAAGATTGTCTAATGTTGTCCTCCCAGTGGACCCTGGGTCGTCCTGGGGGTCTGGATCCCTGGCTCTTTGTTTCCCATGCTTGTCGTGGTAGCCGATCTTCTCCCATTCTGCAGACATGGCCAAACCATCTTATTTGGGACTGTTCTACTTGGTTCTGCAGGGTGTGGCATTTTAGGCCTTGACTTATCGTCTGGTTGCAGACCATGTCTCTTCTTGTTACTTCAACCACCTTCCTCAGATACCTCATTTCTGAGGTTGGATCTGGCTTTTGTGGGTTGTAGTCATTGCCCATGACTCGCATCCATATGTCAAGACTGGGACATAGGTGGAGCGGTATACAGCCATCTTCGTTTTCTTACCAACCTCTCTCTTGCTGAGGAATCCTCGATTTATGGCCTGGGAAAGTCTCCCAGCTGCTGCTTTTCGAGTGGCCAACTCTTCTTTGATCCCTCCCTTTCGGTCTATAATAGCTCCAAGATGTTTAAAGTGGTCGACCTGCTCCAGGACCTGTTCTCCCAGCTTAATCTGATGTCTTCTTTCTTCTCGTGATATCACCATGGACTTTGTTTTAGAGCTACTTATGACCATCCCTCTCTTCTCCAGCTCTTCCTTCCAGACTTGCAGGTTGGATTGGAGATGTGCCTCTGATTTAGCAATCAGGGCAACATCATCAGCAAATGCCAACTCTGAAATACATACCTGTCTCATCTTCCAGTACCCCACTGAATACTTTCTTGTTCTCTCCTTACATGACTTGATAACATCGTCCATGAGGAGTATGAAAAGATAAGGTGACAGGATATCACCTTGTCTTACACCAGTGGTGGTCCTGAACTCTTCTGACTTATGGTTTGCTGTCCTCACATAATTCCTGCAAGACTTGTAGAAGCTCTGTATAGCATGAATCAGAGGTGCTGGAATGTTCTTCCTTGCCAAACAGTCCCAAAGTTTGCTCCAGGGGACCCTGTCAAACGCCTTTTCCAGATCTATGAAACAAAGATGGATCTCACTCTTATACTCAAAGGCCTTTTCACTCAGCTATCTGAGTGTGAAGATTAGGTCTTGAGTACTTCGGTTTGCTCGGAATCCGCACTGGACCTCATCCAACTGTGGCTCAGCTAGGCGTCGGAGTCTCTGCTCTAGGATTCTAAAGTAGATTTTACCAGGGACACTGAGAAGGGATATGCCTCTATGGTTTCCACATTGTCGATTGTCACCCTTTTTGAAAATTGGTGTTATGATGGCAATCTCCCAATCCTTTGGTATTGTCTTGTTGTACCACGCTGCCTGTAAATTCCTTAAGAGTAATAGGTCGCCTGATGCTCCCATGTACTTAACCATTTCTGGTGTTATACCATCATGCCCTGCTGCTTTGCCCATCTTGATTTTCTCCAGTGCTGCCTTCAGTTCTTCCATCTTTATGTCATCTTCATCACCATGTGTTTCATCTTCTGTGCTAGTGGTTATAATTTCTGATGCTTGACCTTGCTCACAATCAACGAGTTCTGAGAAATATTCTTTCCATCTTTACATTACTTCCTTCGGGGCAGTAAGCAATTTGCCTTGCTTGTGCTTTATAAATTTGAGAGGGCATTGTTTTTCCTTCCTCGTGTTCTTTAGGGTCCTATAGAACAATTTCTGGTTTTCTTGCGCATCTTTTTCTAGCTTTTCTCCAAATTCTTCCCAGGACTTCTGTTTTGCTGCTAGCACCTTGTTCTTTGCTTCTGTTCTGAGTATCACATATTCTCTATATTTTTCTATTTGTCCTGCTGTCTTTATGATGTCCTTGAATTTAAGCCACAGGGTTTTCAAGTCATCAGGTTGTTGTTCTGTGTTTCTCACCGCTGTAGCAATAAGCCCCTGATATCTGGTCTTAATTTCTGGCTCTCTCAGCTTGTAGGTCTTAATGCTCATTTCTTCCGTTCGTTTACTTGGTTTCTTGCGTGATGCTGGGCAGTTCCTAGGCTGAGCAACTCTTTCAGTTGTTCTTTTGATTGTAAGACCTTTTGGATCTGCTCAAGCATCATAGCTCTTTGGCTACAAAACACCGCAACAAACCGCGTCATTACATTCAAGCATCGTGCACAGAGGTGCGCAAATAATCAAACATTCAATTAACTTAATTACACTCAAAAGTGCATCTATAAAATACCTGTGTGAGGATCTCAAACACTTAACTCCCACGCGGAAATAACTTAACAGTTACCTCCCCCCATAGCCTAGTGTTTTACCTCAGTAGACTCTGGGGGTCTGGTTTGTTAGCGCCAGATACTCGACATTCGCCATATCCGTGTTGGTAGAAACAGGGAGCACCGGATCCAAGAACTGGACCACGCTTGAAGGTACGGTTGGCTTGGTTGCAGGCATTTTTCATTTCTTTTTATGAGACCTATAGCAACCCTTACTCCCCGCTATTCAGTTTAAATGTAAAGGAAAGTTTATCCCGAGGGATTAAATGTAATTCTCATCGAGGGTAAACTCTGAGTTAAGTGGTAGGGTGAAATAGAAGAGGGGGGACACATAACTATGTGTTGGAGAACGCCATATTGAGAAGAGCGTTCTTTTCTATTCTTCTATCACAGTTATTGGTGGTACCAGCAGACCGTACTATTTCTGGAACAAGACGGGATCAGTGGCCTACGCTTTAAGACGAAGGATGCACTGTGTAGACTTTCTTTGAAGTTTCTTGGAGACGAGCTACACCCAACACCCTTGACCAGAGACGAGTGATCAGTGTGAAAAGACAGAACCGTCATTGGCAGCTATGTTCAAACATATGCTGCCACCTGAACTTTTTACCCTTTTTCACAATCCCCAAATAGGAGGATGATAGTTTTTCTTTATCCATAAGTATTCAAATTATTTTCAAACTGTTAAAACTAAAGTGATTATTAAATTTTGTTATTTGTAGGGTTACAAATTTAACTTCTATTTGATCATTTTAAAGTAACTACATGTTTGTCTCATTCAGTTACTACACACATTCTAAACAGAGCTATACTTGAATAATAGAATTCCACTGAGTAAATCAGCGATGGGTGCTTAACGAGCTGATAAATAAGTGCTTAATTCTTCACAAACGTGGTCGGCAGGTTACAGAAATAACATGCTCAGCGACAAGCAGCATTGTTTTCGCTTACCTGAATTTCTTGGGAAGACTCCCTTGTGATAGAAGCTTTACTGCTCTTCTACCTACATTTCTGCCAAGAGTAATCTTGTGTACAAATAGACTCCATTGAAGCCTATATTAGATACTCTTGAGTTTTGGCCATTGTTGGACCACTACTGCAAAGCAGGGGAGGCAATACCGTCACAGTCATGAATGTTGTATTCTGACGCCCCTTCTGTGAGGAGAAAGTATTTGCTCATATTTTCTGATCCTCCAGCTGAACGCAATTCAGCAAAATGTTAATTTATTAGCTCTGTATGGTTATGTATTTTTAAAAAAAAACTGAGGCATACTCAGAAAAAAAAACGAATTCCCTCAATACTGATCAAATCAACTATCGATTTGTATTTACAGTAACGAATTTAATAATCAACTATAGTTTAAACAAGACTAAAATAAATAGAGTCGTTTATGAAAAAAATGAAGCACTGATGTTTTCTTCAAAGGTAATTGATTTGAAGGTGGCTATCGTTAAAAAGCCACTTTGCTGGACCTGACTGGGGTACTTATCGTTGATGTTGGGTTCCGTCACTGCTGGACCCTAGAGGCGATTTTGGACTGTTCCGTCATTAACCAAATTCTGCGGCAGTAGCACGTCCCAAGCAGTAATGCTGGGTAACTACTCGGGTTGTCAAGGCAAGGATCTTCAGGATCCGCCTGATGAAGGCGTCTAGCGTCGACTGCTAGAAACTTGAACCACAGACTTACTTACTTACTTAGTCGTTCCTCTTCTACCGTCAGGTGTAGAGATTTGGAAGAGAGAGAGAGAGCGCGCCATTCTATCATATCGGCTGTCTTCCTCTTGGCCTGGTTCCATTCTAGTCCTCGGTCTTTCAGAGACTGTCCGATGTTGTCCTCCCAGAGGACTCTGGGTCGTCCTGGAAGTCTGGATCCCTGGCTCTTAGCCTGGCTGCCGTGGCAACCGATCTTCTCCCATTCTGCTGACATGGCCAAACCATCTTAGTTGGGACCGTTCTGCTTGGGTTTGCAGGGTTGGGGTTTTAGGCTTTGACGTATCGTCTGGTTACGGATCATGTCTCTTCTTGTTACTTCAACCACCTTACTCAGATACCTCATTTCTGTGGTTTGGATTTCCCTTTTGCGGGTTGTAGTCATTGCCTATGATTCGCATCCATAGGCGGAGCTGTATACAGCCATCTTCGTTTTCTTGCCAGCTTCTCTTTTGCTGAGGAATCCTCAATTTATGGCCTGAAAAATCTCCCTGCTGCTGCTCTTCGGGTAGCCAGATCTTCTTTGATGCCTCCTTTCCAGTCTATGACAGCTCCAAGGTTAAAGTGGTTGACCTGCTATGCTCCAGGACCTGTTCTCCTAGCTTAATCTGATGCCTTCTTTCCTCTCGTGCTATCACCATGTTTTTTGTTTTGGAGCTGCTGATGACCATTCTGCTCTTCTCCAGCTCTTCCATCCGGACTTCAGATTAGATTGAAGATGTGCATCTGATTTAGCAATCAGGGCAACATCATCGGTAAATGCCAGTTCTGAAATTCAAACCTGTCTCATCTTCCATTACAACATCCAATATCTAAAAGAGAAAGATCAAATACATCAGAATTACGTATATAGAAAAATATAAAGAATACCTGTGCCCTCCACTCCTTGAGAAGATAAGAACCCAACCAGTTAATAACCCCCAAAGGTTAAAGGTTAGCACTAGGTTACAGTACAGATAGTAAAGAAAGAGCACAGTTCCCACTAAACGTTATCCAATAAAATTAAACAATAGTCAAACAGAATTCATATGATAGAGTATTTCCTGTACTAAAGAAAAGATTTCACTCTCTGTCTCTCTTTCTCTGTCATACGTGGCCATACAATCTCGCTTCTTACCCTATTCTCGGTGGAACAATCTGTTGGACGTAAAAATCCATGAATATATTTATAAGGTCCAGAGTAATTATCTTCCGAATTGGGCCCCAGTCCCTCCTTGCAAAAATTAAATTTTATAAGGGGAACGCCTAATTTGGTGGTTGATTTCCTGGATACACAATGTCACCTTGGATAGTTAATGCCGAGACTCTCTGAGATCTGGTGTTCCCCGTAAACAGTAGGAAAACATCTGATTGCTAAAAATACTGTTAATTATTGTTACTTGATGCTGATGGTAAATCCTATCGGCTGGCTCTGGTGAGTGCCGATTCTGAAATAGCGTAGCTCTTCTGGATAAATATCCACTTGGAAACGACTATCAAATGTCGGGAGAATTTTTATATCTTGCACACCCCAGTGGGCTGATAAAAATGCAAAAAATATATCTGGGTATTTTGTAAGTCCAGTTAAAATTTACTATTAAAATGTTCGTTAGTCTCTGTGGCCCGTCCTGTTCACCACTGAAACTTGGAGACGCGTAAGCCAACAGAAGACAACTTTAATCCAATCAGTAAAATGGAGAGAAGGCCCAAGATAAAGCCAAATTTAAAAAAAACCGCTGGTCGCCGTTGATCAGGTCAGTCCCTAAAGGATATAGGAACATTATGAAAAAATTACTGCTAACAATATCTACATATAAGCATACGTTGTCTCTAGCCTATTCCTATCTGGTCAGTTATCATTTAATTTATCCATACGAGCACTTTAACAAATATCGCCTGTCATTAATAACTATTTGATTGTCGGCGTCTGTTTGTTTAGTCTCATGATAGTCAAACACAGTCACTAAATTACACACAATTAAATAAACGTGAATTGTATTATGTCAATTATCCCTCGCCTAGTGTATTAATTTGTCAACTAAACCGACTCTTTCTGTGTGATAGCGGGTGATAAAATTAACATTACAACTGAAACATCTGGAATAAAATAGCTACGCGTTATTTAATTCGCTAGTTTTAACGCTAGAAAGTCACCGTGAATCATAATGGTAAACTTAACACATTAAATCGCTTAAGCACAAATTTATATTACCAGAAATCCAAAAAGAAAACACCACGAACTATTAACACATCTATTCCCAATGGTTCTAGATAACGTGTTTAGACTCTGCAAAAAAAAATATGAGCGACTCTGATAACTGATTTGAGAAAGACGCAATTTATATACGATCATGTTGTTATGATCTCTAGTAGATGTGAATTCTCACACTTTGCTTCCCAGCAGAGAAATCTGAAACTACGTTTCCCAGATAAACGGTTTTTCGGTCGCTTCTGTCGGCCGTTGCTAATCGACAACAAAAGCATACCCCGTGTAGCGGGTTCCGTCCGAGATTTTCCCTGTATGTACGAACATCAAAGGATTAGCTCCCCGTATAGAGAATCTTCAAAGGCCGTTACAATTCCACGTGTTTTCCACGTGCGATCTGCCAGTTATCCTAATATTGACAGATCAGCTCGCGTGAGAAACTTGCGTAAACGAGCGTGGTTCGCCCCTGCTATGAATGACAGGTTGCGAAAGTTGGTAAACAAGCTCGTTTGATATGGTCAAGTAAAAAGAGGCGTGGATTAAAAGGTGAGTCAGACAGGCAGAGAAATGCGTGACTTAGTTAGCGAATCTTAAAACTACGCCGAGGTCACAAAAGGCTGTAGGATACAGGAGGCTATATTTCCATTATACGTCACAAACCTCATCCATTTGTCGCTCAGCTAGTGTCGTAGATTTTTGAAAGGAGAATTGAGACTTGGGTTGGTCCCTTCTGATTAGATTTGAATAAGTGATAGTCACAGTGAGAGATAGTAATAGCAATAGATTTCCACGAGTGAGATGGTAGACTGTGATAGAGGCTGTCTCTGAAATCGAGAAATCTTCTCTCTTTCACCTATCTTCTACGACAGATTTTAGAGGAATCAGACAGTCTAAGCACACACACATATATATATATATATATATATATATATATATATATATATATATATATATATATAACGTATATATTTCTATCCACTCACGTGCACGCACATACAAGACGACAGTTAGACGTACAGACGTGGGAAAACTATAACAAAGATTATACAGATAATTTGGAACGAGCTGACCAACGCGCTGATTAAGTTCTCGAGAAATTTTAATTATCGTAATAAACTTCTATCACAACATAAAATATTACATCAAGCATATACAAATAGTCATAAAAATCAAGGAATTGCTACAAGAAATGATAGACCCACAGTTATGATCTTCCCTCGGTGTTTAGCCAACAGTCCCGTTAGGAGAAAGATGATAGCCCAAAGAGTCACAGATACATATAATTTGGGTCTAATATTTTCCCTTTTGAAGGTATGGACAGACTTGATATCTCTGATCTATTCTAAGGGAAATAAGGTTAGCAATACTTGCATAAAGAAAGTTAAGACAGCAAAATGGGTGCCAAATTACAACAATAAAAAAATCACTCAGTCCGGCATTCACTCTATTCATTCAGCCGTGATTAGGTGCATGTGTTCATACTCACAGCTTTGATAGCCACTTCTGGAAACACAATTTTTAGGACATTCACATACAGAATCGTCAATGGCAGTCTTTGACTAAGAAATCCCCAGTTCCAAAAAGACGGGTTGAATTCTCTGCTTCAGGGAACGATTCCTTGGGTGTTCTTATTTTTTCGGATGTCTGTTTAGGTCACATTAAAATTGTCCAGGCACGAACATCAACAACGAGCACAGTGTCAATAGCTTAGGTTTCTAGAAATGAGGAATGTCAAATCGGTGTCTACTTTCAGGATAGGACTATATTTGGTCACCACATCACTAGTCAAAACTCCGTCGGAATGTTACTGACGTTAATATGTTACTTGCCACACAGGCTAAAAATGTACTTGAGTTGTTTCTCAGGAAGAATTAAATATGGCGCGATAGGCCTGTTACTTCATTTAACCTTTAGAGTACTTGTAAAGATTATGCACCAAGGCTTTTTTAAGGAAAATGTTTTAGTTCTTCACAGATATCACTCATCAGTACTTAACGCTGGCAAAGTTTGGGTTAACCCCAGTATTCACTGAATAAAGGAAAAAACACATATAAAATAATTATACATACTAGGTACTCGTTATAACTTAAATTTTTAAACTGCAAGCGTACAGCTTGACTTATCATTTAAAACTTCCCGTAAAATAAGTTATATACATAAAATCAATCATCATGAATTAGGAATACATACGTATCCCGTCAATACTCACTGATGTAGCATTTCAGTTATAAGTTAATTTTAAAATATATTCCCGTCTGATTATTTAGCAGTAAAATCAAATTCATTTATAGCTGCGTGATTTTAAGCTAGAAATATAATTTATTCTGCTTTCCACTGAAACACGTCACTAGAAAATAATACAGACTATATTAATTAAGCACTCTGCACAAAGGAACTAGTGAAAATGAAATAGGCGATTTAACACTTTAAACACTTCACAAAATTACTAGATATCTAATATATAATATTTACCTCCGCACAGAACTACAGATTAATACCACGAACTAGAATCATTCAATATAATAGTAGTCTAGAACTCGACAAAATTGCCCAGAAACTAAAGACTTTTCAATACACAAGATATTTCTTCTAGCCTGGCGATCTGTCTACTGCAGATTTAGGAGTAAGAATGAAAATCTAGTTTCAAACTCTGGTTAATATCTATGAAACGGACAAAGATGAGTGCTATTTCCAAAACCACGCAATAGCCTCCCCTTTCCTTAACACCTGCTTACTTTAGACGCTAGCTCATAACTGCCAAAACGTGCGTCTTCGCACCTTACGCCAAAACTGGCCGTGGAGCGTGAGTGTCATGGAAAAACCCAGACTATATGTCTCCTCATTATGTCTGACAGAGTGAATTCTCACACGTTTATGTCGAGAATCTAGCCCAAGAGCGCTGTGTCATGAGAGAAGTATAGACACCTGTCTGCTTTCTGTGTCTGACCAGACCGTATTCTAACACTATACGCTCGAGCAGGGACTGACACGTTATGTAATAAATGCGTCACCAGTGTATGAGAAAAACGGTAAAGTCAGAATGGGAAAGAAATATATTTCTCGCAAACGAACGAATGCGAAAAATACGGGAAAAGGATACAGAGTGATAATACAATAGAGGACACGGGTGGAAGAAAGAAAGAATATAAAGAAAATTTATTGATCATAAAACCCTCTGTGACAGGTAGGCGTCTGAGTGTCTTCTCCAGGATTCTAGAGTAGATTTTACTAGGGACACCGAAAAGGGATAAGCCTCTATGATTTGCACATTGTCGGTTGTCACCATTTTTGAAAATGGGTGTTATGATGGCGATCCACCAATCCTTTGGTATGGTCTTGTTGCACCAGCCTGCCTGTAGGACCCTCAGGAGTAATAGGTCGCCTGCTGCTCCCATGTACTGAACCATTTCTGGTGTTATACCATCACGCCCTGCTGCTTTGCCCATCTTGATTTTCTCCAGGGCTGCCTTCAGTTCTTCCATATTGATGCCATCTTCGCCATCATTTGGTTTCCTCTTTTGTGCTAGTGGTTATCATTTCTGATGTTTTCCCTTGCTCATCATCAAGGAGTTCTGAGAAATATTCTTTCCATCTTTCCATTACATCCTTTAGAATTTGCCTTGCTTGCCATTTATAAAGGACAAAGGAAAAGAACCCCAGACTTGTACCATAAACTAAGAAAAAACAAATATCTCTTCTAAGTTTAGGGTCATCTCATGACACGAAAATCAGGCGCCTTCCGCTTACATCCACCATTCCGTCTTCCTCATAATGCTTACCATCCCTCAGCATTAATTTTAGACCCAGTGAGTCGGATAAAAGTGCGCTTTGACTGCGGAAAACGACAATTACATTATTTTAAACATGTTTGAATGTACATCTAAACGTATTTTTTTTTTTTTTTTTTCTTAACCAGCTGCACTTGGGCTTTCAGCCCTTCGGCCCAATGACATGTCATTGCGAGGATGGGGAACCTGAGGACTTTCCTTCCAACCCGGTCAGGAGCTTCGCTCCTTCCCATCCACAGAGGGTTTATCACAGGAGCCGTTCAGGCTATTCAGTCAAATTTCCGGCCGTAAACATTTCTTCAAACGCCACCGCCCGGGTTTGAACCATGAACACCTGGTCGCCAGTACAACGCCGAAGCCATTACACCAGCGCGGCTCCCCATATAAACGTATTAAAATGTTAATATAATAAATACGTATACCATGATATCATCATCCACTTCCACAACCTTGATATCTTTAATGATGGCCGCCCGACAAGACTGGCGACTAAACCAGGGGACACAGATGGTGTAATTTATTTGGCTTTTATATCTAGTGTTGCTGCCACCTTGGCACGTTGGGATGTTTTAGGGCACATGATAGTGATCATCTTCCCTGCATTGTCCTCATTGCAAAAGGGAGAACACAAGACACAATAAACGACATTTACAGGACTGGTACTGACCGACACTAAATGGTCAGTAGCATACACGAGACACTACATGAGGTAGGTAAATGGTGTGAAAACACCGGCTCCAAAATCAATCCCAACAAAACCTGTGTGCTATGGTGCTCCTTGAACAACTCCATATTGAAAGCAGATCGTCCAGACATTACTTTCAGTGAGCAGAAAATTTAAAGGCAAGACAAGCTGAAATAGCTCGGAATAACATCGGGTGCGGGTTATCATACAAGAATCATGTTGATCTAATCACTAATGTGACTAATAATAGTGGAACTGCAGAAGTGATTGCGTCTACAATTAGTCTTGGTCGTCCTATGGTACATATTCGGGTCACGTGGGGGTTCGTGCTAGACCTCTGTCGGTGAAGCATTATTTTTGTAATGCTTAGCTGGCAGAGTGGATAGTGGCGATTTGCTGCTGTGGCTAGGTGGTGGGTGCCGTTCGGAAGGTCCTGGTTCGATTCCCGGTAAGCCTATCACTTCTGTGGTTTTTCTGTTATCTGGTCTTCTACTTCCTTATTTTCTCACTGAGTGCCTGATCATACCTTTATGTGTTGTTTGTTTATTTATTTACTGTTTACAGGTCTCGGGTTTCCCCTCCTTATGTGTTTATACGAGGATAAACACGGTTACCCGTTTTTTTTAAGTGCTGGCGAAATTGCGTCAGATGAAGTAGTAGATACCTATGTGGTCTGACCTCTGAAGACCTGGTGAGTAGAGACTCAGTAATGTGCACCTTTTGATGGCGTATGGTTGAATTTGCTGGGGTGGCACTACAGCGAGTAGCATCTACAGATTTCCGCTAGTTTAGTGGACTTGGGCAGTGGGTGAGTACAGGTATATTTGGGGGTGGGGGTGTGGGTGATAACATCCGTCTAATAGTTGTTTACTGGTAAGGGTGTAGGAGTTAGTATGGTGCGTTCTCTCAATATTGTGCCTCCTTCAGCTTTTACGGCAGTGTGCCTGAAACTGAAAGAAACATACATACATTACCTTAAGCAAAATACAAATCATAATATCAATTTATATTTAACATTTGTTTCACCCCTAAGGTGGGTGTTTTATTATGTTAGGTAAGTCCGTTTGTTGTTTCTTCCATCCTGGTAATCTTCCTGTTAACTCCACAATACTAATTCTCACATGAGTGTTTCCATGCAGCGTCCATAGCATAACCTTATTTGTTCATACAGGTACATCGAAAACATTACATCGAAGTAGGGTCCTCGTCCAACTGATCCAGTGGGTTTCAAAAATTGCACACCCCCGTTGTGAGAGTGCTTTATTCATATCATGACATCACTTAAGTTTACAAAAAGAATATAAGCAATAATTACAGTACATTTTTAAGTACTGACGCGTGCAGGGTGGGGATTGATAACCAAAAAGCGTAGCTAGCAGTCTTACTCAGGACTAAAAATTGTTGTCTTTATCACGTATATACATAGACACACATTCATATATTGTTGCCTGCTAGTGTGTAGTTTTTGACCGACGCGATCTCTCATGTGCCAGTGGCGTGCGGGCAGTACTTTTTTTCGTGCTAGCGGATAGTCGGTGGTATTTCTTTAAATAGCTTGGCATTTATTAACTCTGGAGCAGAGTTCATGCACATAGTTTACTTTCTTTCTTTCTTTCTTTTTTGAACGGACGACTGCGCTCTGATATGACCTATAAGTTCTAAGGTTGAAAAAAGGAGTTGATCTACCTGGCAAGAAAAACACCGCCCGAATAAATAAATGAAAAAGTTTCAGGGGGAGGTGGAGCACCCGCATACTTACTTTAGGAAGAAAACATGTTATAACCTACGTACAGACAAACTTATACTATCATCATTATTTTTCCTTCAACTCACCAAGGAGCATAGGCCTTCAACAAACGTATGGCAAGTCTTCTTGTCCTGTGCCATCAGCTGAAGACCTTCATACCCTTCTTGTCTTTCTCCAGTTTTCTTCTCCATGTGTTCCCTGGTCTCTCTCTACCTGTCTTACCATGGGAGATCCAGAACTAGGACAGTCTGGTAATGTTAACAGGTTTTCGAAATGGAGTCCTATCCATCTACAGCGTCTTTTTCTATCTGGTTTGTATCATTAGTTCCACATTAGTGATCGTGATATGTTACTCTAATCCTTCTATTTTACGAAAGAACTCATTTATGAAAGTCTGCTGGGAGCCGCGCTGGTGTAATGGCTTCGGCGTTGTACTGGCGACCAGGTGTTCATGGTTCAAACTCGGGCGTCGGCGTTTGAAGAAATGTTTACGGCCGGAAATTTGACTGAATAGCCTGAACGGCTCCTGTGATAAACCCTCTGTGGATGGGAAGGAGCGAAGCTCCTGACCGGGTTGGAAGGAAAGTCCTCAGGTTCCCCAGCCTCGCAATGACATGTCATTGGGCCGAAGGGCTGAAAGCCCAAGTGCCGCTGGTTAAGGGAAAAAAAAAAAAAAATGAAAGTCTGTATCTTTTTGGTTGTTGCTTTTAATGCTCTCAGAAAGGCGACAGTACACGCAACTAAAGCTGCCAAATCTACGCAGAAGTAAATTGTAAACAAAATACGGCCCTTAGCGTCAGTGGGGGCTCATAATAATGTCATAACTGTAACTCAATTGAGGAAATGAACCGTGTAACTAATTCTGCAAGACTACAATAAGTGTTTTGCTGCAGACTTTCTGCTAGAAGAGGGGAGGGGGGCATCTGCAGTGGTGTCACGTGCTTCTGGAAGATTTCTAAGGAGGCAGCGACACAAAGAATTTACAAGTTCCGGCTTTAATTATGTTTTTTCAGGTTGAAATGTGAAGTCGCACAACATTGGCCAACACTTTTAGTGCAAGGTTTCTTAACCTGTAGTCCACGGTTATAAATGGATTACAGGAGGTACGTGTACACAACCTACAATTTAAAATGCAAATGATTTAAGTATGTTTTAATGTACATTTTTTTTCTTGAAGGGGCTCCTCGGACAACCAAGGGGCCCATAGCTTTCACTGGACAATTAAAGAGGTCGACGGTCCAAAATAGGATAAGAAACACAGGCTGAGGGCGGTGACCTAACAGATATATAAGGGGGCCCCTGGCTAAAATTAAGCGGAACCCTTCTTTCATAATGGACTCAAGAACTAAAATCAATCTACGACAAATCTGTATCACAAATATATAACTACTGTTTTCATCATAACTAGTACCCTTCAGCTGCCCACGGTACATAGGCCTTCAGCTACCCACGGTACATAGGCCTTCAGCTACCCACGGTACATAGGCCTTCAGCTACCCACGGTACATAGGCCTTCAGCTACCCACGGTACATAGGCCTTCAGCTACCCACGGTACATAGGCCTTCAACACGTTATTGCCAGGTTTTCCTCTTCAGTGCCATCCGCTCATGATTATTGAATACCTTCTTTATCTCTTTCATTAGTCTATAGAAACGTGGACATGCTATGACGTTTAACACAGAAACGTGGACATGCTATGACGTTTAACACAGAAACAAAGGATATTAATAGGATATTATTCCAAGAAGGAATATAATGTCAAAATGAACAACTATTTCGATGCTTTAGGCAAAATTGACAACGATATCACCACCAAGACAATCGATACTAAATGGGAACAACTGAGAACAGCAATGACAGAAGCAGCTGTAGCGACCACCGGATACCTAGTACATAAAAAGAAAAAAATGGATGAGAGAAGATACTTGGGATAAAATACAAGAAAGGAAAACAGCAAAACTTAAACTACTAGCGGCAAGTACACATAATGCAGTTGAATCTTGCAAACTAACTTATAACTTGTTAAATAAAGAAGTGAAGACAAAAACTCGGAGAGATAAAAGACATTTCATCAATGAACTGGCCGTAGAAGCTGAAAATGCTGCAAGAACTGGTAATAGTAGGTGCCTTTATCAAATTACAAAACAACTATGTCACCAGCCTACTGCTATGGAAACACCTGTTAAAGGTAAATTAGGGAATTCAATACCAACAGAAAAAGAACAAATGAAGAGATGGGCTGAGCACTTCATGGAGGTGCTAAACAGACCACCACCACAGTAACACCTGATTTTAATAATGAAACATCCACAACCACTTTGCCAATAACTTGCGATGAATTCACGCTGGACGAGATCAAACAAGCCGTTAAAAGATTAAAAAATTTTAAAGCTGCTGGAGTTGACGAAATTTCAGGGGAAATGATTAAAGCAGTTAATGACAACAACCTCTTGAGAATTTTAGATATTATAAATGAAGTATGGAGAGAAGAACAACCACCACAACAATGGAAAGACAGTATTATTGTAAAGTTACCGAAGAAAGGTGATCTATCAGACTGTAATAACTGGCGTGGTATATCTCTATTATCAGTACCTGGAAAATTATTATGTTGCATGATGTTAGAAAGACTTAAATTGCATGCTGACGAAAAGATCAGAGAAGAACAAGCGGGTTTCAGGCCGAAACGATCATGTATTGATCAAAGATTCACACTAAGAACAATTATAGAAGAATCAGTGGAAAGGCAATCGCCACTTATTATCACCTTCGTCGATTTTCAAAAAGCCTTTGATAGTCTACACCGCCCATCATTGTGGAAGATACTTACAATCTATGGTTTTCCAACAAAATATGTGAATATAATCAAAGCGCTATATGACAATGCAAGATGTTGTGTTAGAACAAATAAAGGGGAATACAGAATGGTTTACAGTAGAAACAGGGGTGAAACAAGGCTGTATTATGTCACCACTACTTTTTGGAATAGCTATTGATTGGGTTATGAGAAACTATACCCACAATGAACAATTGGGTGTAAAATGGACAAATGGAAAATTCCTGGGGGACCTGGATTTCGCAGATGATGTAGCATTCTTAAGTTCAACACCAAGACAATCCCAAGAAGCAATAAATAATTTGTGTCATCTCTCGTTAAAATTGGTCTCCAAATAAATGCCTTCTAAAACTAAAGCCCACGGAACTTTTCTAACGAGACCTTTGATATCATCTTGAACGGGGGAAAAACTACAGAAAGTTGAAAGTTTCAATTATTTAGGCAGTAAAATGACTCAGGATGGTGACACAACAAGAGAAATCCATACTAGAATTGCTTTGGCAGCTAGCGCCTTCAATAGATTATCTAACATTTGGAAATTACGATCATTGAATATACATACCAAGCTTCGTCTGTTTAATTCAAATGTTATCTCAGTGTTAACATACCTGTGAGAAGTTGGAAAATAACAAAATCATTGCTAGAACAAGCTGAATACATTCGAGAACAAATGTCTTAGAAAACTCATGAACATCAGTTGGAAAGAATTCAAGACTAATCGACAAATAAGAGAAGACTCTAGGCAGAAATATGTCTCCGACTATATAAGGAAAAGACGATGGTCATATATCGGTCATGTCCTACGAATGCAAAACAGGGAATACCACTACATGCGCTCACTTGGGTTCCTGAGGGTAAGCGGAAAAAAGGAAGACCAAAAGAAACACTCATAAGAGACAATAATAAGAGAAGGAAGACGTTGGGCCTAAATAATGTGCAAGAGCTAAGAGGAGTGGCGTCACAACGAACAACCTGGAGAGCACTGGTTTCTGCCTTATGCGCCGTGTTTGGCGCTTAAAGAATTTATTATTATTATTATTATTATTATTCCAATGCCCGCTTGGTGCTGGAGCCCCTGGGACTCTGCCGGTTCACCCGGGTAGCAGTTACGCCACGGCTTAGGTGAATGAGAAAGTTAAAACGGTATCAGTGGGTAAAAAAAAGAATTTGACATGTTTTTGTGTAATAAACAGAGTATTAAAATGTCATTTCAGAAAATAGTTCTACATTTATTTTTATTTTTTACTTTCAATCAGCAGACGACAAACACAACACTTTGCTAAGATGTTCTGGATTCTTCTTCTTGGCCACGTGATATCTATTTGTGCTCACTATGAGAGGACAGCCAATCAGGATTTTGACGACATAAATTGCACGATATCACGTGATCCTGTCTATGGTGGGAACTGGGCCGACTGCTCAGGTCGTGGCATATGTGAACTATCGCTGCACGGGTTGCCGGACAATACGACAACTCTGATCTTAGACAACAACAACATTACGTTTCTGCGCAATCAGTCATTCTACGTGAAAAGCCTGAGTTCCCTGCGACGTCTTAACATCCGGTCTTCTGCAGTGGCAGAAATTGAGGTAGTATCATTTGTTTTAGGCCAAGTTCACATAAGCGCGTGAGAGTGCGTCTATGATCACACACATGCACGCGCACATACACAGAGAAAGAGAGAGAGAAGACACGACACACTTGTGAGCATTGTTACACCATTTCATTTAAAAGTTGGTGAAGTGTCTTTACCTCGCTGGTGGAGTCTTTTTTTCCCCACTGTAAGAGAAAAAGTTGGCAGAGTGTCATTATCTATGCTATAAGATAGTATGTTGATGGGCGGAGAGGGGGTGTCATTATTTACTCTAAAGGAGAATGTTAGCGAAGTGCAGCTACTTCTACGGTAAGAGAGAATGTTCGTGAAGTGCCATTGCTTCTACTATAAGGGTTAATGTTGATGGAGTGTCACTACTGCTATGTCACTACTGCTACTATAAGAGAGAATGTTGGTGGAGTGTCACTACTGCTACTATAAGGGATAATGTTGATGGAGTGTCACTACTACTACTATAATAGAGAATGCTGATGGAGTGTCATTGCTGTTACTATAAGCGATATTGTTGGTGGAGTGTCACTACTGCTACTATAAGAGACAAGGTTGGTGGAGTGTCACTTCTGCTACTATAAGAGATAATGTTGATGGAGTGTCACTACTGCTACTATAAGAGATAATGTTGATGGAGTGTCACTACTGCTACTATAAGCGTTATTGTTGGTGGAGTGTCACTACTGCTACTATAAGAGAGAATGTTAGTGGAATGTCATTACTGCTACTATAATAGAGAATGTTGGTGGAGTGTCATTGCTGCAACTATAAGAGAGAATGTTGGTGGAGTGTCACTACTGCTACTATAAGACAGAATTTAGGTGGAGTGTCACTACTGATACAGTAAGAGAGAATGTAGGTGGAGTGTCACTACTGCTACTATAAGAGAGAATGTTAGTGGAGTGTCATTGCTGCAACTATAAGAGAGAATTTTGGTGGAGTGTCACTACTGCTACTATAAGAGAGAATGTTAGTGGAATGTCACTACTGCTACTATAATAGGGAATGTTGGTAGAGTGTCATTGCTGCAACTATAAGAGAGAATGTTGGTGGAGTGTCACTACTGCTACTATAAGACAGAATTTAGGTGGAGTGTCACTACTGATACAGTAAGAGAGAATGTTGGTGGAGTGTCACTACTGCTACTATAAGACAGAATTTAGGTGGAGTGTCACTACTGATACAGTAAGAGATAATGTAGGTGGAGTGTCACTACTGCTACTATAAGAGACAAGGTTGGTGGAGTGTCACTACTGATACAGTAAGAGAGAATGTAGGTGGAGTGTCACTACTGCTACTATAAGACAGAATTTAGGGGGAGTGTCACTAGTGCTGCTATAAGAGACAAGGTTGGTGGAGTGTCACTACTGATACAGTAAGAGAGAATGTAGGTGGAGTGTCACTACTGCTACTATAAGAGACAAGGTTGGTGGAGTGTCACTAATAATAATAATAATAATAATAATAATAATAGCCCCTTCAGTCATAACTGACTATGGGAATGCGCCCCTGAGGTGACAGCCCTCAACTGCTTATTTTCCTGGTGCTCCTTTCGACGTTTTCTCCTCACCTCTGCTTCTTGTGTGAGCCTCTCTTCGCCCAATCTGAGGTGGTGCCGTAAATAGCATCGCCACTTTGTGCGATCGGCAGCTTCATCCTCCCATGTTGCTGGATCCATGTCCAGTGCCCTCATATCTCTCTTGCACACATCTTTGAACCTCAGCTGTGGTCGCCCAACTGTCACTACTGATACAGTAAGAGAGAATGTAGGTGGAGTGTCATTACTGATACTATAAGACAGAATTTCGGTGGAGTGTCACTAGTGCTACTATAAGAGACAAGGTTGGTGCAGTGTCACTACTGATACAGTAAGAGAGAAAGTAGGTGGAGTGTCACTACTGCTACTATGAGAGAGAATGTTAGTGGAATGTCATTACTGCTACTATAATAGAGAATGTTGGTGGAGTGTCATTGCTGCAACTATAAGAGAGAATGTTGGTGGAGTGTCACTACTGCTACTATAAGACAGAATTTAGGTGGAGTGTCACTACTGATACAGTAAGAGAGAATGTTGGTGGAGTGTCACTACTGCTACTATAAGACAGAATTTAGGTGGAGTGTCACTAGTGCTACTATAAGAGACAAGGTTGGTGGAGTGTCACTACTGATACAGTAAGAGAGAATGTAGGTGGAGTGTCACTACTGCTACTATAAGAGAGAATGTTAGTGGAGTGTCATTGCTGCAACTATAAGAGAGAATTTAGGTGGAGTGTCACTACTGCTACTATAAGACAGAATTTAGGTGGAGTGTCACTAGTGCTACTATAAGAGACAAGGTTGGTGGAGTGTCACTACTGCTACTATAAGGGATAATGTTGATGGAGTGTCACTACTGCTACTATAATAGAGAATGTTGATGGAGTGTCACTACTGCTACTATAATAGAGAATGTTGATGGAGTGTCACTACTGCTACTATAAGGGATAATGTTGATGGAGTGTCACTACTGCTACTATAAGGGATAATGTTGATGGAGTGTCACTACTGCTACTATAAGAGAGAATGTTGATGGAGTGTCACTACTGCTACTATAAGGGATAATGTTGATGGAGTGTCACTACTGCTACTATAAGAGAGAATGTTGGTGGAGTGTCACTACTGCTACTATAAGGGATAATGTTGATGGAGTGTCACTACTGCTACGATAAGAGAGAATGTTGGTGGAGTGTCAAAACAGCTACTATAAGAGGGAATGTTGGTGGAGTGTCACTACTGCTACTATAAGAGACAAGGTTGGTGGAGTGTCACTACTGATACAGTAAGAGAGAATGTAGGTGGAGTGTCACTACTGCTACTATAAGAGAGAATTTAGGTGGAGTGTCACTAGTGCTACTATAAGAGACAAGGTTGGTGGAGTGTCACTACTGATACAGTAAGAGAGAATGTAGGTGGAGTGTCACTACTGCTACTATAAGAGAGAATGTTAGTGGAGTGTCATTGCTGCAACTATAAGAGAGAATTTAGGTGGAGTGTCACTACTGCTACTATAAGACAGAATTTAGGTGGAGTGTCACTAGTGCTACTATAAGAGACAAGGTTGGTGGAGTGTCACTACTGCTACTATAAGGGATAATGTTGATGGAGTGTCACTACTGCTATGATAAGAGAGAATGTTGGTGGAGTGTCACTACTGCTACTATAAGGGATAATGTTGGTGGAGTGTCACTACTGCTACTATAAGAGGGAATATTGGTGGAGTGTCACTACTGCTTCTATAAGAGAGAATGTTGGTGGAGTGTCAATACTTCCGCTATAACCAGTAATGTTTGGAGTGTCACTACTTCCATTATAACAGAGAAAGTTTTTGCTCCATGTTACTACTTCCACTTTAAGAGAAAGTTTTGGCTCTATGTTACTACTTCAACTTTAAGAGAAAGTTTTGGCTGCATGTTATTACTTCAACTTTAAGAGAAAGTTTTGGCTCCATGTTACTACTTCCACTTTAAGAGAAAGTTTTGGCTGCATGTTACTACTTCCACTTTAAGAGAAAGTTTTGGCTCCATGTTACTACTTCCACTTTAAGAGAAAATTTGCTGCCTTGACATAATTTGTGCGCTCTCTTCTCCTCTCTGGCAGTATTGAACTACATTTGTTGTGCGTACTGAATGAGGTGCATTGTTCTTTTGTTAGCACTCTCTTTTCTCCTACTGTCATTGTTCACATTTCACGCTTCGATGCATGACAGGGCCAGACAAGCGTATCGCCCATCTCTGAGAGATTAACTGAGTCCCGCAAACGTGATAATACCACATTGACGCCATATAAATGCGAGCATGAAGTATTTGCATAAGACTGCATAAATACTTCCGACTCGACAGGAAAAATGTAAGAAATTTTAACGTAAACACTACCAAGAATTTGCGAATGTAGCAACTCCATATACGGAGAATGACTGTTTGAAATTTATTTTCAAACGCATGAGTCATGCAAAATACGGCATGAGGAAAAGTTTTCATAATATAAACTTTGAATGTATTGGCTGACATTTGAGGCGCCAATAAACAACCGCGCCGATTGAGAGTTTGTCAGAAAACGCCAGGTGGAAGCGTGGGCCGGGAACTTACGATATAACGTAGGAAAGGTTTGACATACGGCACTGCATTCACGAAATCGTCAAAGTAGACAGCCCGGGCCTTGACACAGAAAAAATAAGAATCAGGATTCTGAATTTTTAGGAACGGAAAAACGTATTAGAGCATCTTTTATCCACTGGAAAAGAAAACTCGCCAATATTAATACGGAACCGGACGCTTAGAGAAACTACTCACAAGCCACAGAGGAATTCTAGAATAAGAAAGGACTCGCTCATCCCTGAGTTGAGACGGTTCCTAGCGGAGCACGGGACAGGTACACTCGATCAGGTGGCGTTATTTGCTGGTAGATATCAGAGCGTCCAGTTGGTTGGTAGTGACCCCAGCGAAGAGACACTTCCACAAGAGTCACGCTAAAGAAAAGGATCACCATGACACTGACTCCAAAAGTACGACCAACATCACACAGAAAACGACCCAACAACAACAACCACAGGATCACCATAGGCAGAAACAAAGCAATTCAGCCCAGGGAGCTGGAAGACGATCATGGAAAAATGACTCACATTTCACATCGGACTGTAAGAAGCCAAAAACAGGTCCTTATAACGTTGCATGTGTGTTGACAAGGTCGACAGGGAAACATGACTTTTAGACATACGAACAAAACCCCAGTCATCCCCCCCCCCCCAATTAGTGAACACGTAACCGTTGGTAAACACACAATACGTTGTTTATATGATTCGGGTTTAAAGTACTCAGCTCCAGTTTCTCCATCTTTGGTGAAGGCCCACCAATACACCAGTTAAACTGTAGAAATACAGGGCCCCGGAAGAGCATAGAGCTTATGTGCGGGGAAAAATCAATTCCGCAGTTTTAGACCATTTAGTCTGTCCTCTCATCTTACGGAGAAAATATGTCTTCCTTGGGGATCCTTCGTAGAAACTCAACTCGACACAGGAGAGAACCCAGGACACGCCCACGTGGCACCTGCGTTTTCATCTCTAATCAGCCCGAACATATCGGAACTGAAGAAGGCACAACAGGACGACAACACCTTAAAGCCTTGCTTCTCAAAGTTGTATGGCAATTATTCCCATACTCCTCAGGGAGCATATTATAAGGAGAAAGGTTTGGTTTATAGACGAGTGTGGGACAAGAGACAGTTAGTTGTCCCACTCTCTTATTGGCCCCGCCTAATGCAGGAAATGAATTCAACCCTGCCACACCCGATTAAAGGAGCGCGTGCCTTAGTTAGACAGGTCTCCTTGAAACACTTCTGGCCAGGTATGCGACAGGGTATTCAACAGTTTGTGAGAGATTGTTCTGTTCGCCATAACCTGGACAACCATATTGGTGAAAACCATGAAACTATTAAGAAAGAGTTTGAGCAGAGCATCCAACACCCAACATTGGACAGCTCGTACCTCTACTCACCACTTCTGTGTTGTAAAACAGAGTGAAGACAAGCGCAGATGGACGATATAATCCTGGCGCCTTACTCTGAACAGCCAACGCCAACCCATGCTTCAGCTGGAACTTTCCACACTGAAGAGGGAATCTTATTTCGATGAACGTGGCCGGGAACGCGACAATTAGTCGTCCCACTCCCTCTAAGGTCTCATATTATAAAATCAGCACATGTGTTATCCTCTGGTGAACATGTTTCAGTGGGAACCACCATGAGTAACCTTAAGGTGGTTTACTTTTGGCCCAAACGGTGGGCAGATGTTGGTAAATACGTTCAAAACTGCAGACACTGCCGAAGCAAGAAACTCAGTCGCTCGCCAACGATGTAAGGGGTCGGAGGAGAAGAAAACTGTCAAAGGAGAGAACCCAGTGGACAGCAAAATCCACGGAAGATCTGGATATTTAACAAATATCTTAGGATAGTAGGTCTATGACATAATTTATCCTTCTATCTACAACTCTGCCAAGAGTAACCTTGTGCGAAGGTAGACACCTTTGAAGACCCACATTAGATGCTCTAGGTTTTGGCCTGTGCTGAACCGCTACTGCAGATCAAGGGGATGCAACCCGTGACAGCTGCATGTTATTACTTCCATCTTAAGAGAAAGTTTTGGCTGCATGTTACTACTTCCACTTTAAGAGAAAGTTTTGGCTGCATGTTACTACTTCCACTTTAAGAGAAAGTTTTGGCTGCATGTTACTACTTCCACTTTAAGAGAAAGTTTTGGCTGCATGAAACAACTTCCACTTTAAGAGAAAGTTTTGGCTGCTTGTTACTACTTCCACTTTAAGAGAAAGTTTTGGCTGCATGTTACTACTTCCAATTTAAAAGAAAGTTTTGGCTCCATGTTACTCCTTCCACCTGAAGAGAAAGTTTTGGCTGCATGTTACTACCTCCACTTTAAGAGAAAGTTTTGGCTCCATGTTACCACTTCAAGATAATGTTTTGGCTACATGTTACTACCTCCACTTTAAGAAAACGTTTGGCTGTATTAACCTACCTTCACTTTAAGAAAAAGTTTGGCTGCATTAACCTACCTCCACTTTAAGAGAAAGTTTTGGCTCCATGTTACTACCTCCACTATAAGAAATAGTGTTGGAGAGTGTCAGTACTTTCACTGTGAGAAATGTCTTGGTCTAGTATCTATTCTGCTATAAAAGAATAGTGTATAATATCTATTCTGCTATTAAAGAAAAGTGTATAGTATCTATTCCGCTATAAAAGAAAAGTATCGTGTATCTATTCCACTATAAAAGAATAGTGTGAACTGTCTATTCCGCTCACCCGTGTGTTACCGGGGCCCGGAAGGGGAGCAAAGAACAGTAACACTGTACCCTACCATGCATGTCATAAAAAGCGATAAGGAGGGTTGGGCATGGGGCTAATTACCCTATCCCGTAAAAAAAACTCTTTACCAAAAAACTTCAGCAAACATGGACAAGTCAAATACAGAATATAAATCAACTCAGCCGCCTAAGACAGAAGAAGGTCCTCTGGAAAGGAGGCGCTTGAAGCAACCCAGAGAAAGCCGAAAGGAGTCTGGGTTGCCGACTAACCTTTTTTAGTCTAGGACAATCTCCAGGATTGGCACCTGGAATGATCGCACTCTACATGAACAAAGAAAAATTGCACAGGTAGCAACAGAAATAATAAATTACAGGATTGATACCCTGGGTCTCTGTGAGACACGGTGGAAGGGCATAGAAAGGAGGAGATTGATCACAGGGGAAATGATGTCCTCAGGACATGAGGAGGAAAGAGCCCACCATAATGAAGGGGTGGCTCTAATGCTGTCTAGGGAAGCACAGAAGGCACTTATAGAATCGGAAGCAATGAGACCCCGAATTATAACAGCAATGTTTAAATCAGCCAAAAAGAAAATAGATATAAACGTCATCAAGTGTTATGCACTAAGATGTGATAAAGAAGAATCTGAGAAAGAAGAATTTTATACCAGATGACAAAATGTCTTTGACAAAAAGAAACGAAACGACATCACAATTTTGATGGGGGACCTAAACACGAAAATAGGAACAGACAACAGTGGCTTTGAAGAAATCATGGGAAAGCATGGATGAGGTATGATGAACGAGAATGGGGAACTATCAGCTAACTTCTGTGCTTCAAATCAACTAGCTATATGAGGAAGCATATTTCCACATAAAAGAATACATAAAGCATCATGGATATCACCAGACCACAGAACTGAGAGTCAGATTGATCACACATGCATAAGTAAGAAGTTTAGGTCATCATTGCACGATGTAACAGTATGTGGAGGAGCAGATGTGGTATCAGAACACCATCTTATGTTGGCTAAAACAAAATTAAAACTCAAGAAATTTACAACAGAATATAGCTATAGACAACAGTATAATGTGGGATATCTAAGAAATATGAAAATAAGAGAAAAATGTTCAGTCACAGTATCCAACAAATACCAAGTACTCAAACAGCTGGAAGATGAAGCAGATACGGAAGACCACTGGCAACGAGTAATAAATATATGGAACGAGACATGTGAAGAAGTACTGAGAAAAAGAGAACATCGGCACAAAGCAAGATAACAACAGAAACCATTAGTAAGATAGAAGACAGGAAAAACAAGAAAGCAGATTTAAACAGAAGCAAAACCAGAAGCTCCAAAGCCAAGGCTCATGAAGTGTACATAGAAGCAAACAAAGAAGTAAGAAGATACATCAAATGAGACTAGGAAGTATATTGAAGAGTTGGCAAGGGAAGCAGAGGAAGCTGCAGCCAAAGGACATATGAGGGACCTGTACAACAACACAAAGAAGCTAACAGGGAAATATAAGCAAGCAAAAGGCCTTATGAAAGATAAGAAAGGAAAATTGCTTAGTAAAATACAAGAACAAATGAAGAGATGGACATAACATTTTGAGGAACTTCTCAGTAGACCATCTCCAATGAATCCCCAGATATCCAGCCAGCAGAAGAGGAGCTACAAATAGGCTGTGAAAGACCAGAAAGAGAAGAAATAAAGAAAGCCAAAAAGCTTCTGAAAGATGGTAAAGCAGCTGATCCAGATGGCATTCCAGCAGAGGCCATCAAAACAGATATTGATACCTCTACAGAGATATTATACAAACTACTTGGCAAAGTCTGAGAGAGGGAGAAAATACCAGCAGAATGGAAGGAAGGTTATCTGGTCAAGTTGCGTAAGTATTAAAATTTACAAGAGTTCACAAATTATAGAGGAATAATGTTACTATCAGTGCCAGGAAAAGTATTAAACAGAATCATCCTTGAGAGATTAAAGAGTCCATAGACAAAGCAACTGAGAGGTAAACAAGCAGGTTTTCGACAAAACAGATCCTGTACAGACCAGATAGTTACATTGAGAATAATAGTTGAACAAAGTCTGGAATGGAATTCACCGCTATACATCGGATTTGTGGACTATGAAAAGGCATTTGATAGTGTAAACAGAGAATCACCTTGGAAGTTGATGAGGCACTATATAGTTCCCATGAAGATCATTAACTTAATAAAGAAGACCTATGAAGACATGACATGCAGAGTTCTTCGTGAAGGACAACTTACAGAACCATTTAGGATTATAATGGAAGTGAGACAGGGACGCCTCTTGTCTCCATTTCTTTTCTTACTAGCAATAGACTTCGGTTATGAAAACATCGACATCACACAACAGAAATGGAATCCAGTTGAATCTGACTAAACAGCTTGATGATCTAGATTTTGCAGATGACTTGGCTCTTCTGTCCCATAGCCATAATCAGATGCAAGACAAAATGAAAATTCTCGATGAGAGGTCACAACAAGTGGGTCTGAAAATACACAGGGAAAAGACAAAGATTGTGAGAATAACGCAAGAAATGATAAGAAGGTTGAACTTGAAGAAACACTACTAAATGATGTAGAATCGTATACATATCTTGGCAGTAATATAGACAAAGTTGGAGGGACAGACAGTGATATCAAAATAAGAATACAAAAAGCAAGAGGAGTTTTCATTGCATTGCGAAAAAATATGGAGAACAAGAGAAATCAAGTCCAACACGAAAATAAGAATCTTCAACTCAAATGTGAAGTCAGTCCTATTGTATGGCTCTGAGACATGGAGAACAACAAAAACAACCACAACCAAACAGCTACAGGTTTTTATAAACAGGTGCTTGCGTAGAATAGAAGGACTGAAATGGTATGACAAAGTCACAAATGTGAAACTGATGACAAGAACCAGACAAGTGCCAGTGGAACAAGAGTTGAGAAGAAGACGCTGGCAATGGATAGGACACACATTGATGAAACCTATTGATAACATTACAAGGCATTCCTTGTTCTGGAATCCACAGGGAAAGAAAGGCATAGGTAGATTTAAAAAAACACATGGAGAAGAGAACTGGATATAGAAGTGAAAATGATGAGAAAAACGTGGAAATAAATTGAGTGGATGGCACAGGACAGGAGGACGGCATGTGTTTGTTGAAGGCCTATGCTCCTTGTGGAGCTAAAGGGTATTGATTGATTTAGCTATTCCGTTACACAAGAATAGTGTCAAGTATCTATTCCGTTATAAAAACAAATAGTGTCTAGTTTGAAAACTCCGCTTTAAAAGAATAATGTCTTTATGTAAGCAGCACATTTCTGTTTAAACCGGGGACCAGATTCATTTTCTGTTATGCCCCCTGTGGAACAGGGAGCCACCACTGCAGGTGGTCTTATTACAGGAATCCTCATCCAAATATTCACATCCTCTTGCAGCAGACGTTTCTGTAGCAATCTGTTGTACATGATGAGGTTGCCATATGCACAGCCTCATATTAGTCACTGTGTATGATGTGCCTGATGGTGCATTAGACCTATTCTTTGTTTGTCTCTTCAAGGACCCCGGGAACAGCCAGGGCAAAGACGAGACACTGTCTTTAAAACATCATGTTTACTGTCTTTAAAACATCATGTTTACTGTCTTTAAAACATCATGTTTACTGTCTTTAAAACATCATGTTTAAGATGCAGTTTTATTATTTCCTGTCCCATTTTGAGATTTTAATTTGCATATTCAAATATTTGTTAATAGGTAGATGCTCTGTTCGGCCTGGAGAGACTAGAGATCCTTGACCTAGAACACAATAACCTTCCACTTTGCAGTAAAGAACCACCATCATTTCCTGCTGGAATGTTTAAGCATGTTCCAAACCTGCGTCATCTTTTCATCGGTTATAACATACAAGAGGATGAACTCAGCACGACATGTCAGACTTACCCTGAGCACATTGATATATTCTCCTCACTAGCACACCTGACCAACCTTTCCATTGACACAATTAATGAAACACTGTATCTGGGTCATGAGTTTTCAAATTTGACACAACTGACTAATCTGACTGTTGTCTGCAGTCAGGTCTTTTACATCACCAACAGAAGCTTAGAGGGACTCCGACAGCTTCAGATCAAGGTCTTAAGTCTTCAGGCTTTTAAACATGAAATTTTCGAATTTGAACATGATGTATTCCAAAACGTGCCTCATCTAGTGTATCTGTTATTTAATGGTAGCTACGTTGGCAACCATAACATATTGAAGGCCCTTGGACCATTTGCCAATCGGAGCATGACAACCTTGAATCTGATTAAAACAAATCATTTGCAGTCATACAGTATACCGAAATATTCTGTTCATGATGGTATTATTGGATTTGAATTAGCTAGGTATTTGAGATCGATTTGCTTAACCCATTTTTCTTGGACTGAAAGTATCCTCTTTGCATTTAAACCTAAATCACTAACCAGTGGTGTCTGGCCGGAGTGCATCAAAACCTTAGACCTGTCTCGCAACAAGCTGGAAGTCACTGGGTGGCTAATAGTTGTTATGGAAGTTCGAAAATTAAGATATATCACAGAGATTACTGTGTCTTCTTTCAATTCCCCGCCGAGTAACCAGTATCCGAGGTTGATCCATTTTAACCTTCCAGAAGACAACAGACAAATACTTTCACGGCCACATTTGAATAATGATTTAGCCATCAAAGATATTGCTGATAATTACATACAAATCTTACCAAGATCCAGTAATCAAAGTTACCATCGCAAGACCAGCACCAATATTCAAGTCACGAATAACAGCACGGAAAACATTAATACTGAAAGAGATAAACGAAATTCCAGCCAAACAAGCAGGTCATGTTTCAGCACAGGTCAGTCAAGTGACACAGGGACATCACGTTTTCCATACAATGGAAACATAACCTTCTACTTTGTGCGATCGCTGAGAAAGTTGAAATTTATCAATATGATATTTGCACCAATTACTATTGGACATTGGACAATTGTATTGAAAAGTGTAGATAACTTCGAAGAGCTGTACTGGATCAATAATGTCCGTCTAATCGCCAAAGGTGTCGTATATGGATTGGAAAGTTTGAAAGTACTAGACTTAACTGGAAGCATGTTTGACATTGCGGACCATTTATTTGACACTTTCCATGGCCTACAGGTCTTGATGCTCAGTGACGTGAAACCAGACACTTTCTTTCAAAGAATCCCAGTCCAGCGTCTGCTCCGTAATCTCACTAACCTGAGATACCTCGATATTTCCAGCAACAAACTTAATTTGTTATCCCCTACGACATTCGCCACCACTCCTAACATAACCCACGTCATTCTTTCACAGAACAGATTTTCAAACATCCCCTTTGATCTAACCACAACTCCAAAACTCCAGGTTCTAGACCTGTCAGGAAATGCCATTTTATTTTTAACTGATGATGAGATGGAGGCCTTGAACAATTAAAATACTTGATGAGAGGTTACAGCAAATGGGTCTGAAAGTACACAAGGAAGAGGAAAAGATTAAAGGAATAAATGCAGGGAACGATAATAATATGCCACTTGAAGAAGTACCCCTACAAGAGCCATCTATGCGTGTATGTATTGCAGTGTTAAGGTAGCTGTCTATAGTTTCCAAAGTAGCTATCTTTATCCCCAGGGTAAAAAAAGGTAGAGAAAGTCCAAAAAAACTCAAGAATGAAATTGGTTTGGTTTTTATGGACGATCTTCATTGCACACGGACAATTCCATAAGTACCCCAATCTCCTCCCTTAGATCACACACAAGGAGGATCTCAGCACAGTGCACAAACTCCGTAGCACTGGTGAGGATCTGAATGTGTGTAACAGGAATCTTACATTCTATTAATAGTTTTTGGTGTAGGTAGGTTTCCTGATTTTAAAATTTTGCCAGGGCAGCGGCCGTTAGGCCTACTCTTTACGATTTCCAACTGCTAAGGGGTTTTAACATGCGCAACTTGCTAATGAGACATTCTGTTCTTTCGCCCTTGTCGAGAAGGTTATGCATCTGATTTCACTACCTAGGAGATGGGGAGAGGGGGTGTGATATCATTAAGAACCACTGGTTCTGAAATAAAAAATGATTCCTTGTACTTTATAATTAGATGCGGACGCCCTACCTCCTGAGCCACTCCGACCCTGAATTAATAACAGAAACTGGAGACAGAAATGAACGTGACGAGGAAGACTTGGAAAGTCCTTGAGCTGATGGCACGTGACAGAATAACTTGACGTTAGTTTCTTTAATGCCTGTGCTCCATGGGGAGCTGAAGGATAATGAATGAAGGAAATGAAATTACTTGAGGGACTGTCGTGAGTCGAATGAAATTATCTGTCACTTTCTAGCTGTTAGTACCACCTCCCTATTGCCAGTGAATTTATCTCCTCCCATTTTCTTCATTTTAAGCATAAACGAGCGTAATTCCGGGCATAGCCATGTCATTTATTAATCTAGACTGGCAAACCCCTCCTTCTGCCACCTGTGTAGGCTGGTATTTTTGTACCATCGCTTAAAACTCTTTTATTTTGGTAGCGGCTGAATCTACGTGTCCTTTGAGTCAAGGGGAAAGCGAACACGGGTCATTTGCCTTGCATTTCAAGTGACCGAACGCGCTCCTTCCTGTAGACCCTTTGAGTTCGACGACAACGGAAGAGTCTTCGTTTTAAATACGTAATCGCTTTGATTCCGAGTCGTAGGAGAGAAAATTCGTATTTCCCTCAAATATTTGTCACACGGGGAATTTTGCCGACCTCTGTGCTGGTGTTGGCCATGAGTGACGCCAGGTCGTAAGAGATTCTGTCTAAATATGCAAGAATCTCTCAGTGCTCGTTGTCCTTCCAGCAGAACTAATAGCCGGCTGAGTGGAATAAGTGCTGTAGCATATACCAAGTGCGTGGTAATAAGGATTTTCTTAAACTTATTGAGAAATATCCATTAAGTTCGGGCATACAGACCTGTAGTCGTCCGTAGGACAATCCCGCTTAGAGTACCAGATTTAGTAGATACCAGTTGTTTGTTGGATTCCAATTTTATTGGATCCTCTTCCTGGAACCCCAGCTTGGGTTTTGTTGTGCTGAATAAATTTGGCAACTTATGATCCCACTACTTCAGAGCTCATTAACCCTTGCAGTACAGTGATCCCACTTGTATCTCCACCGCAAACGGGTTGCGCGTCACACATGACCCAGCTCACCTTTTTTCTCAGCCAATTTAGATTGTTTGTTTTTTCTGGATTTACCAGTTGAGAAATCTATCTATAAAATTCTGACATCACACTACAGACGATTTGATAGAGTCCCCAAGGACAGACAAACGGTACTGAAAAGTCTTGACTGCAGACACCACGAGAGTGAGAGCCTAGAACCACCGTACCGTTGCATAGAAAGGCTTAGTGGAGTGATTTATTATGTTAATTAAATCGACAGCAGCAACAGAAGTTAGACTGGTTGTAGTTTGATGGATGATTTCGGTGAAAGACTTGGAAAGGAATAAATCGGTGATTTTCCAAAGGAAGAGGTGTATATACCTCGTAATTTAGTTCCTATCATTGAAGACTGGGGATTGTCCCCTGCTAGTTAAAATTACGGTGTGGTTCATTTGGGTTTCTAACCCTTCAATTCTGTTAATAATTGGTTCTGTTTTTTGTTTTGTTTATTTGTGATGCGCTACTGAAATAAGTAGTAACGGAGAGGAACCCATAGTCGCTGTTAGCTGAAAAAGGTATTTTACGATGTTACTGTGGCCGCTTAGAAATGTGACATGCCCCCTGGGGGATTGGGGGCATAAGTCCCATATTGAAAACAACTGATCTAGATGAGAGTGAACGGTTGCTCACCGACGATTTCTGTTTTGATCTGTCACTCCCAGATCCACACTTGACAACCCTGTTGCTTTGGCTTCCTCTTCCATGATTCTTCTCCACATTCTCATTGGCGTCCGTGCCCTTATTTTCCTATCTGGTTTCCAGTCAACAAAATATATGGTTATACTAGTTGGATATTTGCTGGTGCTTCATCCTACTTTATATTCTGCTGAATTTATTTTTGCCTGGTTCTGTTCCAAAGGCTTGTGTTTGTTATTATGTCTGGCCATCTGATATGGAGGATGCAAATGAGACATCAGTCGGTGAGTTTCTGGAGTGGGGATTGATATTCCTCATTCATTCAGTACCCTTCAGTTCCATGAGGTGCATAAACCTTCAAGACGGTAAGCCTTCAACATGGTCATGCCAAGTCTTTCAGTCCTGTGCCATCTATGTCTTCTATATACCTTTCAATGTGTCACTAGTTCTTGTCTCCATCTTTTTTTCTCTCTCTGTCTTATTTTTTGCTGGGGATCCTTGAACAAGGGCTGTTATGTCATACTAACAGTTGGTTCCTCAGTATATGTCCTATCCAATGCCATCACACCTTTCTCTCGCCTTGTTCCACTGATATTTGTCTGGTTACTTCCCTAAATCCCATATTTGCAATATTTTCATACCATTGTAATCCTTCTCTTCTATGCAAGCATCCATTAATGAAGTCTACAACGTCTTGGTTATCATTTGTTTTTGTTTTCCATGTTTAATTGTTTCCATGTTGGGGTCGGAGTGACTAGGAAGTATGGTGTCCATCTCTAATTCTAAAAGTACAGGTATAGGGAATATAATTGATGGAATTTTTTTGTCAGAAGCAGAGGTTCGTAATGATGTCATACGCCACCTGATGTCCTAGGTAGTGAGATTGGATGCCTAGCCTTCTCGGATACGAGCGAGAAGAATAGGAGGTCCTATGTGCAAGTTGTGCACGTTAAAAATCCCTCAGTAGTTGGAAATCGTAAAAAGTAGGTCGTACGGTTGTTGCCCTGGCAAAGTTTACAAAATTAGGAAAACCTACCTGCCACGAAAATATTTACAGAATGTCTGATTCCTGTATCACACACTAAGATCCTCGCCAGTGCTACGTAGTTTGTGCACTGCTCTGAGATCCTCCTTGTGTGATCTAAGGGAGAATATCGGAGCACTAATGCGTTGTCCGTGTGCAATGAAGATGTTCCTTAAAACCATAACCGTACAAAATGGGTTGAACATTCTTGTTGTTATGTTGGACTTGAATTCTTGTTGTTATGTTGGACTTGAATTCTTGTTGTTATGTTGGACTTGAATTCTTGTTGTTATGTTGGACTTGAATTCTTGTTGTTATGATGGACTTGAATTCTTTTGATTCCCATATATTTCCCAATGCAATTAGACATTAATCCAGCATCATGGGAGGACGAAGCTGCCGATCACACTTAATGGAGATGCTGGCTATGGCATTGCCTAAGAGTGAATGAAAAGAGGCTCATACAAAAAGCAGAAGAGAAAAGAACATGTTGAAACACCAGGAAAAGAAAAGCAGCTGAGGGTTATCACCTCAAAGATGTATCATCCCCATATAGTCAATATAGACTGGAGGATTCTAGAACTGTAGAGTTATTCATCAGTAAAGGCTCTGATCTGTCACAATGAGGCGGAGTGTCTTTGTTTAGTACCATACGGAGATAGGGCTAAGTTTCCTCAAAGCCAGTTGTAAACGAACGAGACTATTCCTCACCACATGTATGAAAGTCACCAAAATTTAAGACTTGTACTCTCAGGAATATTAGATCTTGAAACTCACTGCTCAAAAACAGGTGTGGCCGATGACGACAGTTGTCTATTATTCTATACGTCTGTTTTGTCGTATGATCGTAGTATGTGGATTTGTATCACTGCCCTTTCAGCAGCTTCTCTAGTGTCATATAAACTTCAAACAAGATTTTGTTGACTCAACACAACTGATGTGGAAAACGATAACAGCAAGGCATCTCCTTAGTTTTATGTCAACTTTAGTTAAAGGAGAAACAAAACTTGAACTTGAAGAAAATTGTTGGCAAAATTTACATCAACCAGCCTTCCAAATACTCTGGATGGCTATCTGATATGATTCAAAACATATGCTGCCGCTCACTCTCTCGCTTATATTCTCTTGTGCTGGTCTGGCCTCAGGTTGAGAACCACTGCATGTTATTCATACTTTCTTTACTGTCATTTTTATTCTTCCACAACATCTCTTCTATCTCTGTTACTTGTTAAAAATGTCACTTTGGTATATCAGTATGAAACTGGCCTAACCGCCAGGGATGGAAAAGTTTACCAAATGTTATTCTTCTTACTACTAAGCTGACGTCTGTCTATCATGTGTTTATTATTATTCACTACTTCGTCTACAAGTTTTACTTCAACAACGTACCTGGTATTCAGAACTCACAGTCCTCACAACAGAATGCTGAATCACTGACATCTCACTCCTTATGAAAAATCTGTCACTACACTAGAGTGGCATGAGAGCTTTTTGGGTAGTAACAGTATTCTGCGTACCGCAGACGAGCCACCAACTAAGGCTGGTCTTACTAATACCCGAGAACTAACTCTCTTCAGACAATGCGCATTCTTTCACATCTCAGAATGAACTGATTAAATCTTAACTTCTGATTATCAAAAACAACTCTCCTCGGACAATCCAGAACTAAATTTCTACCCGCTCATAAACAACTCAGGTACTTTTCCCACGTGAAACATGACTACTCACTTAATCTTACCAGACAAACAAGTATGTACTTTGTTACTTAAAGGGATGTAAACCCTACCTCTACCCTACACCCGTCTATCTTTATTTTCGTTACTTTCCTTTGATCAGTAATTCTGGCTACAAAGGCATCAGATTATGCTGGGAGAACAGGTACTGGAGCAGGTCAACTACTTTAAATACCTTGGAGCTGTCATAGACTGGAAGGGAGACATCAAAGAATAGTTGGCTACCTGAAGTGCAGCAGCTAGGAGACTTTTTCAGGTCATAAACCAAGGATTCCTCAGCTAAAGTGAAATTGGCAAGAAGACATATATAGCCGTATACACCTAAGTACCAGTCTTGATATATGGATGGGAGTCGTGGGCAATGACTACAAGCCATAAAAACCAGCTCCAAACCTCAGAAATACGGTAGCTGAGGAAAGTGTTTGAAGTAACAAGCAGAGACATAGTCCACAACCAGACGATACGTCATGGCCTCAAAACCCATCCCCTGCAGACCCATGTGGAACAGTCCCAATTACGATGGTTTGGCCATGTCTGCAGATTGGAAGAAGATCAGCAAATATGGGAAACTAAAAGTCAGGATTCCAGACCTCCAAGACAACCCAGAGTTCGATAAGAGGACACTATTAGACAATCTCTGTAGGACCGAGGATTAGATTGGACCCAGGTCAGGGGGAAGATAGCCAGTCAGATAGTATGGCGTACTCTCTGGAAAACCTCTACACTCCAAGGAAGAAGAGGAACTACTAAGTAAGCAATAAACGCACGGCTCAACAGAAACCCCTGATATTCATTTGAGTTAATTCTCAAATCACTGTCTCAGTTCTAATATAAGCACACAGTTCATTAATGTCACATGTCCAAAAATGTGAAATGGATAAAACATCTAGGTTGGAAAACAACCACAGTAATTTAATCACTCAAAATTTGAAATAAATAAATGACATGATATAGTGAATCTTTCTGGTGTCTTTGACAGTGTGGTCTTTCACAACACGTGTAACAATTGATCCGAGGAGCACAAATGAGTGTATAACTGAGGATGGGCAGAGAATGAACGTCAGTGACCTCGCGGGTGCCCGAATATTCTCAAGGGCATGCAACGGCAGGTGAGAGAAATAAATTAGAGCACTGAGAATTTTCTGTGACTGATGAGTGCCACCTCTGTACTATCAGATATATTAGATAGCTATCTTGTTTATATTATCAGATATATTAGTAATTTCTATACTATCAGATATATTAGATAAGGGTCATTTCTATACTTTCAAGTATGTGACCGTGCAATGCTCAGATGCATTAACAAACATCTGAGTTACAAAGTAAAACATTAACAAATAATAAGGAAATGGTGAGTAAAACAACATGGCGTATGCTCCGTTTGGAGCATTGTGTTTAGACAATATAAAGGAAAACGTAATACATTGTAATGCTAACTTAACGTATAGCCAGAACATTCAGTTATTATTTCTCACAATTTAATTGTGGCAAAACTGAAACTAAAGGTCAGGTTGACCAAAATTGACACGGAGTAGACAAAACAAATGTATAATTTGAAGTCGCGTTTTAGTGCATGAGAAGGTCTCCGAGTGTTGCACAATAGGCAACGACGGCTGTTTCAAGGTTGATACGATAATTCTCACACTCTGAAATTAACAGCCACAAACAAAGACAAACAATGTACATTTTGATTGACATTTTGTTGAATTTATGGGAAAGGAGAATGTAGATATAACTATAAATAATGGACATCTATCCATGGGAACATTTGCATGGGTGCAGATTAGTCGTTTAAGTAGGACATAAAAACGCACTGAAGTGACACGTCATGTGTCAAAGAAATATACTGTTCAAAAAAAGAATCGCAACATTATTGCAGTGGTAATGGACACCAAATTTCAAACTTGTACCAACATTTTATTTTACGGAATTAATGTTTCAACTTGGCATGAAGAAACTTTCAGACTTTAACAATGAAATGATGTTCATTAAATTTGGTTTGGAATTTTATTCTTTGCGACTGAGGCCTCCATTTCAGTAAGGTGTATGGCCTCCTCTGGCCTCTATCAGAGAACGACATCTCTTTGACATGGATCCGATTAGCCGTTGGATCTGTTGTTGTGGGATGGCTGCCCACTCTTCCCGCAGTGCAAAAGACAACTGTCGGAGATTGGCTGGAGCCACGTCTCGCTGACGGAGTCGTCTGTCGAGTTCATCCCATAAGTGTTCTATGGGGTTCATGTCTGATGACATGGCATGCCACGGAATGGTCTGGACGTTGTTGTCAGCGAGGAACTGGGTGGTGAGTTGTGCCACATGAGGTCGAGCGTTATCCTGCTCGACCCTCGTGCAGCCAGAAGTGGAAGGACGTGAGGACGAAGAATTTCAGCGATGTATCGTTGGGCATTCAGGCGTCCTTCAATTTGCACCAGGTCACTTCTTCCCATGAAGTTGATCATCCCCCACATCAGTACACCTCCACCACCATGTGGAGGAGCCTCATCAACGCTGTTCTGAGCGTAGCGCTCATGGACTCTGCGGTAAACTCTTCTCCGTCTATCGTGTTGCTGGAGCACAAAAAATGATTCATCACTAAACCAAACCCGTCTCCAGTCATTCCCAACGGTCCATTGACGATGCTGGTTCGCCCACTGCAGTCGGTTCTGGCGATGCCGGTCCGTAAGAACAGGACCTCTGTAGGGTCTTCTAGCCCAAAGACCAGAGTCATGCAGCCGGTTCCTGACCGTTTGATCTGAAATTCGACGAGCTGCTGACATTGACTGGACTGTGGAGGATGCAGATGCAAGTCGATTCCTGAGGTGACGCAGCCGTATGAAGCGGTCTTCGGCAGGAGTTGTGACTCTGGGTCTTCCACTGCGCGGCCAGTCTGCCACTGAGCCAGTTTCTTAAAATCGCCTCCAAAGGCGACTAATGGTGCTTCTAACCACATTAAATTGTCTGGCCACTAAACTTTGTGACTGTCCAGTCTGTAAACGTCCAATGATGATGAGCCATACTTGCGCATTGAATTTTCAACTGAATTTCCAGTCTGTAAACGTTCAATGATGATGAGCCATACTTGCGCATTGAATTTTCAACTGAATTTATTCGAGGGGCGTCGATCTTTTATAAGCATTCAATAATATGGTCAGAGAATTTTGTGTTCAGTAAGTTTCATGGGATTCTCATGAACCTGTCACGAGTTTTGTCAAAAATGTTGTTTTGACCTTGACCTCTTTCATGACCTCACAAATCACGAGGTGAGTACAATTCAGGTAACCACGAGAAGTTAATGACCAGGTGGACACAGTCGATAGGTTGACTGATGTCCAATCAGCGAATATCTTTTATAAAAGTAACACCAAAAAAGTTGCGTTTCTTTTTTTGAACAGTATATAATTCATACTGCTGAATTGACAAAGTTACATTAGCCTTGAAAAAGAGTTCGCACGTATTTGAAATTGTGAAACAGTAGGTGATGATTTATGTGAAATGTTATAAAAAGGTTTTCACACCTCAAGGTCCGTTTTAGGACAAATATAAATTAATAATAGGAAGGAATGTAATTTTGATTGATGTTATTTACATTTAGGAACAAGAATTTGCCGTGTAAGGGTTTTGTAATTTTTGTATATGAGAATATTTATAGGAGTGCATCGGTGTTACATAAATTGGGAAGTGAGAAAGAATCATTAGAATTAACAAAACAAAACAAATGCTGAAATCAGCATTTTAAACTGTTGGCAGGTTTACAAAGATTATGAAATCCTGACATTTTCTCGTAGAACACTAGAGGAAAACAGGTGCCAAGGACAACTTGACAGTATAAATACTAGAATTAGTAAAGTCAGAGGGAGAGCTCGGAACCCACCATGTAGAAGTAGACAGCAGACAGAAGTGCTGACTTGAAGTTAGAACCAGCTGTTAGTACCCGGCGTTGCCCGGACTTTTCTAGTAACAATTTAGGAAACGTATGTACTCTGGAGCAAAAACGTCCAGCACTACCTACAGCAGCCTTGGTGAGACTCGTCAGCATATTGAGGTAATTAACTATTAAGTTATAATTAGTAGTGACCACGTGAGATAGGAGAAAGTAACTTTTGTTTCGTCAAGAGACTTTATAAAGATGATGTTCTTTCGTTTCGACCATTGACTTTATAAAGCTTCAACCATCTCATTGTGATGCTAGGCTACTCACTACTCATGAAAACATTATAGCAAGAGTGCTTCTAACCATTTTTATGAACGAGGCCATTACAACTTACGACTTATAGAAGCCCCTTTAACCAGATGAGAATTGCAGCGAAGAACAATAAAGTTAACTACAGATTTTTTTTTACAAAAAGCTAGCTCAGTGATTCTCAACCAGCTATTGTAAATACTTGATGATGTGACCAAACGGTCAACTTAGGACTTGATATAAACGACTGACGATTTAAAATGTATTCCAGCCTCTAGGAAGACGACTCTATAATTTTTGAGATGCTATTTGATATTTACTTTCGGACCAACGCTGAGTTCTGGGATCTTCTTCAATAAACATGAGAAAACGTCTGCATCTGTAGTTGATATCATCCAGTGTACTTTGTGTGATGTCAAGAAGTTGTGTTTTCCAATTAACAATGTACATATTATGGTGATGGTAATGGCAAATAACAAGCTGCAAAAGAACAGCGGGGTTAGTCAGAGAACCTGGTAACTGAGGTTTTCACTCTCATCTACATCATAGTGGGAATCTACATCTGAGGCGTATAGCCTTTTGTTCCACTGCAACACAAACCATTGAACAATTTATTAAACGAAGTTTAGTCTGGAGAATAAACAAATCTATATGGTCATTGGACTGTCACACTGGCACAGATTTATTAGATAACTATCCTGTTTATACTATCAAATATATTAGATGAGTGTAATTTCTGTACTATCAGATATATTAGATAAGTGTCATTTCAATACTATCAGATATATTAGATAACTATCCTGTTTATACTATCAGATATATTAAATAACTATCCTGTTTATACTATCAGATATATTAGATAAGGGTCGTTTCTATATTATCAGATATGTTAGATAAGTGTAATTTCAATACTATCAGATTTATAAGTGTCATTTCTATACTATGATATATATTAGATAAGGGTAATTTCTATATTATCAGATATATTAGATAAATGTCATTTCTACAGTCAGAAATAATACATAAGGGTAATTTCTGTACTATGAGATATTTTAGATAAAAGTAATTTCAATACTATCAGATATATTAGATAAGCATAATTTCTATACTATCATGTATTTTAGATAAGTGTCATTTCTGCACTGTCAGATATATGAGATAAGTGTCATTTCCACACTGTCAGATTTATTAGATAAGGGTAATTTCTATACTTACTTACTTAGTCGTTCCCCTTCTACCGTGAGGTGTAGAGGTTTGGAAGAGAGAGCGCCAGACTATCCTATCGGCTGTCTTCCTCCTGGCCTGGTTCCATTCTAGTCCTCGGTCCTTCAAAGATTGTCTAATGTTGTCCTCCCAGCGGACTCTGGGTCGTCCTGGGGGTCTGGATCCCTGGCTCTTTGTTTCCCATGCTTGTCGTGGTAGCCGATCTTCTCACATTCTGCAGACATGGCCAAACCATCTTAGTTGGGACTGTTCTACTTGGGTCTGCAGCGGGTGGGATTTAAGGCCTTGACGTATCGTCTGGTTGCGTACCATGTCTCTTCTTGTTACTTCAACCACCTTCCTCAGATACCTCATTTCTGAGGTTTGGATCTGGCTTTTGTGGGTTGTAGTCATTGCCCAGGACTCGCATCCATATGTCAAGACTGGGACATAGGTGGAGCGGTATACAGCCATCTTCGTTTTCTTACCAACCTCTCTCTTGCTGAGGAATCCTCGATTTATGGCCTGAAAAAGTCTCCCAGCTGCTGCTTTCCGAGTGGCCAACTCTTCTTTGATGCCTCCCTTTCGGTCAATAATAGCTCCGAGGTATTTAAAGTGGTCTACCTGCTCCAGGACCTGTTCTCCCAGCTTAATCTGATGTCTTCTTTCTTCTCGTGATATCACCATGGATTTTGTTTTAGAGCTGCTTATGACCATTCCTCTCTTCTCCAGCTCTTCCTTCCAGGCTTGCAGGTTGAATTGGAGATGTGCCTCTGATTTAGCAATCAGGGCAACATCATCAGCAAATGCCAGCTCCGAAATACAGACCTGTCTCATCTTCCAGTACCCCACTGAATACTTTCTTGTTCTCTCCTTACATGCCTTAATGACATCGTCCATGAGGAGTATGAAAAGGTAAGGTGACAGAATATCACCTTGTCTTACACCAGTGGTGGTCCTGAACTCTTCTGACTTATGGTTTGCTGTCCTCACATAATTTCTGCAAGACTTGTAGAAGCTCTGTATAGCATGAATCAGAGGTGCTGGAATGTTCTTCCTTGCCAAACAATCCCAAAGTTTGCTCCAGGGGACCCTGTCAAACGCCTTTTCCAGATCTATGAAACAAAGATGGATCTCACTCTTATACTCAAGGGCCTTTTCACTCAGCTGTCTGAGTGTGAAGATTAGGTCTTGAGTACTTCGGTTCGCTCGGAATCCGCACTGGACCTCATCCAATTGTGGCTCAGCTAGGCGTCGGAGTCTCTGCTCTAGGATTCTAGAGTAGATTTTACCAGGGCCACTGAGAAGGGATATGCCTCTATGGTTTCCACACTGTCGATTGTCACCCTTTTTGAAAATTTGTGTTATGATGGCAATCTCCCAATCCTTTGGTATGGTCTTGTTGTACCACGCTGCCTGTAGAACCCTTAAGAGTAATAGGTCGCCTGATGCTCCCATGTACTTAACCATTTCTGGTGTTATACCATCATGCCCTGCTGCTTTGCCCATCTTGATTTTCTCCAGTGCTGCCTTCAGTTCTTCCATCTTTATGTCATCTTCACCATCATTGGTTTTCTCTTTTTTTACTATTGGTTATCATTTCTGATGCTTCACCATGCTCACCATCCAGGAGTTCTGAGAAATATTCTTTCCAACTTTCCATTACTTCCTTCGGGGCAGTAAGCAATTTGCCTTGCTTGTCCTTTTAAATTTGAGAGGGCATTGTTTTTCCTTTCTCATGTTCTTTAGGGTCTTATAGAACAATTTCTGGTTTTCTTGTGCATCTTTTTCTAGCTTTTCTCCAAATTCTTCCCAGGACTTCTGTTTTGCTGCTAGCACTTTGTTCTTTGCTTCTGTTCTGAGTGTCACATATTCTCTATATTTTTCCATCTGTCCTGTTGTGTCTTTAGCTCCAAAGTATTGTTTCCATGCCATTTTCTTCTCTCTTATTTTCTCTTTGACTTCCTCTGTCCACCAAGGTGTCCTCTTTCTCTTGTTCCCAAGTCGGACTTCACAGCATGCTTCTGCTGCAGCTGTCTTTATGATATCCTTGAATTTATTCCAGAGGGTTTCCAAGTCATCAGGTTGTTCTTCTGTGTTGCTCACCGCTGCAGCAATAAGCCCCTGATATCTGGTCTTAATTTCTGGCTCTCTCAGCTTGTAGGTCCTAATGCTCATTTCTCCCACTCGTTTACTTGGTTTCTTGCGTGATGTTGGAAAGTTCCTAGGCTGAGCAACTTTTTCAGTTCTTTTGATTGTTAGCAGGTAGTGATCACTTCCAATCTCTGGCCCCCTCCAGACTCTAGCATCCCGGACATATTTGAATGAGCTTCTCCTAACAATGGCATAGTCGATCACTGACTTCTCATTCTTGGTTGGTTCACATCTAATGTATGCATGTATGCGCTTATGGGGGAACTTTGTGTTTGTGATGATCAGATTCTATCCCTTGATACTATCTTTCTGGTTTTTGGCCACAGTGCAACCCACGCCCCCTTTAGCTCTTTCAGATGTGGGTACACCACTGTATAACAGCGTGTTGCCATCGAGATCCTTTTTCTTTGTTTCGGTAATACTAATAGCCAGGATTTCTAATTTTGCTTTCCTCATCTCTTCCACCAGCTCCTCTTCTTTCCCATTTATACTTCTTGTGTTCCAAGTTCCATAAGTCGTAGTCCGTAGTCCGTTCCAGTTCGTCGCCTTTAGAATCAGTCCGGTTTTCTCTCTTATATTGCTCGTAATCATAGTTTAAAGCAAACAGGTGATTGGCCTGTTGTGCCTTTGCATGGTGGAGGGGCTGCCTCCTTACGGCCTCCATGCAGGCCGCCCTCCTCCTTTTTCATCCTGGATTGGGACCGGCATAGGCGGAGTTGTAATTTCTATACTATGAGATATATTAGATAAGGGTAATTTCTATACTATAAGATATATTAGATAAGTGTCATTTCTATACTGTCAGATATATGTGTCATTTCTATACTATGAGACACTTGTATAAGGGTCATTTCTATACTATCAGATATATTAGATAAGCGTCATTTCTATACTATCAGATATATTAGATGGGTCGTTTCTATATTATCATATATATAAGCATCATTTCTACACAGTTAGATATATTAGATAAGCATCATTTCTAAACTATCAGATATATTAGACAAGTGTCATTTCTATACTATCAGATAAATTAGATAAGTGTAATTTCAATACTATCAGATATATACGTGTCATTTCTATACTATGAGATATATTAGATAAGGGTAATTTCTATACTATCAGATATATTAGATAAGTGTCATTCTACACTGTCAGATATATTAGATAAGTGTCATTTCTAAACTATCAGATATATTAGACAAGCGTCATTTCTATACTATCAGATAAATTAGAAAAGTGTAATTTCAATACTGTCGTGAAACATTCTAAATCCACATATATAAATTAGAAATTAAATGTAACGCCTAACGAATTAATTCAATAAAAGAAAAGAAGAATGGTAAAGAACAGTGCTGTCACAATGACTAAACTCGAGATCCCCCTTTTTCTACTTCGTCTGCATATTGTAACGCTTTCACGTTTACTAGTAAAGCCTACTGCATCAACTAACACGCGTTTCAACAAAACAATAAAACGTGTACTGTATTTCTTAGAAAACCTTGAGATACGCAAGCTGCTTAATGACCTAGATTAATACTAGCATTAATGTCATTTTATACACTGCGTAATGAAAAGACAGACGAACTTAGGAGAGAGAGAGAGAGAGAGAGAGAGAGAGAGAGAGAGAGAGAGAGATGTACTGAGGAACGCATGCAGTTGAGCCACTTGCTGTGTGTCGCATCGTAAGTCGTCTCGCGATACAAAATTAATGCCATCACGCGCGAAAGGCATGAAGCACTAACTTTTTTTCAAATGGACAGTGATAAAAAACACTACCAATACACGGTTAGGTTTTAAAAAAACATGGTTAATGCTTATTAGGAAACATGACATTCTACTGTTTTACGTCTGAAATCCTGACTTTATACGGACAGAACAGTCGAAAAGGCAGGACAGGTGGCGGTTCTAAATCGATAAAAAAAACAAATAATAAAAAAACAAATACACGACTATCCTAGAATACATATTTTGAACGCATCCACTTAGCTCCCTTAAAACTTATATATTTGGGTGCCTTAGGACGTGCTGACAAAGAATATGTTAGGTGTTAAGCAATTAGTCTAATAATTAACAAATTATAGCCATAATACTAGAGTGAGGTTGTCAGACAACACAGGATCATTTTTGCTCATAATGGTGTGTTTGAACCATGCTTTAGAAAAAATGAGGCCAACAAGTTAAATCCTATTTGATTGGCTAGAAGTATATGTAAGGCGAAACACGATTATTCGGACTGCAAATACTATTTTTGGTTGTTAGGGGAAACGTAGGAAGGGTAAATTTTTTCAAAAGCTTTTGTAAACATGGTCCTATTGGCTAGACCATTTGATATAGTCAATTAGGAGCGTTTGTTCAGTGCCACATTTTAAAATAAACTTACTGAGAAGCAAGTGCGTTGAGATCCAGCTCATATTTTTCTAAATAAAAGCCTGGGACAGAGGCAGATCGGAATTGTGCCATAATTCATCGCCAGTCAACGTATTTGTTTATTATTTCCATGAATTGTGGTAAGATTGACATATTTGATATCTTTTAGATGAAAATTGAATGTGAATTGATAATTTATGTCTGTATATGTGTGTGGTTCAGTAGCAAACATGAGGCAAAGCCTAGATATTGCTCCAACCTGAACAAAACTTGTCGGAGAAAAGTATAACTGCCTGGAACTGCCAAATAGTACTGTGACACCTATCTTATTGTATAGAAGGAATTACAGCTGAAATTGCAGAGGCGTAGTAACCATTAGGGAGAGGAATACTGGTTAATATTATTACATGAGAAGCTAACAGTTGGCCTACCACGCTGAACTCAGTGTTTGTTATGTATTGTGCTCAGTGTGGAAATAGATTATAAATTAGTTCTGAAGTAGGAGGTACAACCTTCTTGTTTCAGGGACCGTGGTCCTAACTTATTGAAGCAGCACCTGGTCTGAGTTTTGCTGAATCCAGAGGCTGGTAGCTTACTCCTTGGTCAAGATAGCGACCATTATTGTTTCTCAAGAACACGGTGAAGCAAGCGAGCAGAGGGGACTGTTTCCTGCCGCCCTCACAGAAGATAAGAGTCATTGGCCAGAGCAGCTCAATCTTATGTACCCCCCTCTAAAATTGACAGTATATTAAATAAAGAGGGACAATTAATTGTTTCAAATGACAGGAACTGTGAACTTTTCCCAATACTATCTCCACCAGAAGCAAACACTTGAAGTCATGATGACAAACAACCACCTAGCTTGAAAAAGCCAGTATTACCTCATAGTACTACATCACAACTTACACACATATGATAATAATAATAATATATGTCAATACAAAGATCATATCTATAAATTGTGTACATACAACTTTTAATTACATTTGATTGTGATTCCTGGTTCACTTTGTAGTTGAATCAGGATATCTATTATTGAAAGGAATTAATACATATTTTTAAAGGTAAAACTTGACTTATTAAGATAGTCTTATAGAGTGTTCTATGTGTGTGAGTGTCACAGTGTTGTAAAGAGTTGTGGATTAAACTAAATTGTTTATCTGTCTGTTGGTTGTTGTGAACATACACTTCATCATTATCATAACCCTAGACATTCAACGTAGTCATCACAATATTCCAGAATAATTCTGACTGAGGTATAAATGTGGTAGCAAAGTAAGGTCACCTGTAATACACCACACTTATTAGATACAGATACCTTCACAGCTGATCTCAGTCAGTACACTAAGTCCCCTATAGATATTTATATCATCCCACTTTACCACAAATACTATCAGATATATAAGTGTCATTTCTATACAATGAGATATATTAGATAAGGGTAATTTCTATACTATCAGAAATATTAGATAAGTGTCATTTCTACACTATCAAATATATTAGATAAGTGTCATCTCTATACTGTCAGATATTTAATTGTCTTTTCTATACTACGAGATATATTAGATAAAGATCATTTCTATACTATCAGATATATTAGATAAGGATCATTTCTATACTATCAGATATATTAGATAAGGATCATTTCTATACTATCAGATATATTAGATAAGCATCATTTCTACACTATCAGATACATTACATAAGTATCATTTATACACTGTCATATATATTAGATAAGGGTAATTTCTATACTGTGAGATATATTAGATATATAAAACCCAACCCCTGCAGACCCAAGTAGAACAGTCCCAACTGAGATGGTTTGGCCATGTCTGCAGAATGGGAGAAGATCGGCTACCACGACAAGCATGGGAAACTAAGAGCCAGGGATCCAGACCCCCAGGACGACCCAGAGTCCGCTGGGAGGACAACATTAGACAATCTTTGAAGGACTGAGGACTATAATGGAACCAAGCCAGGAGGAAGACAGCCGATAGAATAGTATGGCACTCTCTCTTACAAACCTCTACACCTCACGGTAGTAGAGGAATGACTAAGTAAGTAAGTAAGTAAGAGATATATTAGATAAGTGTAATTTATGTACTATTAGATATATTAGATAAGGGTCATTTCTACACTGTCAGATATAAAATGTCATGTCAGTACTATGAGATATATAAGATAAGGGTAATTTCTATACAATCAGATATATTAGATTAGTGTCATTTCTACACTGTCAGATATTTAAGTGTCTATTCTATACTGTCTGATGTATTAGATAAGTGTCATTTCTATACTATCAGATATATTAGATAAGTGTAATTTCTATACTGTCAGATATATTAGATAAGGTAATTTATATACAATCAGATATATTAGATAAGTGTAATTTCTATACTGTCAGATATATTAGATAAGGTAATTTATATACAATCAGATATATTAGATAAGTGTAATTTCTATACAATCAGATATATTAGATAAGTGTCATTTCTATACTATCAGATATATTAGATGTCATTTCAGTAATGAAGGTTGAATGTGAAGAGTCTTCAACATGTTCTGTCTCTTGCTGGCCTCGATGGTAGAAGAGAACCTTCTCACAAGGAAGCAGTACATGCTGTTAGGACTATGTTATGAGAAAATCCAGTTGGAATATTTTATGACAACAGGTAAAATGGATGAGAAAAAAGGCAACAAAGAGAGAAGGTGCTGAATACATTAATATTATGGAGTGAAAAAAATGTGTAAACAGCTCTAGGGAGTGAGGCATGATCACTCGCACGAGCTAACATGGTATGTGAGGAAGACGAACAAGAGAAATTGGAAGTATTTTCTGATAGACAGTTTTCTATCCACCTCATTATGTTTCCTTCCCATTTAAAGTATCTTGTCCTCATGCGCTTTTTTTTTTCAACTTTTTCTTCTGTTATGGTTTTTTTCAATAAGCAGGCATGTCACTCTACATTTGTATTCACTTTTTTTTTTTCTTAAAGGTATTACTTGATGGTTGCCTTGATATTGGCCTCTGCGATGGCTGTAATGGTCCTGCTGACTTGTCTAGTCACCAGATGGCGCACATCAATAGAAGCTTTTCTATTGAGAATGTTTGTCCACGCATTTCGACCAATGGAACCAAAGGACTATAAAACAGGCGTGTTCATTGGCTATGCTGATGATGACTATAAGTTTGTCAGACATGTTTTGAGAAAGTGAGTTCTTTAATAAGTAAATTGAAGTCTTTATCAAAGCACTTCATTTGCTCTTTCAGTAGTAGTGTATGTAGCTATTAGTTTGACATGTTGAGATCAAAACAAATCTTGTGTGATACACATTTCAGTCATGGAATGTGCACACTTCTGTTGTGTACATACCCAACTGATTGTGCATACTTTTGGACTTGAGTAAACAGTTTGATGATCTAGATTTTGCTGATGACCTGGCTCTTCTGTTCCAGAAGCATAATCAGATGCAAGGCAGAATGAAAATACTTGATGAGAGGTCACAGCAGGTTAGTCTGAAAATACATAGGAAGAATACAGATATAATGAGAATAAATGCAGGAAACGATAAAAAGATTGCTTTTGAAGAAACACCACTACAAGATGAAGAATCATACATATATCTTGGCAGCAATATATATATATATATAAAGTTGGAGGGACTGACAGTGAAATGAAAATAAGAATACAAAAGGCTTGCGGAACTTTGACTGCATTGGGAAATATATGGAATTCAAGAGAAACCAAGTCCAACCCAAAAATTAGAATCTTCAACGAATAAGAGATACTCCAGAGTATCTAGTGGTGTAGATATTTTCCTATAACTGACCTCGAAACCCTCGAATCGGTCGGTTGGATCGGAGGGTTGATCAGTGAGTTAACAATTCACTATCGTAAAACAAGCTATTGTTACCGAAACAGAACCAGGCTCGACAGTAAACATGACTCACTCTAATAAGATGTTGTGTTAGAACAAATAAAGGGAATACAGAATGGTTTACAGTAGAAACAGGGGTGAAACAAGGCTGTATTATGTCACCACTACTTTTTGGAATAGCTATTGATTGGGTTATGAGAAACTATACCCACAATGAACAATTAGGTATAAAATGGACAAATGGAAAATTCCTGGGGGACCTGGATTTCGCAGATGATGTAGCATTCTTAAGTTCAACACCAAGACAATCCCAAGAAGCAATAAATAATTTGTGTCATCTCTCGGTTAAAATAGGTCTCCAAATAAATGCCTCTAAACTAAAGCTATGAACTTTTCTAACGAGACCTTTGATATCATCTTGAACGGGGAAAAACTACAGAAAGTTGAAAGTTTCAATTATTTAGGCAGTAAAATGACTCAGGATGGTGACACAACAAGAGAAATCCATACTAGAATTGCTTTGGCAGCTAGCGCCTTCAATAGATTATCTAACATTTGGAAATTACGATCATTGAATATACATACCAAGCTTCGTCTGTTTAATTCAAATGTTATCTCAGTTTTAACATACGGCTGTGAGAGTTGGAAAATAACAAAAATCATTGGAGAACAAGCTGAATACATTCGAGAACAAATGTCTTAGAAAACTCATGAACATCAGTTGGAAAGAATTCAAGACTAATCGACAAATAAGAGAAGACTCTAGGCAGAAATATGTCTCCGACTATATAAGGAAAAGACGATGGTCATATATCGGTCATGTCCTACGAATGCAAAACAACAGAATACCACTACAGGCGCTCACTTGGGTTCCTGAGGGTAAGAGGAAAAAAGGAAGACCAAAAGAAACACTCAGAAGAAACAATAATAAGAGAAGGAAGAACGTTGGGCCTAAATAATGTGCAAGAGCTAAGAGGAGTGGCGTCACAACGAACAACCTGGAGAGCACTGGTTTCTGCCTTATGCGCCGTGTTTGGTGCTTAAAGAATTTATTATTATATCCTATGGCTCTGAAACATGGAGAACAACAAAAACCGAAAAGCTACAGACTTTCATAAATGGGTGCCTGCACAGAATAGAAGGATTGAAGTGATACAAGATCACTAATATGGAACTGATGACAAGAACCAGACAAGTGCCAGTGGAACAAGAGACGAGAAGAAGATGCTGAAGATGGATAGGACAAACATTGAGTCCTTGTTCTGGAATCCTCATGGTAAGAGAGGTAGAAGGGGATCAAGGATACATAAAGAAGATAAGGAATGAAGAAACCAGAGAAAGACCTTGAGTGGCTGGCACGAGACAGGAAGACTTTACATACGTTTGTTGAAGGCCTGTGCTTCTGGGAGAGGGGGGGGGGGATCATCCCCATATATAGTCAATATAGACTGAAGGATGCTACAACTGTACAGTTATTCATCAGTATAATGGCTAATGGTTGATTATGATGATGATATCACTGATAGTAAATCCCTTTGTTTTATATATATATTTTAAAAAAAAAAAAAAAATTTTGCTTCATTTTGACAAGGCACATCCGTTCAAACTAGTCTGTTATATTAGGACCCATGTCCAAATATAAAAGACCTCTAGGTCTGATAACTAGATAAGTGAGGTCAAACATATATATACCGTATATATGTATATATTTAGGCCTATATTTATATATATATATAAATATATATAATATATATATATATAATATATATAAATATTATATATATATATATATATATATATATATATAATTATATATACGAGGGTGAGTCAAGTGAAAACCGGAAATATGTTATAACAATAAGAATAATCATGCCATTATATTGTAACTTGCCAATATTGTTGTCCTGGATGTCTCGAGTGTCATGCATGTGCTATCGCGGTGATGACGCATAAGGTGACGTCATAATGATGTTTTAAAGATGGCCGCCCCGCTAGTGGAATGCACCAAACAGCAGCAGCGTTCTGTTATTCAATTTTTAATCAGCGAAGGGGTGAAACCAATAGAAATTCATCGGCTAGGTCTGGCTAGTACGGTGGATGTGGGAGACACTGAAAGTGCAGGGCCTCGATGGTTTCAGTCGTTGCATGGGCTGTATGGGGTCGAGCATTGTCATGTTGCAAAAGGACACCTTTACTCAAAAGTCCATGTCGTTTGGATTTGATTGGGGGTCGAAGATGATTCCTGAGAAGCTCTGTATACGTGGCACTGGTGACAGTGTTGCCCCTTGGCATGTAGTGCTCTAAAATAACGCCTCGTTCATTCCAAAAGAGAGTCAGCATTACCTTCCCTGCAGATGGCTGCGTGCGGAACTTCTTCGGTTTCGGCGAGGAGGTATGGCGCCATTCCTTGCTCGCTCGCTTTTTTCAGGTTCGTGGTAGTGAACCCAAGTTTAGTCACCAGTAACAATTCATGATAGGAAACCACCACCTTCTGTTTCGAATCGCCGCAAAAGTTCTTGACAAGCATCAATGCGTCGTTGTTTCAATTCTGGAGTAAGCTGCCGTGGCACCCACTTTGCGGTACTGTAGCACATCAGAGATGATGTGGTGTGCTGAACCGTGACTGATGTCAAGATGTGGGGAAATATCATCCACAGTCAATCGGCGGTTTCCCTGTACGAGTCGTTCAACGGTTGCTATCGATTCTGGAGTCACTACTCTGTGTGCCTGACCCGGTCGTGAACAATCTGTCACAGAAATCACGCCGTTTTTGAACTTTGTACACCATTCATACACCTGCGACCTTGACATGCATGCATCACCGTACTTGAGCTTCATTTGCAGATGAATTTCTATTGGTTTTGGTTATAAGGCAACATAGTCCTAAAAATATAATGAAACTACTCAAAAGTTGCAACCAAACAGTTTATTATTTTTTACCAAACTTGCCAAATTTCTTATCACAAACTTCTTACATAACAAATGGTCTCATATTTAAGCATAAAACATAAAACATTGCTTAAAATTGAATAATTAATTAAGGTTTGTTTTATACTTAATAGGGTAAAAAAAAATTTAAATCATGAATATATCACCCGTGTGTTACTGGGGCCCGAAAGGGGAGCAAAGAATAGTAACACTGTTCCCTGCCATGCATGTCATAGAAAGCGACTAAGGAGGGTTGGGCATGGGGCTGGTTACCCCATTCTGTAAAAAATTTAAACCACAAAAAACTTCAACAAACATGGACAAGTCAATTAAGGAAAATAAAACACATCCATCCAAGACAGGGGAAGGTCCTCTCGCAGGGAGGCGTATGATGCAACACAGAGAAAGCTGAAAGGAGTCTGTGCTGCTGACTAACCTTCTTTCTTCTCGAAGAAATTCCAGATTTGGCACCTGGAATGTTCGGACATTAAACAAACAAGGGAAAGTGGCACAAGTAGCAGCAGAAATGAGGGAATATAAAATCGAGGTTCTGGGACTGTGTGAAACAAAGTGAAAGGGGGTAGACAAGAAGAAACTCATCACAGGTGAATTGGTGCTGCCCTCAGGACATTAGGACATGAAGACGAAAAATCACACCACAGTGAAGGGGTAGCTCTTATGTTATCTAAAGAAGCACAGAAAGCACTCATTGAATGGGAAGCCATCGGACCCAGAATATTGGACCCAGAATAATAACAGCTACTTTTAAAACAGCTAAAAAGAAAATGAATGTAAATGTCATTCAATGTTATGCACCAACTAATGACAAAGAAGAATCTGTGAAAGAAGCATTTTATACTAGACTACAGGAAATTATGAAAAAAGTAAAAAGAAGAGACATCACAATTTTGATGGGTGACATGAATGCAAAGAAAGGTACAGTCAACACCGGCTTTGAAGAAGTCATGGGAAAACATGGGCTAGGAATAATGAATGAAAATGGGGAACTATTCTCAAACTTCTGTGCTTCAAATCAACTGGCTATAGGAGGAAGCATGTTTCCACATAAGAGCACAAGGCAACATGGATATCACCAGACCATAGAACAGAAAATCAGATTGATCATATATGCATAAACAAAAGTTTAGATCATCATTGCAGGATGTAAAGGTATATAGAGGAGCAGATGTGGCATCAGATCACCACCTTCTGATAGCCAAAGTAAAAATGAAACTCAAGAGATACGCAACAATGCAAAATTATAGACAACAATTTAGTGTAGGACATCTAAGAAACAAGAGACAAATTTGCAGTCACAATATCCAATAAATTCCAAGTGCTCCAACAGCTGGAAGATGTAGAGAATACAGAAGACTATTGGCAGCAAATCAAAACTGTATGGAATGAGACATGTGAAGAAATACTGGGGAAAAGGGAACGACAACAAAAAGCATGGATAAAAACAAAAACCATCAATAAGATAAAAGTCAGAAAAAACAAGAAAGCAGATTTAAACACAAGCAAAACCAGAAGTTCCAAAGCCAAGGCTCAAGAAGTGTACACAGAAGCAAACAAAGAAGTAAAAAGAAGTATCAAACGAGACAAGAGGAAGTATATTGAGGAGTTGGCAAGAGAGGCAGAAGATGCTGCAGCCAAAGGAAATATGAGAGAACTGTATAACAGCACAAAGAAGCTAATGGGAAAATACAAGCAAACAAGTTGCCTCATAAAAGACAAGAATGGAAAACTGCTCAGCAATATACAAGAGCAAATGAAGAGGTGGACAGAATATTTCGAGGACCTTCTCAATAGACCAGCTTCACAACCCCCCCCCCAGACATCCAGCCAGCAGAAGAAGAGCTACAAATTAACAGTGAAAGACCAACGAAGGAAGAAATAAAGAAAGCCATAAAGCTTCTAAGAGATGGAAAAGCGTCTGGACCTGATGGCATTCCAGCAGAGGCCATCAAAGCAGATATCAACACGGCTACAGAGATGTTATATAAATTACTTGGTAAAGTCTGGGAAAAGGAAGAGATACCAGCAGAATGAAAGGAAGGATATCTGGTTAAGTTGCCTAAGAAGGGAAATTTACAAGAGTGCACAAATTATAGAGGAATGATGTTACTATCAGTGCCAGGAAAAGTATTAAACAGGATTATCCTTGAGAGATTAAAGAGTCCATAGACAAGAAACTGAGATATGAACAAGCAGATTTTTGACAAAACAGATTCTGTACAGACCAGATAGCCACTTTGAGAATAATAGTTGAACAAAGTCTGGAATGGAACTCACCGCTATACATCGGATTCGTGAACTATGAAAAGGCATTTGACAGTGTAGACAGAGAATCGCTTTGGAAATTGATGAGGCATTATGGAGTTCCCATGAAGATCATTAACTTAATAAAGAAGACCTATGAAGATATGACATGTAGAGTTCTTCATGAAGGACAACTTACAGAACCGTTTGGGATAAGAACGGGATTGAGACAGGGATGCCTTTTGTCTCCATTTCTTTTCTTACTAGCAATAGATTGGGTCATGAGATCATTGACAACACACAACAGAAATGGAATCCAGTGGAATCTGACTAAGCAGCTTGATAATCTGGATTTTGCAGATGACTTGGCTCTTCTGTCCCATAACCATAATCAGATGCAAGACAAAATGAAAATTATCGATGAGAGGTCACAACAAGTGGGCCTGAAAATACACAGGGAAAAGACAAAGATTATGAGAATAAATGCAAGAAATGATAACAAGGTTGAACTTGAGGAAACACCACTAAAAGATGTAGAATCGTACACATATCTTGGAAGTAATATAGACAAAGTTGGAGGGACAGACAGTGATATCAAAATAAGAATACAAAAAGCAAGAGGAGCTTTCATTGCATTGGGAAACATATGGAGAACAAGAGAAATCAAGTCCAACACGAAAATAAGAATCTTCAACTCAAATGTGAAGTCAGTCCTATTGTATGGCTCTGAGACATGGAGAACAACAAAAACAACAACCAAAAAGCTACAGACTTTTATAAACGGGTGCTTGCGTAGAATAAAAGGACTGAAATGGTATGACAAAGTCACAAATGTGGAATTGATGACAAGAACCAGACAAGTGCCAATGGAACAAGAGTTGAGAAGAAGACGCTGGCGATGGATAGGACACAGATTGAGGAAACCTGTTGATAGCATTACAAGGCAGTCCTTGTTCTGGAATCCACAGGGAAAGAGAGGCAGAGGTAGACCAAAAAACACATGGAGAAGAAAACTGGATACAGAGGTGAAAATGATGAGGAAAACATGGAAAGAACTTGAGCGGATGACACAGGACAGGAAGACTTGGCATGTGTTTGTTGAAGGCCTATGCTCCTTGGGGAGCTAAAGTTTGTTGATTGATTATGGAGTTTCACTGAAGATCATTAATTTAATAAAGAAAACATATGAAGACATGGCATGCAGAGTTCTTCATGAAGGACAGCTTACAGAACCGTTTGGGATAAGAACAAGAGTGCGACAGGGATGCCTCTTGTCTCCATTTCTTTTCTTACTAGCAATAGACTGGATTATGAGAACATCGACAACACACAACAGAAATGGAATCCAGTGGACTCTGACTAAGCAGTTGGATGATCTGGATTTTGCTGATGGCTTGGCTCTTCTGTCCCATGGCCGTAGTCAGATGAAGGGTCACGGCAGTTGGGTCTGAGGATGCACAAGGAAAGGACAGAGATGGTGAGAATAGATGCAGGTAGTGATAACAAGGTTGAACTTGAGGAAACGCCAGTGCAGGATGTGGAGTCGTACAAATGTCTTGGCAGCAGTGTGGACAAAGTTGGAGGGACGGACAGTGATATCAAGGTGGAAGTACACGAGGCAAGGGGAGCTTCCATTGCATTGGGAGATATATGGAGATCGAGAGAGATCGGATCCGGCGCAAAGATGGGAATCTACAGCTCGGGTGTGGAGTCAGACCTATTGTATGGCTCTGAGACATAGAGAACAACATGAACGGCGGCCGGAGAGCTGGAGACTTTCATGGATGGGTGCTTGCGTGGAATAGAGGAATCGAGATGGTGTGACAGGTTTACTAACGTGGAACTGGTGACAAGAGCTAGAAAAGTGCCTGTGGAACAAGAGATGAGAAGAGGACGATGGCGATGGATAGGACACACACTGAGGAAACCTGTTGATAGCATTACAAGGCAGTCCTTGTTCTGGAACCCCCAGGTCAAGAGAGGCAGAGGTAGACCAAGAAGCACATGGAGAAGAGAGCTGGAAACAGGGGTGAAAATGATGAGGAGAACGTGGAAAGAACTTGAGATGATGGCACGTGAGAGGAGGACTTGGCATGTGTTTGGTGAAGGCCTATTCTCCTTTGGGGGTGGAGGGTTATGAATGAATGATGAATATATATATATATATATATATATATATATATATATATATATATATATATATATATATATATATATATATATATATATATATATATATATATATATATATATATATACATATATACATATATACATATATACATATATATATATAAGAGTGTCTCGGGAAGAAAGGTCCATACTTTGGGAGGTCATAGTATCGGTCAATTAGAGGGAAAAAGTTCATGTGAACATGTGCCCCATTCCGAACGGTTTCCAAGATAGAACTGTTTTAATGTATGGCTGCAAAAATATTGATAATAAAGAGGAATTTATTGTTTAAATGACAAATTTGTTACAAGTATGTTACGTTTATAATAAATTTTCGAACTTGTCACCGTCAGCTTCAATGCACTTTGCAACTCGCGTGACAAGATGACGTGTTGCCTGTTGTCACGGCTATATTATTTGCCGCCGACCATACTGCTAGGGGTAGAATATACTGCATTTATAATTGAATACGAGCACATGGGACCTAAGACGCGTCAACTGTGAGGAATGCAGTTAGTGACCCATAGCTAGACTTCTTGCGTCAGGGTCAGCTGACCAAGACCCTACCCCACCTCCAAGTGGTGGTCCTGGAAACAGGCTGCATCGCTGCAGTCTGGCTGAGTGAGTAAGGATCGAAGAGGGAAGGCTAACCCGGTCCTAAAAATTCCGCACTGAAGTCGGATGTGTCGGCCGATAGGCGCAAATATCGCAGCTTCGCTGTAAATAGACACAACTCAACCAACGTCCTTTTTAGGACGAACGAAGACGAATACGAGCACAGCCAAGTGTAATTATGTAAATTAGTCCAGAGAACTTCAAATCCACGTATACAAAACAATTTATTTGGCTATTTCCACTGATACATTTGTAGATCCCAGCTATTATACACTGATGGTTAAATCCATAAGGCATCAGACATTGAGCCAATAAGCTTAAGCTAGTCCATAGTATTTCTCAGTCCACACAACGACTGGTTTTAATAATTATTAATGCATGATACCCATTACGGTCTCCGCTGAGACATGTAAATTAATTCAGTAGTACACTTTGAATTGACTTCTGCTCTAGCCAAGATATATGCCATAAAAGTCGTTATACTTTGGAATCTAAAACCGCCTAACACTTTACATAAACATAATCCACAAAGCAACCATCCCGGTCGAACACACATCGAAGTTTCTCCCGTTGTCGTACAAGACAGCGGTACGTCATAAAAATCCATGCATGAAGACGCGCTTTGAAACATCCCTTTGAGCACCACAAGGTTCCAAAGTAATGGACGCTTTGTAGTGTGCAAAAAGAGTCGCAACACTCGTCTGAGTTGATTTGTACGTTCCTGTACGTGGTCAATAGCATTCAGTATGCGAGCGAGTAATTCATCTCGTGTATCCGCTTTTTCTGTAAACTTCATCCTTCATCCAACCCCATAAACAATAATCTGACGGGGTTTGGTCTGGAGATCTTGGTGGCCAGTTAATGGCATTGCTACGACCAATCCGCTGATTAGGGAAAGTTTCATTTAGATGTTGCAACACATGTCGGGTATAATGTGAAGGGGCTCCCTCCGTCATGCTGAAAGTACATAGCAATCCGTCTAGCCAAAGAAACATCATCTAATTGTTCCGGTGATTCATTTCGCAGAAATTCTAGGTAATTTTGTCCTGTCATATGATCTTCTAAAATAACGGGACCAGTCAAAATGTCAACGTTGATACTGCACCACACATTGATCGAGAAACGCAGTGCCGTCTTACGGCATGGGGACACTGGGCAGTGCCCAGGGGCCCCATGACTCTAGGGGCCCCATGCTGGGATGCTGCCATAGTGTTCATAAGACATCTCTTGGCACAGTGGATAATTACTCGATCTCTTGCTGGAAAGGCCTGGGATTCAAATCAAACATGACGTGGGTAAGTTGACGAAATTTTAGTTGAAAGTACCATTAAATTATAAATCTATAGGTTTAATTTTATTGACCGTTTACATTTTTATTCCCGTGGGTGGGTAGGGGCCCAGTGCATTGCTTTGCCCAGGGCCTACAATGCTGTTAAAACGGCCCTGGAGAAACGACGTTGAAAATTTGTTTCCACAATACCATGTAGATTTTCATGAGACCATCAATGAGCGTTATGTGTGTTGTTGATTTCGTTACTGGTGAAAGTAGCTTCATCACTGAATAATATTAATGAAAGCAATCGACGATTAGTATGTAACCAATGACAAAATTCTAGTCGCATGCCACTGTCCCCTGGGTGGAGGTTTTGTACACATCGTAAGTGAAATGGATACAAGCCGTCTTCATGTAATATTCGCCATACTCTTGTTCGTGAAACACCTAGACGTGTAGAAATTTTTCTTCTGCTAGTAGTAGGGCTTTGCTCGATCATTTGAAGAATTTTGTTGACGTGCTTTTTCAGATGAAACATGAACGCTTGGAAGCGTTCTACATTCACGTAATGTTTTGAAAAGCTTGTAAAACACTCCTCGACCCGGAATTCTGCGGTTAGGAAACCGTTGACGGTATTCTTCAACAGCAGCAGTGACACTACCATCGCAGAAACCATAAACATATAGCATATCTGCATATTCGACAGACGATGCGCGGCATATTAAAAAACACTTCTACGATGTCACTGCCAACAATCACAACAGCCAACTCACGCTTGACACAGTATCACGTGTTTCCGACAGTTGTGTGCGCATCATGGAGGAAGGGAAGGGAAAGGAAAGTACTGCGCGACTAATTCAAACAGCTCTATCTCAGAAATCATTTGGAATTGGACACATGTTCATATGAACTTTTATATTTAGAATGACCGATACTATGACCTCCCAAAGTATTGACCTTTCCTCATGGGACACCCTGTGTATATATATATATATATATCACTGACAGTGCACACTCTTGAAAGTACTTAGTACACTTGCCTCTCATGGCAAAACTACTGGATTCAAAACCTGGTAGCATCAAGGCTGCAGTGTAGCGAGCTGTAAATAGGTACCTGACTCTGCTAATGAGTTAGGGAAGGCAAAATCAGCAAGAAAGGGAAATGGTCACCCTACCTCATAAAGCTAGACCTAGTCTCTAACACTTACTCCCCTATTGTAGTATCTGATTTTGGGACTACCTTCTTTTTTTAAATATTCCTTTTCCGGTACATACTTTTGTTGTGTTTGTCAGTGACGTGATTTCTGGTATGCATCTGCCACTGACAATAGTAAGTGTAATCTCATGTCATCTGTCAGTATGTGAATGACGTCTAATATCTATATGTTACACCTGGTATGCAGATGCCACTGATATGAATCATTTGCTGTACATGTCATTTGCATTTATGACAATTCATGTGTATCTGTTATTGTTACACGTAACTTATGTATAATATAAGTGTATAATATTAGTGATAAGGCATAAGTCATTCGCATATTTTGCCAGTTACACATGTCTAACACATTATGTTGTTGGCTTGCCATTGTTTACCTTGTGTGTTCATCACTGACAGACAGGCGTGCGACATGTCCATATTTGTGGCTGATGAATGATATCTTGTGTACATAGTGTCAGTGACATGTGACATCATGTACACACCCATATTCTAAAATCCCCAGGGTAAAAGAGATAGAGGGAGACCAAAGAATACATGGAGAAGAGAACTGGAGACAGACAAGAAGGGGAAGAAGAATACATGGAAAGGCCTTAAGCGGATGGCACAGGCCAAGAAGACTTGGCATAAGTTTGTTGAAGACCTATGCTCCTTGGGGAGCTGAAGGGAGATGATTAGAGATAAAACATAATGTATCACATATATACGTTAAAGGTTGTACACTAGTTGTCACTCATAAAGTTTTTTCATCCGACTTTAGGGCAATTTTTGGCCTACTTGGACTTCTCTTTGGATGACTTGAGCTTCTCTTTGGATGACTTGAGCTACTTTGGGTGATTCTTTGCGACATCAGAAAAAAAATTCCCAACTAAGATGGTTTGGCCATGTCTGCAGAATGGGAGAAGATCGGCTATCACGACAAGCATGGGAAACAAACAGCCAGGGATCCAGACCCCAGGATGACCCAGAGTCCGCTGGGAGGACAACATTAGACAATCTTTGAAGGACCGAGGACTAGAATGGAACCAGGCCAGGAGGAAGACAGCCGATAGGATAGTCTGGCGCTCTCTGTTCCAAACCTCTACACATCACGGTGGAAGGGGAACGACTAAGTAAGTAAGTAATCAGAAAAAATCCAAAAACCGAAACACTGCTGACCCCGACCATATCGGCTTCGGGGTTACCAACCTGTAGTGTGGTTATCCCATAAGTTCAGACTTTTGGGGTTATCTTCCCATAATTTAAACTGCATACAGCCATCTTCCTATCAGTTTAAAGATTTTAATTGATCTGCCCTTGTTGTGATCAGGTACCTGGAAGATACCCTTGGAGTGAGCACATTCATTCATCAGAGAGACCTTCAAGGAGGCTACACTGACCAGCAATTTTTTAAAGCTATAAGAAACAGCTGGCGAGTGCTTTTGGTCCTTTCTAAAAAATTCCTGAAAGAATATGACATGGCTCACATTGTTATGAAGGTAAAAATATGTCATAGAGTTTTGTTATGTTTTGTTTTTAATCCATGTATATGAAAACTGATGTTTGTCTTATGCATGGGATACCTGAGTTTAGTGCCATACAGTGGCGTACTAAGGGGGTGCGAGGGGGGCGGTCCGCCCCTAGGGACAGCCAGGAAAGGGATGCCACTGGACACTATTATGATAGTACTTACTGTTAAAAATATGCTTGCAAGAGTTTTTCTTTATAGCAGGAGGGTGTCAAAGATTGGATTCCCCCCCCCCCCCCGTGCTAAATATTTTAGGGACGCCTCTGGTCCCACATGGTTATCTTCTTCTTGGATCCTTAACACCTGGCTGACGCAGTCAGTGGCCATCACGACTAGTGGCATCTTGTAGGGCAGCAAAAACTGTTCCCATTTTGCTCGATTGGTAGCCATCCTTCATGCCGTGCCCCAACTCTGGTTCCTGCTTTGTATCTCAGCCTCCACTGTTCTCCATAAGGTTTTCTTTGGTCTGTCCCTTTTTCGCCGTCCTTCTAGGGTCCACAGCTTAGTAGTTTTGGTAATGGTGTCAGGGTCACTTCTGAGGACATATCCAACCTAGTTCCAGCGTCTGCCTGCAATGATGGTGTGCATATCTTTTTGACTGCACCTTGTAAGCAGTTCCTGGTTGGAGATGGCATTCCATGTGGTTATAATTGGGGTATACATTGTTCATTATTCTAAATAGCATATTGCATTGGTTGTTTTTTTTATTTTTTTTTCCGAGGCTGCAGTTTATGTACCAGTTTTTGTGCCTTGTCTTAGTGTTTATGGTGTATCTCCTTTCAGGTTCCTAGATTGATCTCTGTTACCCTGTTGCAATTTGAATGGTTTGTAGGTTATGATCTACATATAATGTGCCCAAGCTCGCGCCCTGGAGAGGACACTCCAGCTTCACCCTATAGGTGTCGGCAAAACACGGGAAGTAGCAGTTACCGGTTATAAGCATTTTGCCCAATTGGTGTAGGGCATGGCGCCAGGGGCTACTTCCGACAGTGGGAGAGGTTCTAGGATCTCACTGGACAGCTACCGCCCGCTTCAAGCTGGGCAGCCCCCAGTCAATAAGGTGTTGTCCCGCCACTGTCTGCTTTCCCCATTGGGTGCATGGGGATTAGGGTCAAACCCGAACTGTGGACAGAAAATTTTGCACCAAGCAATTATCAGAATAATAGAAATAAGCAAACTCTCAGATTGGGATGCTGGAACGTCCGGACTATGTTGACTGGACTATCCGAAAACCTATAGGACGTAAACGATGTAAGGAAGACAGCCATAATTAATGATGAGCTTAAACGATTTCAGGTGGATATAGTTGCACTTCAGGAAACGCGCCTGGCGGACTCTGGAACGGTGAGCAAGAAGGACTACACATTTTATTGGCAAGGGAAAGATCTTAATAAAACTAGAGAACACGGAGTAGGTTTTGCGGTCAAAAAATCGCTAACTAAAATGGTTGAACCAGGCGAGAATGGATCAGAACGCCTGTTAACACTTCGCCTGCAAACTAGCACAGGTCCCATCACCCTTGTCAGTGTGTATGCTCCTACTCTGTACTCTGCCTCAGAAGCTAAAGATGAGTTCTACGAGAATCTAGCAGCAGTCATCAAAAGCATACCTAGGCAATGTCGTAAATTTAATTATGAGAGAAAAGAGTCTTAGAAATAGTGGTCCGGTTTAGAGTGGAAAATGATGGTGAAAAGCTCTGTGATAGAAAATGTAGAGAGTAAATAGTTGCTTCACAGAGTGCTGGAGGAGAGTAAAGACAGACTTATTTACGACAAATCGTTTCTCGCAATCTTCTTTTCAGTCTCTCCTGGTCAAACAATTATTTACCAGTTTTCCACACACACATCTGCGCTCACACCGATTTGGTGCTTCAAACACACAGACGCACGTGAATACAAACTATATTAAACGAATAGGGGAAATTTTGGGCTTTGGGTATTCCAACACAGTACTAAATAAGTTTATGTTGTTTATTAACGTTAAATCAATCACCACAATAATCATGTGTTTCCATAAAACAATATCAAAGTACAGAAAATGCAAATAACCAAGTGGGGAGTGGTGAAGAAGATTGGTGTCGACTAAGCCCTTCCCGCTTATTAGACAAAGATAAACCCAGTCCAAAGATAGATAGTTATCAGGAACATAGGTAATGTCACTCAAGAGTGAAGTTAATTACTCTGAAAGAGGTGGTACAATATTAGGTATGGGTGGTAGAGAGAAATCCTTTTATTCCCCAATTGTTCTTCCCTTTACTAAGCAAATGAAAAAAAAGGATGGGGGAGGGGGGGGGTTAAAAGAGTTAACACATTATCCCACTTAAAGGAACAATGCAGGGTATACAGAAAATGTATTACCAGGTAAGCAAGTTAACAAATGGTTTGCAAAAAGATTAAATTCCCTGTCATTCATACACGCGCGTGAGGATCCACACTCATATACTCACACACACTTACCGATTGCAGCATCAGACAATCCATAGAATTATATAAACAGCAATTACACTCTTGACTTATGAAAAGGTCTGGTACTTCAGTGTCCCGAACCAGATATAGCGAGGTTTGCTGATAGCGACTATCTCACTTATCGCCGGACTCGAAGCCTAAGAGTTCTTGTGTTTTATTATATAAAAAGGAGTCTATGGGATGGCACTGACACAGTTCGACACCGGGGTGAAAATGAAGTGGTGGTAAAATTCCTTCAATGCGAGATGATAGCGACAGACCGGTAAATTTTATTAAATCCAGTGTGGAAAAACTAGGCTCAGTCACAGTCAGGTAAATATGTATTCTCTCACGTTAGAGCAGTAAATAAAATATCGCTACTGGCACTGTTCATCTTCCAGTTTATCTTACAGATTGTAATTTAATTTGATGATTTATTTAAATGTTATTGGGTGTGCTTTCTTTCATGTAATTATGATAGCTAGGTCGCATCGGACCGCCACGAGATTATATTTAAAAAATGTTTATCAATATATCTGGAAGTTAAGAACCGAGTCTGAAAGGACTCTGTACGATTTCGTTATTGCTGGGATTGCAAAGGTTACGATCACTCTGTAGGAAGAAAAAAAACCATGTAATATACCGAAAGATCAAATAACATTCTAAAGTGCGATGAATTTCCCATTAAGCCTATTTTATACGCTCGCTTATTTAATTATGTATGTAATAAACACTGCGCGAGTTCTAGTGGTTAAAACACACATCTATAAATATAGGACTTAACTAAATTTATTAATTATAAGTTCCTTTGCGACTTTAAAAGTTACTTTAGCATTTAAGCCTCTATTATCTTTTTGGAAATAATATAACAGGTATATCATTACATTTACAACTGGGAACTATTGAGATGGTTTAATTTAATAGATTTAAATTAACACAAAATCCAGTGAAATAGAATGAATGAACTAGACCACTGATCACTTTACACAATTATATTTTACCGTTTTGCACAGAAATAGAATTCACTGCAAATATATATAAAATCCAGGGGAAAATCTAGCAAGATTTCAAATATAGCTAGTGCTTCTGTAAAGGTCTGGCCAACGAGTGATAAAGTGTATTTCTTCATGGTCTGTATATATCTAACTCGAATGCAAGATGAGTGGGACGTGTTATAATTTGACACCTTTTTAGATCTCAGGAGACTTTCGGGGATCTGACCGCCAGACTAAAGAGAGATGCCGCCCCCTGGTCTTTGTATCTCCGTTCACTGCGTCCGTTCCGGCTGTCCCCGTTCGCGTTCACTGCGATCGGTTCTGCGGTTGGCACCGAGATGCGAAATACCGGCAAGAACTTGCGTCGCTCGTTTCAGGGACCACTACTGCCCTTTGATAGCGCCGACAGTCTTTCCTGAGATCCCCCAGCCTGTGTCTTTGATCGTGTGCCGCTACTTTCCGTTTGATGCTGGCACTGCTCCCAATGGCCAAGTTAATGAAAATACTGCATATGATTGCTCAAGAGATGTCCATGGGCGTGATTTAATCTCTCCTTAAATCAATGCGATGACCAGAATGTACGGTAGATAAACTGTCCACATATTAATCAGCCCACGTGCTGACCATCTGCGTGGAAAGGTTGCATAGCTAATGAGTCCAGGTGAAAAGAAATCCCGTTTGACGAAAAATTACAATGATCGGGGGCACTGATGTTATGAGAAGGGATCGTTACGAAGGGTCGTACCATATCATCCATCACTTCAGGGTCATTCAGGGTCGGCTGAGTTCGTCTGTCACAATCTTCCCCTCTTTTGAGACATGAAAACCTCTTTTCATGTTTGATTTATGACGATGAAGCTGCCCTGAACGGTAGCTTTAGGATGATTGGTATCTTCAACTTTCTCCTCTTCCTCCGTAGTCCAGTTTCTACTCAGGAAATCAGCCCCGACATTCTGTCTTTCCGGAATATTCCACTTTGAAAGAATAAACGCTTAAAAGAAGGGCCCAACGCATGACCCTTGCGTTAAATTCTTTATTGGCACCAAGAAATGCTAACGGAGCGTGGTCTGTTTGCACTGTGAAAGATGTCCCATAGAGAAACTCATGATGGCGTCTGATACCGTCAATCAGAGCGAGACATTCTCTTTCAACTACGCTGTAGTTCCGTTCAGCTTTATTTAATTTCCGACTGCCATAGGCAACAGGAAATAGCATGTTTGGGTCACTGTCATCGGCTTGAAGCAGTGTTGACCCGATGCCCTGACCTGACGCGTCGACCCGTAATACGAAAGGTATCTTGAGGTCAGGCAACCTCAAAATAGGGTATGCAGACAACTGTCCTTTCAAAGTGCTGTATGCGTGTTCGCACTTTGGATCCCACATGACCTTATCAGGACACCCTTTCTTAGTGAGGTCAGTCAGAGGTGCCGTCAGTCCGTTGAAGTTCTGGATGTACTTCTGATAGTATGCACATAGTGATATGAAGGAACGTACGTCTTTCTTTGTTCGGGGTCTTTTTGCTGCCACTATTTCTCCACGTTCTTCTTAATAGGCCAACTGCATCCGTGAGAAATAGTATGCCCCAGGAAATCTAACTGTTCAAACCCGATGAGACATTTGCTAGGTCTGGCTGTGAGACCAGTTTCCTGTAGTCTCCTGAGGAGCATAGCAACCGTAGCAATATGTTCTTCGTAGGTTTCCGATGCAATTAATATGTCATCCATGAAATTATGGATATGGCGACTTTGCAAAGGTTCTAGAAGCTTCCTCATCATCCTGGTGAACACTCCTGGTGCGTTATGCAAACCGAAAGGCATCACATTAAATGTGTAATGTCCTTCACTAGTGCTGAAAGCTAACAAGGGTTTAATTTCCTCCTTGACTGGTATTTGATAATAACCTTTACTGAGGTCAATCTTGGAGAAAATCTTTGCTTTGCTAAGCTTGGTGAACAACTCAGAAACAGTTTGGAGAGGTTCGGGCTGGCATTCCGTTACAGCGTTTGTCAGCCGGTAATCTATACACAGCCGAACTTCCTTATTGGGCTTCTGCAACAGCACTACACTCGAACTGTAAGGAGATGTAGACTCACTGATAATTCCTGCCTGACGCAGCTTGTCTATTTCTCCGTGAAGTGCATCAGCTTTAGCGTACGGGATGGGGTAAACTCTGGTTCGAACAGGGGTCTCGTTTGTTAATTTCATATCAAATTCAATGAGATTTGTTCGACCAGGTACATCTGTTAAGACTGCACTGTACTGTTTTAGTAGAGCCCTGGTTTCTGTTTGTTGTTCTGGTGAGAGATTGTCGCCGAACTTGACATCTTTAAAGGATTCTGTGGGTTGCAATGGATACTCCATGCAACCATCATCATCTTCCTCGTCTTCCGTTGCTATGGCGACAGCCAGGAGATGCTCGGAGGATGGCACTGGTCTCTCCAAATATTTCTTAAGTAGATTTACGTGGAAGACCTTCTCCTTTCCTTTTATCGAGATCTTGTAATTAGTACGTGAGATCTTTTTAAGGACGGTAAACGGTCCTTGCCATCCGATGCGAAGTTTATTGCTTCCGGTTGGAAGTAGCAACAAAACTTTCTCCCCTGGTTGTAGTTCTCTCTCTTTTGCAGCTTTGTTGTATCTTTTAGCATGTTTATCGCGGGCTTTCTTAAGGTTGGTAGTAGCTAGATCCCATCCTAGCTTTAGCCTTTCCTTGAGCTCAGATACATACTTGCTTGCAGAGACGACTGTCTCGTCAGCCTTTTGGTCTGTCAGGGACCGAAGTAAGACTTCTAGTGGCCCCTTTATAGGTCTGCCAAATAAAAGTGTAGCTGGCGCAAATCCCGTAGACGCTTAGGGAACCTCTCTGTAGGCGAATAAGGCAGCAGATATATATAGGTCTCAGTCTTCCGGTCTCTCCTGACCCAGCTTACGTAACATGGTGGTGAGGGTACCATTAGAACGTTCCACGAGCCCATTTCCGGCCGGATGGTAGGGACTTGTGTGGATATGTTTGGCCCTCAAGATCTTGAAGATCTCCTCCATTAACAGGCTACGGAATTGGAATCCATTGTCCGTCAAAACTTGTTGAGGGAATCCCAACCGTGTAAACATTTGCACGAGGGCTTCTGCGACATGCTTGGAATCTGTGCATGTTAGCGGTATAGCTTCGGCCCACATTGTGCAAGTGTCGACTAAGTTCAGGATGAACCTGTTCCTTCTTTTGGTCCTTTCCAGGGGTCCAATGATGTCGACAGCAACCCGTTCAAATGGAGTCCCTACTATTGGCATTTGCCCCATAGGTACTGGGGGTGTCAAGTGCTTGGGTGCTACCCGTTGGCACTGGGCGCAGGATTCCACGTACCTGATAATGTCAGAGTTCATTCCTGGCCACCAATAGTGGGTTTTTATTCGCTGAATAGTGGCGTTTTGTCCCATATGTCCGCTAAAGGGAAGAGAGTGCTCCATTTCTAAGATCTGGCTTCTGTACTGCGTCGGTACTAGGAGCTGGTTATTCCCCGTGTCCGGGTTGCGCGTTCTACGATACAATACGCCATCCTTAGAAAAGATGTCTCCGTTGTGTCTGGGGTCCTTAGTTATGGGCAGTTTTCTAAAGCAGGGCTCCAGAGTAGGGTCCTTTTGTTGCACCTCCTTCAGTTCATTCGGCAACAAATTTGGTGCAGGCTCCCTCTCCTTCTTGGCTTGCCCTCTTGTGGTTACCGCTGCCACAATCGGCTCCTTTGGTCTCCCAATAAACACATATCTACATCCTAGGATAACTGGGTAGATAGGATCTTCCATAATGGCCGCTTTAATAACCCCTCTGACAAAGTCAGAGTGTATTTCTACCAGTGCGATAGGAAGCGTCCTGGGTGCATCACTCCTGAAAACTCCACTAAGTTTGACGGTTTCCTCTGTCTCCTGAATGGGTTTGACTAGGTGCCTAGCGACAATACAACTAAAGCTTAGTCCAGTGTCAAAGAGACAAGTAGTTGAGGTACCATTCAAAATTACAGTTCCTCGAGTTGAGGGTCGGTCGCCCTCAGGTTGAGAATTACTGACATTGACTCTACCTTTCGAGGCTGTATGCAAACATCCAATGCGGTTAGGACCGGTTTGTTTGCCCTGATCAGACGTTCCTGGTGTAGGGGTCTTCCCTTTACCTTGACCTTGGTGGCCGCGCTGCCACGTAGGCTTGGTGGGTTGATCAGAATTGTTGTTAGGGGGGTATCGGGTTTTGTAGAATTTCGATTTTTCCTGGGGAGGTTTATGGGTATTATTATCTCGTTGGCCATAATGTTGAGAAGAATTAGAGGAGAAGGATGACTGCTCTAGATTTTGTTTTCGAGATGGCTCACCTGTGGGTTTACGTTTAGTGCTGGGAAGTTCGGCCATTGCATTGGTATAGCGTTCTGCCTTATTGAGGATGTCCTCAAGTCTGACTGCGCCCTGTTCAGCCAAAAATCTGCTGGTTTCGTTTGACAAAGTTGATTTTATCTGTTCCACAAGAACAAGTTCAAGTAGTCCCTCATATGTAAGAGGTAGGTCAGATAATTCAATGCACTTTGTCAAATAGCCCATGAGACGTGAAGAGAACTGCGGAAATGTTTCCGTGCTCTCTTTCCGGCTGTTTCTGAACATTTGCAGAAATTTTCGGGCGGTCATCTCAAACCGTTCCAGCAAGGCCTTTTTCAGCATGTCGTAATCATGTTGGTTGGTTCCCAGCTTTGTGTAAACGTCATAAGCAGTACTTTTCAGTGACGTTGAGAGTTTAAGTGGAAGTAGAGGCACCCCGACTCTCTAAAGCCTTAAGCGCCAGTTCGTGCTGTCTTTCCCTCTCTCTCTCTCTTTCTCTGCGAGCTTCCATCTCTGCCTCAATTTTCTTGTGTTCCAATTGACGTTCTTCCGCTTCTTTCCTATCTGCCCTCTCCTGTGCTTCTCTCCTCTCTCTTTCTCTTCCTTCCTCTCAGCGTCTGCTCTCTCTTTCTCTTCCTTCCTCTCAGCTTCTGCTCTCCATTGCTCCGCATCATATATTTCCAATTCCTGGTTGACAAACGCGTTTGCCGCTTCTGCGTCTAAACCTGATTCTTTCGCCTCCAGCCTCAAGATGGACCTCATCTTAATCCTCTCTGCCATTTTTAAAGAATAGGATGTAGTACGTCTAGAGAACTAGTGAGAGGAAACAAGAAGAGGAAAAACTCAAACTCGCTACGAGAGAAAAAAAACACAAAGTATAACTTTATTTGTGTTACCACCTACCTGTACTGTGTTTACTTATCGCCGCTATTATTGTCACTTAAGACTCTTAACGCAAGCGACTATGCCACTTAAAATGGTAAGTTACACTGGAAAAAAATTTACTTTTACTAAAAGTAGAGAAAAATTTATATTTAACAATTTAAAAGGGAAAAAAAAATTTTTTCCCTAAAATTTTAATTCTTTGTCAACAAAACTCCGCCCCTGAAGTCAATTTATGAGAAGAGACGTGTTAACTAGACTTAAAAAGTCAGAACAAGGCGTCTTTAGCTAAGCTCAACTCTTTTTAACTTCAAAAAACCTTTAGTGACTGTACAAACAATCACGCAATCCCAGCAAATCTTATAAAGAAAAAATTTAACTTTCTCTGCCAGAGGATAATTTAGCTAACCGAATTTATGATTATCCGTACTTTCTACTGCTGTGGAAAGAAAACAACCTGTAAATATGCTGTGTGGACGACCCAAATACTAAATGGCGTTGTCTAGGGGTGTAATTAATTATTTATTTATTTCCCTAAATCACAAAGACAGATCACTCACACTCTATCTAGTTAGACCCAGACTAAGATCAGACTCAAAAATATCTTTATCCCGGCTATGCGATTGCCTCAAATGTAGCTCAAGATCCCAGGACCAGCCCTCAAATATTGTCGTAAATTTAATTATGAGAGAAAACAGTCTTAGAAATAGTGGTCCGGTTTAGAGTGGAAAATGATGGTGAAAAGCTCAGTGATAGAAAATGTAGAGAGTAAATAGTTGCTTCACAGAGTGCTGGAGGAGAGTAAAGACAGACTTATTTACGACAAATCGTTTCTCTCAATCTTCTCTTCAGTCTCTCCTGGTCAAACAATTATTTGCCAGTTTTCCAGACACACATCTGCGCTCACACCGATTTGGTGCTTCAAACACACAGACGCACGTGAATACAAACTATATTAAACGAATAGGGGAAATTTTGGGCTTTGGGTATTCCAACACAGTACTAAATAAGTTTATGTTGTTTATTAACGTTAAATCAATCACCACAATAATCATGTGTTTCCATAAAACAATATCAAAGTACAGAAAATGCAAATAACCAAGTGGGGAGTGGTGAAGAAGATTGGTGTCGACTAAGCCCTTCCCGCTTATTAGACAAAGATAAACCCAGTCCAAAGATAGATAGTTATCAGGAACATAGGTAATGTCACTCAACAGTAAGTTAATTACTCTGAAAGAGGTGTTACAATATTAGGTATGGGTGGTAGAAAGAAATCCTGTTATTCCCCAATTGTTCTTCCCTTTACTAAGCAAATGAAAAAAAAGGGGGGGGGGTTAACAGAGTTAACAAATTATCCCACTTAAAGGAACAATGCAGGGTATACAGAAAATGTATTACCAGGTAAGCAAGTTAACAAATAGTTTTCAAAAAGATTAAATTCCCTGTCATTCATGCACGCGCTTGAGGATCCACACTCATATACTCACACACACTTACCGATTGCAGCATCAGACAATCCATAGAATTATATAAACAGCAATTACACTCTTGACATATGAAAAGGTCTGGTACTTCGGTGTCCCGCCCCAGATATAGCGAGGTTTGCTGATAGCGACTATCTCACTTATCGCCGGACTCGAAGCCTAAGAGTTCTTGTGTTTTATTATATAAAAAGGAGTCTATGGGATGGCACAGACACAGTTCGACACCGGGGTGAAAATGAAGTGGTGGTAAAATTCCTTCAATGCGTGATGATAGCGACTGACCGGTAAGTTTTATTAAATCCAGTGAGGAAAAACTAGGCTCAGTCACAGTCAGGTAAATATGTATTCTCTCACAGTAGAGCAGTAAATAAAATATCGCTACTGGCACTGTTCATCTTCCAGTTTATCTTACAGATTGTAATTTAATTTGATGATTTATTTAAATGTTATTGGGTGTGCTTTCTTTCATGTAATTATGATAGCTAGGTCGCATCGGACCGCCACGAGATTATATTTAAAAAATGTTCATCAATATATCTGGAAGTTAAGAACCGAGTCTGAAAGGACTCTGTATGATTTCGTTATTGCTGGGATTGCAAAGGTTACGATCACTCTGTAGGAAGAAAAAACCATGTAATATACCGAAAGATCAAATAACATTCTAAAGCGCGATGAATTTCCCGTTAAGCCTATTTTATACGCTCGCTTATTTAATTATGTATTTAATAAACACTGCGCGAGTTCTAGTGGTTAAAACACACATCTATAAATATAGGACTTAACTAAATTTATTAATTATAAGTTCCTTTGCGACTTTAAAAGTTACTTTAGCATTTAAGCCTCTATTATCTTTTTGGAAATAATATAACAGGTATATCATTACATTTACAACTGGGAACTATTGAGATGGTTTAATTTAATAGATTTAAATTAACACAAAATCCAGTGAAATAGAATGAATGAACTAGACCACTGATCACTTTACACAATTATATTTTACCGTTTTGCACAGAAATAGAATTCACTGCAAATATATATAAAATCCAGGGGAAAATCTAGCAAGATTTCAAATATAGCTAGTGCTTCTGTAAAGGTTTGGCCAACGAGTGATAAAGTGTATTTCTTCATGGTCTGAGATCGTGTGCCGCTACTTTCCGTTTGATGCTGGCACTGCTCCCAATGGCCAAGTTAATGAAAATACTGTATATGATTGCTCAAGAGATGTCCATGGGCGTGATTTAATCTCTCCTTAAATCAATGCGATGACCAGAATGTACGGTAGATAAACTGTCCACATATTAATCAACCCACGTGTTGACCATCTGCGTGGAAAGGTTGCATAGCTAATGAGTCCAGGTGAAAAGAAATCCTGCTTGACGAAAAGTTACAATAATCGGGGTCACTGATGTTATGAGAAGGAATCGTTACGAAGGGTCGTACCATATCATCCAACACTTCAGGGTCATTCAGGGTCGGCTGAGTTCGTCTGTCACAGGCAAGAACAGCTTGTTCTCCTTGGTGACTTTAACGCTAGAGTGGGTGCAGATAAATTCCAGGAAAGGAAGAAGCAAGACTGGATAACACCAGAAACACTAAATACCATAAAGATGAGAAAGGAAATAAAAAGAAAGAAAACAGAAGCGAAGTCCCCCAGGTTAAAGCAACTATATAGCGAACAGTACAGTCAACTGGACAGGGAAGTTAAACGCCAAACCCGAGCCAACAAAACGAATTTCCTAGACGATCTTGCAAAACAGGCAGAAGAGGCAGCACTGAGAAATGAACAAAGCACAGTATACAAAATAACTAAATTCATCAGCGGAAAACAAGGTGCAAACAATATTACATTAGTAAGAGATAAGCAAGGAAATCTCATCAAGACAGCAGAGGGACAGGAAACAAGATGGGCAGAGCACTTCAGAGAAACTCTGAACAAGGAAATACCAGAGACACAATTGAATGTTCCTGAGGCTGAAAACGATCTAGATGTAAATACAGACATTCCACGAAAAGAAGAAATCATCACAGCAATCAAAGGGATAAAAAACGGTAAAGCTCCGGGCCATGATAACTTAAATGCAGAGCTATTTAAGACAGACCCTGAGCTAGCAGCAGAACTATTAGAACCACTATTTGCACAAGTGTGGAAAACGGGGACAACACCATCAGAGTGGAACAAAGGAATAATTGTCAAATTGCCCAAGAAGGGAGATCTTGCAGACTGCAATAATTGGAGAGGAATCACTCTTCTCTCAGTTCCCAGCAAAATACTAGGCAGGATAATTATACAGAGAATTTCAAAGGCAGTAGACTACAAACTGAGGAAAGAACAAGCAGGATTTAGAAAGAACAGAAGATGTGTAGACCATATATTCACTCTCTCTCAGGAACATTATAGAGCAGTGCTCAGAATGGCAAAGACAGCTTTACATAAATTTTGTTGATTTTGAAAAGGCTTTTGACAGCATACATAGGGACAGTTTATGGAAAATACTGAGGGCTTATGGAATTCCAAGCTGCATAGTGTCAATCATAAAAAGCCTCTATGCCAACTTTACGTGTAGTGTTGGGCAGAGCAACCTAACCTTTGAGGTGAAGACAGGAGTACGACAGGGATGCCCCTTATCAACCACTCTATTTTTTAACAGTCATAGACTGGGTGATGCGCCAGACAACAGAGGGCAGTCCAAGAGGAATAAGATGGACTACATTTTCAACATTGGAAGATCTGGAATATGCAGATGACATTGCACTGCTAGCACATTCACATCAACACATCCAGGAAAAAACGGATAGACTTAATAAATTTAGCCAGCAGGTGGGCTTGAACATCAATTTAAAGAAGTCTGAGGTCATGACGCTCAATGTGAGCAACCCTGAGCCCATATCAGTAAGGAATCAGCAACTGGTACAGACAGATACCTTCACATACCTAGGAAACATAGTAACACCAGACGGTGGGGCAGGCAAAGACATCAACATCAGAATGAATAAGGCAAGAACAGCCTTCTTTAGCCTAAACAACATCTGGAAGTCCTCCCAATACAGCACAAGCACAAAATTAAGATTATACCAGAGTTGCGTGCTTTCTGTGCTTCTCTATGGTGCGGAATGCTGGAGAGTCACAGAGAAGGAAATGTCAAAATTGTCCTCTTTTCACACAACAACATGCCTAAGAAAAATTCACCGAATCTTTTGGCCGAATACCATCACCAACCAAGATCTGCTTACTCGTAGCAAGCAAGAGGACATGCATACCATCATAGCTGGCAGACGCTGGAGCTGAGTTGGTCATGTCCTCAGAAGAGACCCCGATGCCATCACAAGAACAGCTATGCTTTGGACCCCTGAAGGAAAGCGAAAGAGAGGCCGACCAAAAACAACTTGGCGGAGGACTGTGGAGGCTGAGATGCAAAGAATGAACCAGAGTTGGGGCACTGTACGAAGGATGGCCACCGACCGTGCAAAGTGGAATCAATTTGTTGTTGCCCTACAAGACGCCACTAGGCGTGATGGCAACTGACTGCTTTGACGGTCGGCGGTTAAGGATCGAAGAAGAAGGGTGCAGATAATGCTTCATGGCCTTCATGTCTGGGCAGGTTTGGTATTGGCAAGATGAATGAAAATGGACAACGGCTCTTAGAGCTTTGTGTCCACCATGACCTCTGCGTGACCAACACCTACTTTCAGACAAAACCCCAGCATAAGGTGTCATGGAGACACCCACGATCCAAGCACTGGCACCAACTGGACCTGATTCTCGTCAGAAGGCCACTTCTCAGGTCTGTGCTCTCCACGCACTCGTACCATAGTGCAGACTGTGATACAGATCACTCCTTGGTTTGCTGCAAAATCAGAGCACAATTAAGAAAACTCTATCGTGTCAAACATGAAGGGAAACCACACATTGATACCATCAAGATGTCAGACCCTGTCTTGATCGCTCAATTTACTGCGACCTTCAAGAAAGAGCTCAGCAGCCCTCAGCATGGTGATACTATTACAGAGAACTGGGAGCATCTACGGAACACCATTCAAAGTACTGCACTTGCCACCTTTGGTAAGAAAACGGCAAAGTCAAATGACTGGTTTGATGCTTCATCAGATGTGATGGCACCTGTCATTGAAGCTAAGCGCAGTGCTATGAATGAATACAAACGTTCACCGAGTGCTAGAACCCTACAGATCCTGAAGGCTACGAGAAGCAAAGTTCAACAAACTGCTCGACGCTGTGCAAATGACTACTGGCTCCAGCTCAGTGAGAGCATCCAGATCGCAGCGCAAACAGGCAACATTAAACAAATGTATGACGGTATAAAGAAAGCACTTGGCCCCCAAAAAAGTAAGACGGCACCGCTAAAAACTATCAGCGGAGAGAAGCTAACCGATAAGGGTAAGCAGATGGAGAGGTGGGTCGAGCACTACTCTGAGCTTTATGCTAGAGAATATACCGTTACGCCTGCAGCCCTTGATGCTGTCAAATGTCTGCCAACTATAGAGGAGCTGGATGCCGAACCAACATTAGAGGAACTCAGCAAGGCCATTGATAGCTTGGCCTCTGGCAAAGCACCAGGCAGTGATGGGATTCCTCCTGATTTAATCAAATGCTGTAAGAGCACGCTATTACATTCCCTGCATAGGATGCTGTGCCAGTGCTGGGAAGAGACAACTATTCCTCAAGACATGCGAGATGCCAAGATTGTAAGACTGTACAAAAATAAAGGAGACAGAAGTGATTGCAATAACTACAGAGGCATCTCTCTTCTTAGTATTGTTGGTAAGGTTTTTGCCAAAGTCGTCTTAATGCGACTACACAAGTTAGCTGAGCGCATATATCCAGAGTCACAGTGTGGATTCAGAGCTGGTAGATCAACAACAGACATGATCTTCTCTGTCCGCCGGCTTCAGGAAAAATCAAGAGAGCAGAAAAGGCCTTTATATATCGCCTTTATAGACCTCATAAAAGCATTTGACCTGGTTAGTAGGGATGGACTCTTCAAAATCCTCCTGAAAATAGGCTGCCCTTCTAAAATGCTGGAAATGATAAAGTCATTCCATGACGACATGACGACTGTTCCAGTCCAATATGCTGGAAGCACGTCACAACCCATTGACATACAAAGTGGCGTTAAACAAGGCTGTGTTCTGGCTCCGACCCTCTTCGGGATTTTCTTTGCCTTACTCTTGAAACATGCATTCAGAGATGCAACTGAAGGAATATGCCTTCACACTAGGCCAGATGGCCGTCTGTTTAATCTTTCAAGGCTGAAGGCAAAAACAAAAATCAGAAGGGTCACTATAAGAGACTTGTTGTTCGCTGATGATGCTGCAGTTATCACTCAAAGCCAACAGGAGCTTCAGAACTTGATGAATCGCTTCACTAAAGCATGCAAGGACTTTGGCCTCACAATAAGTCTAAAGAAAACGAATGTGCTGAGTCAGGATGCGGGTGCTGCACCAGTTATCACTATCGATAACTATGAATTGGCAGTGGTGCACCACTTCACATACCTAGGGTCTACCATCAATGACAAACTCTCACTGGACACAGAAATCGACAGCCGCATTGGCAAAGCTGCAGCTACCTTTGCCCACCTCACATCGCGTGTTTGGGGAAACTCCAAACTCACAATGAAGACCAAAGCTGCGGTATATAATGCCTGCGTCACCAGCACACTCCTATATGGCAGCGAGACCTGGACGACCTATGCTAAGCAAGAAAGAAGGCTCAATACCTTCCATTTACGGTGTCTACGCCGCATCCTCGGCATCTCGTGGAAAGATAAAGTGACAAATGTCGAGGTGTTGTCACGTGCTGGCCTTCAAAGTATGTATACACTGCTTAGACAGCGCAGACTTCGCTGGCTTGGCCATGTTCGCCGCATGGAAGATGGTCGCATCCCAAAAGATATCTTCTATGGACAATTAGCAGATGGCAAGAGAACAGTTGGGCGACCACAGCTGAGGTTCAAAGATGTGTGCAAGAGAGATATGAGGGCACTGGACATGGATCCAGCAACATGGGAAGATGAAGCTGCCGATCGCACTAAGTGGCGATGCTATTTACGGCGCCACCTCAGATTGGGTGAAGAGAGGCTCACACAACAGGCAGAGGAGGGGGGAAAACGTTGAAAGGAGCACCAGGAAGATAAGCAGCTGAGGGCTGTCACCTCAGGGGCGTATTCCCATAGTCAGTTATGACTGAAGGGGCTATTATTATTATTATTAGGTTATGTTATAGTTTTTTTTTCATCTTTTTTATTGCAATTGACATAATATTTAATGTATCTACTGCACATTTGTTGTTGTTTTCTTAGGTATTGGTAGTTTATTTTCACTTCTTATACTGATATCATGTGGTGAGAACATTATTTGTAAGTGTTTTTCTTCTTCCTTTATTGCTCTCTTTTATTCTGGTTGTTATATGTTAGTTCTGGTTGTTATATGTTAGTTCTGGTTTTGGTAATTAAAATGTTATTATGTTGTGTAGCTCCCCGGGTAGGTCAATTTTAGAGTACAGTTTCTAGGGATGGTGATGGGAAGTTTTGTGTTCTTAGGTACTCCATGAGTGGTTGTCTTGGAGTCTGGATGTCTTATTCAGTCATAAATAAGCTGAGGGTTGATCTTATAATCATCGATTAGTAGTGATCCTAAAATAATAAAATCAGGGATGGGGATAGATTTATTAATGAAAATAATGGCACTGTCTCTTGTAGTTCCCGGGAGTGTTTAAAGAGAGATGGGCTATTGCTTCCTCCAGTATAGGCAATTATTGTGAAGTTGCGCATGAGGCTGGCAACCTCATCTCATATAATAGATTGCTATAGAAACCACTACTGCATGATTATGTGTATGCTTTGATGCAGGCTTTCCTACAGGGACCAGTCTCAGTGGTGGTTCCATGCTTCGTAGGGAGCAAAAATGGAAATGATGATGATGAAACTATGGCACTAGAATCATACAGTCATTTATGGCACTAGAATCATACAGTCATGTATGGCACTAGAATCATACAGTCATGTATGGCTATTGAAACATTGAGTCAGTTTGATCCTAGAATTATAAACCATAGGGGTAGTATGTATATCATAAACACTTGAGTACACCTAAAATTATAAACCATGGGGTAGTATGTGTATCAAACACTTGAGTACACCTAGAATTATAAACCATGGGGGTAGTATGTGTATCATAAACACTTGAGTACACCTATAATTATAAACCATGGGGTAGTATGTGTATCATAAACACTTGAGTACACCTAGAAATATAAACCATGGGGTAGTATGTGTATCATAAACATTTGTGTACACCTAGAATTATAAACCATGGGGGTAGTATGTGTATCAAACACTTGAGTACACCTAGAATTATAAACCATGGGGTAGTATGTGTATCATAAACACTTGAGTACACCTAGAATTATACACCATGGGGTAGTATGTGTATCATAAACACTTGAGTACACCTAGAATTATAAACCATGGGGTAGTATGTGTATCATAAATTATTGGGTACATCTACTATTATAAACCATGGGGTAGTATGTGTATCAATAACACTTAAGTACACATAGAATTATAAACCATGGGGTAGTATGTGTATAAACACTTGAGTACACCTAGAATTATAAACCATGGGGTAGTATGTGTATCATAAACACTTGAGTACACCTAGAATTATAAACCATGGGGTAGTATGTGTATCATAAATTCTTGGGTACATCTAGAATGCTTGAGATTCCAGGAAAGAAAGAGCCAAGACTGGATAACACCAAAAAATGCTAAACACCATAGCGAAGAGAAAGGAAATGAAAAGAGAGAAAGCAAAAGCTAAGTCTCCCAGGTTAAAGGCAATATATGGTGAACAGTACAGTCAGCTGGACAAGGAAGTCATATTCGTGCTAACAAAAGGACATTTCTGGATGACCTTGCAAGACAGGCAGAAGAGGCAGCACTGAGAAATGAACAAAGCACAGTTTATAAAATAACTAAAACTATCAGTGGAAAAACAAGGTGCAAACAACATAACGTTAGTAAGAGACAAGCAAGGAAATCTCATCACCACAGCACAGGGGCAGGAAACAAGATGGGCAGAGCACTTCAGAGAAACACCGAATAAGGAACCACCAGAGACTCAGCTGAATGTTCCTGAGGCTGAAAGTGACTTAGACGTAAATACAGAATCCCACGAAAAGAAGAAATCATCACAGCTATCAAATGGTTAAAAATGGAAAAGCGCCTGGTCACGACAATCTAAACGCTGAGTAATTCAAGGCAGACCCTGAACTAGCAGCAAAACTATTAGAACCACTATTTGCACAAGTCTGGGAAACTGAGACAACACCATCAGAGTGGAGTAAAGGAATAATTGTCAAATTGCCCAAGAAGGGCGACCTTGCAGACTGCAACAACTGGAGAGGAATTACTTTCCTCTCAGTTCCCAGCAAAATACTAGGCAGGATAATCGTCCAGAGAATTTCAAAAGCAGTTGACCATAAACTGAGGAAAGAACAAGCCGACTTTAGAAAGAACAGAAGATGTGCAGATCTTTTATTCACACTTAGGAACATTATAGAGCAGTGCTCAGAATGGCAGAGACAGCTGTACATTAACTTTGTTGATTTTGAAAAGGCTTTCGACAACATACACAGGGACAGCCTATGGAAAATACTGAGGGCTTATGGAATTCCCAGCCACATTGTTTCCATCATAAAAAGCCTATATTCTAACTTTATGTGCAGTGTCGGATTGAGTAATGTAACTTTCGATGTGAAAACAGGAGTATGACAGGGATGCCCCTTATCAACAACATTATTTTTGACAGCCATAGATTGGGTGATGCACCAGACAACAGAAGGCAGTCCAAGAGGAATTAGATGGACAACATTTTCTACACTGGAAGACCTGGAATATGCAGTTGACATTGCACTACTCGCGCATTCACATCAACACATTCAAGACAAAACTGATAGACTGAATAAGTATGGCCAGCAGGTTGGCCTGAACATCAATCTGAAGAAGACAGAGGTCATGACACTAAATGTGGGCAATCCTGAGCCAATAACAGTAAGGAACCAGAAGTTAGAACAGACAGACACATTTACTTACCTAGGATGCATAGTAACACCTGACGGCGGAACAAGCAAAGACATTAACAACAGAATGAATAAAGCGAGAATAGCCTTTGCTATTCTCAACAACATTTGGAAGTCTTCCCAGTACAGCACAAACACCAAATTAAGACTGTATGAGAGCTGTGTACTTTCTTTGCTTCTCTATGGTGCAGAATGTTGGAGAGTAACAGAGAGGGAAATGTCGAAACTGTCCTCCATCCACACAATCTGCCTAAGGAAAATTCTCTGAATCTTTTGGCCAAACACCATCAGCAACCAAGAACGACTTATTCGGAGTAACCAGGAGGACATGCACACCATCATAGCTGGCAGACGCTGAAGTTACGTTGGCTACGTCCTCAGAAGGGACCCTGATACATCACAAGAACAGCTATGCTATGGACCCCTGAGGGAAAGCGAAAGAGAGGCCGACCAAAAAAAACTTGGCAGAGAACTGTAGAAGCCGAGATGCAAAGAATGAACCAGAGTTGGGGCACTGTACGAAGGATGGCCGCCGACCGAGCAAGGTGGAATCAATTTGTTCCTGCCCTACAAGACGCCACCAGGCGTGATGGCCGCTGACTGCTTTGACGGTTGGCGGTTATGGATCAAAGAAGAAGAAGAAAAGACATCTAGAATTATAAACCATGAGGTAGTATGTGTATCATTAACACTTAAGTACACCTAAAATTATAAACCATGGGGTAGTATGTGTATCATAAACTCTTGGGTACATCTAGAAGTATAAACCATGGGGTAGTATGTGTATCATAAATTCTTGGGTACATCTAGAGTTATAAACCAATAAGTAATAATAATAATAATAGCCCCTTCAGTCATAACTGACTATGGGAATGCGCCCCTGAGGTGGCAGCCCTCAGCTGCTTATTTTCCTGGTGCTCCTTTCAACGTTTTCTCCTCTCCTCTGCTTGTTGTGTGAGCCTCTTTTCGCCCAATCTGAGGTGGCGCCGTAAATAGCATCGCATTAGTGCGATTGGCAGCTTCATCCTCCCATGTTACTGGATCGTGGTCCAGTGCCCTCATATCTCTCTTGCACATATCTTTGAACCTCAGCTGTGGTCGCCCAACTGTTCTCTTGCCATCTGCTAATTGTCCGTAGAAGATATCTTTTGGGATGCGACCATCTTCCATGCGGCGAACATGGCCAAGCCAGCGAAGTCTGCGCTGTCGAAGCAGTGTATACATACTTTGAAGGCAGCAAGTGACAACACCTCGACATTTGTCACTTTATCTTTCGACGAGATGCCGAGGATGTGGCGTAGACACCGTAAATGGAAGGTATTGAGCCTCCTTTCTTGCTTAGCATAGGTCGTCCAGGTCTCGCTGCCATATAGGAGTGTGCTGGTGACGCAGGCATTATATACCGCAGCTTTGGTCTTCATTGTGAGTTTGGAGTTTCCCCAAACACGCGATGTGAGGCGGGCAAAGGTAGCTGCATCTTTGCCAATGCGGCTGTCGATTTCTGTATCCAGTGAGAGTTTGTCATTGATGGTAGACCCTAGGTATGTGAAGTGGTGCACCACTGCCAATTCAAAGTTATCGATAGTGATAACTGGTGCAGCACCCGCATCCTGACTCAGCACATTCGTTTTCTTTAGACTTATTGTGAGGCCAAAGTCCTTGCATGCTTTAGGGAAGCGATTCATCAAGTTCTGAAGCTCCTGTTGGCTTTGAGTGACGAGTGCAGCATCATCAGCGAACAACAAGTCTATTATAGTGACCCTTCTGATTTTTGTTTTTGCCTTCAGCCTTGAAAGATTAAATCGACGGCCATCTGACCTAGTGTGAAGGCATATTCCTTCAGTTGCATCTCTGAATGCATGTTTCAAGAGTAAGGCAAAGAAGATCCCGAAGAGGGTCGGAGCCAGAACACAGCCTTGTTTAACGCCACTTCGTATGTCAAAGGGCTGTGATGTGCTTCTAGCATATTGGACTGTTCCCTTCATGTCGTCATGGAATGACTTTATCATTTCCAGCATTTTAGAAGGGCAGCCTATTTTCAGGAGGATTTTGAAAAGTCCATCCCTACTAACCAGGTCAAATGCTTTTGTGAGGTCTACAAAGGCGATATATAAAATCCTTTTCTGCTCTCTTGATTTTTCCTGAAGCTGGCGGAGAGAGAAGATCATGTCTGTTGTTGATCTGCCAGCTCGGAATCCACACATTGACTCTGGATATATGCGCTCAGCTAACTTGTGTAGTCGCATTAAGATGACTTTGGCAAAAACCTTACCAACAATACTAAGAAGAGAGATGCCTCTGTAGTTATTGCAATCACTTCTGTCTCCTTTATTTTTATACAGTGTTACAATCTTGGCATCTCGCATGTCTTGAGGAATAGTTGTCTCTTCCCAGCACTGGCATAGCATCCTATGCAGGGGATGTAATAGCGTGCTCTTACAGCATTTGATTTCAAAAGCAGTTGACCATAAACTGAGGCAAGAACAAGCGGGCTTTAGAAAGAACAGAAGATGTGCAGATCATATATTCACACTCAGGAACATTATAGAGCAGTGCTCAGAATGGCAGAGACAGCTGTACAACCATTAAGTAGTATGTATATCATTCTCCCCATTGTTAACAACATGGCAGTTATGAGAGACTGTTTTTTTGTTTATTAGTTGCTTTTGTTTTTTGGGGGGAAAGGGAACGCACACACACACACACACATACATTCACACAATTTTAAATTTTTTATTTACTTTATTTGAAGTGAGTGGAAAGGAGAGATGATACCATATTTTGATATTGGAAATGGAAATTGTTATCTTCGATTAACTACACTATATATCCTAATTTAAATTATAACCCATCACAAGGGTTGAATGAGATATTTTTCTCGTACATGCCACACCTCGGAGATGAAAAACCTGTACAAAAAATCCAAAACCTTGTACAAAGACCTGCAAAACCTGTACAAAGACTAAAAAAAAAAACATATCAAAAGTTAATTCGTGTAAAAATATTTTCAATTACAGTGGGCTGCATTAAAAATGAGGCCCGGGGACTTTGCCTTTTAAAGCAGGTCTTCACTTATTTTAAAACCCAAACAATAAATGTCTGAGTTTATTTTACACTGTAAAAATAATGTGATGGTGTCATCATTGAGTCTGTTTCTGTGCTTAATTTTTACTAACAGACTGGGAAATCATGTGTTCAATAAAAGAACTCTGAGACACTGTAATAAGGGGAATGGGTTAGAATACCTAGACAGAAATTATGTACAGGGTCTACACATCTGAAAACGCAAACACCTTGTACAAATTATGGGTAAATCATAGCATGTGGCATGTATGTGACAAATTCTTGGGTAAATCTAGAAATTTAAACCAGGGGGGTAGTATCTTCTTCTTCTTCTTCGATCCTTAACCACCGACCGTCAAAGCAGTCAGTGGCCATCACGCCTAGTGGCGTCTTGTAGGGCAACAACAAATTGATTCCACTTTGCACGGTCGGTGGCCATCCTTCGTACAGTGCCCCAACTCTGGTTCATTCTTTGCATCTCAGCCTCCACAGTCCTCCACCAAGTTGTTTTTGGTCGGCCTCTCTTTCGCTTTCCTTCAGGGGTCCAAAGCATAGCTGTTCTTGTGATGGCATCGGGGTCTCTTCTGAGGACATGACCAACCCAGCTCCAGCGTCTGCCAGCTATGATGGTATGCATGTCCTCTTGCTTGCTACGAGTAAGCAGATCTTGGTTGGTGATGGTATTCGGCCAAAAGATTCGGTGAATTTTTCTTAGGCATGTTGTGTGAAAAGAGGACAATTTTGACATTTCCTTCTCTGTGACTCTCCAGCATTCCGCACCATAGAGAAGCACAGAAAGCACGCAACTCTGGTATAATCTTAATTTTGTGCTTGTGCTGTATTGGGAGGACTTCCAGATGTTATTTAGGCTAAAGAAGGCTGTTCTTGCCTTATTCATTCTGATGTTGATGTCTTTGCCTGCCCCACCGTCTGGTGTTACAATGCTTCCTAGGTATGTGAAGGTATCTGTCTGTACCAGTTGCTGATTCCTTACTGATATGGGCTCAGGGTTGCTCACATTGAGCGTCATGACCTCAGACTTCTTTAAATTGATGTTCAAGCCCACCTGCTGGCTAAATTTATTAAGTCTATCCGCTTTTTCCTGGATGTGTTGATGTGAATGTGCCAGCAGTGCAATGTCATCTGCATATTCCAGATCTTCCAATGTTGAAAATGTAGTCCATCTTATTCCTCTTGGACTGCCCTCTGTTGTCTGGCGCATCACCCAGTCTATGACTGTTAAAAATAGAGTGGTTGATAAGGGGCATCCCTGTCGTACTCCTGTCTTCACCTCGAAGGTTAGGTTGCTCTGCCCAACACTACACGTAAAGTTGGCATAGTGGCTTTTTATGATTGACACTATGCAGCTTGGAATTCCATAAGCCCTCAGTATTTTCCATAAACTGTCCCTATGTATGCTGTCAAAAGCCTTTTCAAAATCAACAAAATTTATGTAAAGCTGTCTTTGCCATTCTGAGCACTGCTCTATAATGTTCCTGAGAGTGAATATATGGTCTACACATCTTCTGTTCTTTCTAAATCTTGCTATTGGGGGTAGTATATATGTCATAACTTCTTGGGTACATCTAGAATTATAAACCATGGGGGTAGTATATATGTCATAAATTCTTGGGTACATCTAGAATTATAAACCATGGGGGTAGTATATGTGTCATAAATTCTTGGGTACATCTAAAATTATAAACCATGTGGAGTAGTATATATGTAATAAATTCTTGGGCACATCTAGAATTATAAACTGAGAAGTGGTTTTACAAGGAGATTTTAAAAATCAGTTCTTGTTTTTAAATTGTTGATTTGACTTTGATCCACTGTCACTGAGCGTCAGCTCTTGGTGAGTTTTAAATTGTTATATACTGGCTTGTATCCATTGGATATACATGAAACAAATATCTGAACAAGGGGCACTAACTGCCACTTGACGTAAGTCCTGTTTTTTTTGTTTTTTTTTTCAGAAAGTAAAAAGAAACAAAAATACAAATGAAATTTAAAATGACCAATAAACTGAACGAACGAACGAACGAAATCTTTATTTCATCAGGGTAAAGAAATAGGCATAATTGCCTTTTTACATTTCTGCCCTGCAATACAATTTTCAGCGTTTTACAAATTAAAATTAAAATATTAACTTCAGACAGGATTAATTAATATTATCATCACAATCAGAAACTGAGCATACACAAGTACATTTACTCATAGTCATTCCCGCACATAGAGAGAGGGATAGAAAGAGAGAGAGGTTCAGCAATAAAGCTACTTAATATTAAAAAATTCAATTTAAAATGAAAATATTACAATGACAGTTAAATGCTCGTGGAAACGTTGAAATAACTGAAACAGAATTGTCGTTAAATGAGTGTACAAGATTTCATGACATGTGAATGCAGATGTATTTTGAATGTGGTGTAATTATCAGTTTTGACAGACTTGGGTAGGGAATTCCATGCTAAAGCACAAGCATAACTAAAACATCTTCGGAAGAGGTCAGTTCAAGGTTTTGCAAGGTCCAAAAGTAGGTCGCCTGGTATAAAATATGAGCAGTATTTATAGCGAAAGAATATTTGCAAGTATGAAGGCGTTCTGCCGTGTAAAATTTGATGCACAAACAGGAGATCTTGGAAGAAGAAGAATGTTTTAACAGGAAGAACATTCAGCAGTGAAAATAGCTGAGCACTGGGAATGTTATCATTCAGGCAAACAAGTCGTAGCGCCCTTTTATGTAGGGATTCTAGGCGTTTCAGAAACGACAAGCTACAGCGATTCCAGATATTTGAGCAAAAAGAAAGGTGACTTTGAATATGTGCATAATAGAATATAAGTCTAGAGTGCGGGCATAAACAATGTTTGATTTTTGAGTGTTGAAACAATTTTTGTGAGATCTTGTTTGCGATGAAATAGACATTTGACTTCCAGCTTAGAGACTGGTCGATGACCACACCCAACAGGCTGTGGTCCGTAACTTGCTTAATACGTTCTCCGTCTAGAGATAAAGATAACGTATTTGGTTGACAGTGCAGAATCTTTTGGCGGGTTGAGATAATCAAAGATTGAGTTTTGTTTTTATCAATGGACATACTATTAATAGTGCACCAAGCTTGTACAATGTCCAGGTCATGCTGTAAAAGAGTCTGAACAGTGTTAATATCTGTGGCAGCTACTGTTATTGTGGTATCAACAGCAAACATAAGACAATCGGCTTGTGGCAATGACAAGGGCAGGTCATTGATGAAGATGCTGAAGAGTAAAGGTCCTAGTATCGAGCCCTGCGGACACCCATTGTAGTGGTGTATGATTTAGAGAGCACATTATTGTATAAGACTCGTTGTGTTCTGTTTTCAAGGAATGATTTTATTAATGTGATCACTTTTGGATGAAATTTGTACACCGCAAGCTTTTGTATCAGCAACATGTGGTCAGTTGTGTCAAATGCTTTGTAAAGGTCGATTAATAATACTCCATTTATTTTTTCGCAGTTGATATTAGAATGCCAGATTTCGGTAATCTTAGTCAACAAGGATTGACAAGAGTGTTTGGGTCGAAATCCAGATTGGTTTTCATGTATAAGATTGTAGCTGTTCAGTGAAGAAAGAATATGTTTATACATGTGTCGTTCAAGAGGTTTAGTTGTGACTGATAGTAGGGATATCGGCCGGTAGTTTGTGACGACATTAATATCACCTCTTTTAGGTACCTGTACCACTAAGCCTGTTTTCAGTCTTTGAGGAAACACTTTCTTTGTGAGGCACAGATTGTAAATGTAAGTGATTGAGTCGCATACAACAGGCTCTGCAAGCTGAAGTATCCTCGAAGATGTTCCATCTTCACCGCACGATTTCTTCTGAGGTAATGATTTAATTAAAATTGAAACCTCCGAGATTGACAGTAAAGGTAATTCAGGAAGGTTGGGCTTCGTTTAACCTCGACTGAACGAAATCAGAAAGAGCAGTACAATTCAGTTGCTGATGATTTATTCCTGATGTTCGTGCGATCGACGAGAAGAACTGGCAAAATTCATCAGCATTAATGTTTGTAGCTTGCTGTCGGAGGTTATGCCGGCGTACATTTGTGGGAAGGTTAATAGCGCTCCAGATTGTAGATGAGCTCCGGCCGTCGTCAATAATGGATCTGAGGTGCTGTCTTTTAGACTTCCTTAAAATGTACTGCGCTAATTTTCTATATTTTCTATAGCTTGCATGGTCTCCAATCTTCTTGAAATAGTCTCGCTGTTGCCTAGTTTTCAGGTATTCCAAAGTTATCCATGGAGGCATAATTTTTTATTTGACACGTTTTATACGCACAGGCGCATGTTTGTTAAGAACTGAAGTGAATGCTGTCAGCCATATTTCTAAGGCTTCAGTCGGGTCAGATACTCCATAGACATTGTCAAAAGGTGTCGCTAAGAGATCAGACAGGAACTTGGAGATATCAAAATTCTTGAATATTCGTGTTTGTATAACCTGGTGACAGAGTTTAGGAATTCGAACTCCCTTTTTGGTCCATGTGCAACATATGGGGTAGTGATCGCTTAGACCACATACTGGAACACAGACTTCGATGATGTGAGCATTTTTAGTAACATACAGATGATCTATGCAGGTTGGTGACTTGTCTTTGACTCGGGTTGATAGCGATATCAACTGGTTCAGGTTGTACAGGGCATACAAATTCTCCCAATTAACGTTTCGCTTCAAGGCATCAATATTGAAGTCTCCCATTATTAATAGTTCCAAAGAAGTTATCTAGACTTTGTCCATCATGTCCGAGAACTGATCTAGCCATTCTATTCTGGCATCCGGATTGTGGTATATAAAGCCAATTAATATAGAGGTAGTGTGTGGGAGGCGGACTTCCAGCCACATGCATTCAACTTCAGGACATTCGAGATCAACACGTCTTATAGCTTTGATGCTTGTATGCATATAGGCAGCCACACCAGTTTCAAACCTAATTGATGGATCCCGACTGAAAATTTCATAATTTGCAATTTGCAGTTCTTGGTTAGAAATGTGTTCATTAAGTCTAGTTTCTGTTAGTCCAAAAATATGAAAGTATGCATTGTTATTGTAGAGTATGGGAAGTAATTTCAGCCAATTTACTCATTGTAGAGATGACAAACATTCAGATGTCCCAACTTGACTCCTTGACGATTTGAGTATTCCGTTGTGATTGTGGGAGTCATATTTTGTGAAATTGATGATCACTAAAATGTCATTGATAACAGGGCTGTTGAAAGTATAAATTAAGTAGATTAGGACGTGAAGGGTGATGCATGGGGTAGAATGAGGTTGCGGGATATCCCTGTGTTCTTGTTGTGGGATCGGAGTCTGCTGACCAATTTGATCTCCAGGCAAAAGGTGAACAGTCCAAGAGTCTATGTTGTAGCGGGAAATTGGGAAAGGTTGGGTATAGATGTTGATATGTAGGAAGATGGTACAAATGCGGTGACGGGGGGTAGGTTTCTTGTGTCTGGGACATTGATGGCTGGAGTGAGGATGCATCAGCACATGAAGATTGAATTTGTTGAGTTGCATCATTTGTACACTTTTGAGGACGGAGTGTATCACATCAGTCCTGTTGAGTAGGTGCAGAAAACATAGATGGGTGTTGCTGTAGGGAGACATCACAAGCGGTGCCCTGCACTTCACGATTTACAATAACAGGTGTGATTTGATGTTCCTGATTATGAGATGATGTTGAATGGGTGTCGTTAGAAGTAGTAAGTAATGGTGAAAAGTCAAGATCATAATTACTATCTGAGAAGCAGGTATTCACTGTTGATAGACGTCTGGTTTGATCTTGATATATTGTAGTGTGGCCGACTCATTTGAAGGTGCGTTCGGGGTACTTGATATTTGTTGCCAGCTTGCTGATTCCTTCAGTGGATAAGGCAATATCACCACTGTAAAGGTGTTTTTTTAGGGGCTCCTGATTTCGCAAGGAAGTACGAGGAGTGATCAATGAAGTTATAGTTGTGTCTGATGCAGTGTCTTTTAAGTTTAGAATTATTGACATCAATTGATTTGCGGTAATGGGCCCTGACTAGAGGAATAATGGACGAGAAGTGAATTTTCGCATTAGGGAATAACGAAAGGAATTTTGATATGATCTGGTTTAGGTCTGCTTGGGATATTTCATTACCTTTGAGCGAGTCAGATAGACCAATGTGAGTAGTTACTCTGGTGACAGTGAGGCCAGAAGGAAAACGTTTAAGGAGTGACAGTAAATCCTGAGTGGATGCCCAGTTCTTGAAGCGAACAGTAACCGAGTCCATATCGTTTGTCAGTAATCTCGATTTTTGTAGTTCCTTGACATTTTGGTCCCCGAAAATAAAGTGTTTCCTTTTATTTTGAAGCTTTGTGTTGGTGCCTGTGATAGGATGTGCCTGTTCTTGTGTTGCCTATGTGCTTTAATCGTTGGACTGTTAATAATAACGCATGCTGTGAGTTACTCGTCTTGGTGGAGAGTGCCGATTCGAAATTTTTACCGGAATTCTCGTTATAAGAAAGAGCAAAAATTACTGCCGTTTATGAAATTTTATGTTGGAAAGACAGGTTTGATGCAGAGCTGCAATGTTAGTGTGGTATACTACTTTTTGTCATAAAATGTCAGTTAATTCCCTTTACCTTGATCAAGGCTTCTTGTAAATTATTTGATAGAAGCGAAGAAACAAAAATTTAAAAATAGGGAGTGACTTTTTTAATCACTCGGTAGATGCATTAGCTTAGGAATTGTCGTAGAATTATAATCTCAAGGTACTGGTTTTAGAATCATAAACACAAGGGTGATGCTGGAATCATTAGCTCAAAAGTGATCCTGGAATCAGAAAATTAAAGAATTATAAACTCATTCTTCATCTCATTGCCCTGTACAGTTCCCAAGGGGTCTTTGAAAAGACAAAGAAAGAACAAGATTACTACTCCCTCAGACATGTCGTAATCGGTGAATAATATGAGCTTGTACATGAGGTTGGCAACCTCAAGAGGTAAAGAAAGTTGCTACAAAAGCTGCTACTGCAGGAGCATGTGCTTCAATGCAGACTTCTTACAAGGTTGCCAGCTGCAGTGGTGGCTATGCTGCAAAAGGAGTTGAGTGAATTGAATGGTCCCATTGTCATAAAGTTAGGGAGAGCAGAGCTGGAAGTTAGTCAGCTTATAAATGATAATGCTGGGGATGATGATGCCATTGTCTACACTGATGGGTCTGTAATCTGTGGTAATAAATCAGGGTGGGGCTTCTCTGCTAGAGTAAAGGGCGGAACCGTCACTGAACATAGCGGGGCTTACATGATAATAACCTCTAGCATGAGATTGGAGGTAGAGGCAATTATTGCTGCCTTAAGATGGCTGTTTGAGACTTTATTAACAAAGGCAGTTATTGTATCAGACTCACAATCCATGCTTCGAAAGGTCCAAAATGGTTGGCTTCAACATGAATGGAAAACCTCCATAGAAGCATCGAATCTTCAAGAACTAATATGGATCTACTGTCCTGGTCATGCCGGGGTACGTGGCAATAAAAGAGCTGACAGACTAGCTTAAAAAGCACCCATAAATGTTGCATTGGCCATGGATAAGGAAGAAATACTGAGGGCGATTCATGTTATTCTATTAAAGAATTATTATTAAAGGGGGGTTTGGGATGTCAGGTATTGGTAGTACCTCTGGTTAAGGAGCTGTCATGCCCTTTTCAGGGAAGCTCGGCCACCTTTGGTCCAAACCTGGCATTCAGCTCTCACCTGTGGCTCCTCGTAGCTGTCAGCATGCGACAGCGGCCACCCCCGGGAAACGGCTTTGACAGGCCGGCTAAACTAGGTGAGGGTAGCCGACTGGTTATAAACCTTCGGTGAGTTAGGGTCTGCCTACCCATGCATGCGAAGACTGGATTCGGTAGACTGCGCGGAAAAAACCACCTGTTGGTTCAACGGGCATGACGGTGATTACCAGCAACGCGCTGTGGAGCGTAAGGAGCATGGCGAGGCACGTAGAAAGCCATGGTCATCCACTGCATCTGACTTCATCTCCAGTCGTCTTGACTTGTCTTGCCACTGGATTAAGATGGACCCAGGCGAGAGAGTGAGGTCGACGAATTGCGCAACTCTTCCTCACTTTAAACCAAATCACTGCGCAAGTCACTCTTTCATCCACTCATCCACTCATCCATCCACTCACAACAAGTCCTGTGACGATGGGCGAGCGGCGAAGCGGCAGGCGTGGGTGCGCTGGCAGTCGTAGTCGCAGACCTACACACAGGCGGCTCAGGCCATATGGTCGTCTTCCACTGATCGGAGCAGCAGTGGGATTCGGCAGCCCCCTGAGTGACTGAGCAGCCCTCTTTAGGAAAGCACTGCTCACCTCCATGGCATGAGGAAGGGGCTAGAAAAGGTGCCCTAAACATTGCCTGCTCCACCATTACCTAACCAGCTTACCGCGGTTGGTGGGTACCCTACTTCAGCGGGCGACACATAAGAAAAAGAAAGGACAGATTTTTCCCCCTCATTCTAGGCGCATGGAATGTGCGCACTCTACTCGACAAAGACTTTAACACAAACAGACCCGAGAGGCGGCGAACTGCCCTGCAGCACTGAGTGAAACTCGGAGGCGAGGGCCAACTTTGCGAAAAGGGTGCAGGTTATACATTCTATTGGAGCGGAAGAGGAACTGAAGAAAGACGAGAAGCAGGGGTTGGATTTGCAATCAAAACAGCAATTATTGGCAAGCTAGCGGAGCCCCCAAAGGGAATAAATGACCGACTCATGACGGTCAAGATCCCGCTGCTTTATGGAAGGAAACATGCCACCGTCATTAGCGCGTATGCACCAACTGTGACAAACCAGGATGATGTCAAGGATAAGTTTTACGAAGAACTACATGCAGTCATTGCATCAGTTCCTAAAGCAGATAAGCTCATCATTCTTGGTGACTTTAATGCAAGAGTAGGCTCAGATAACATCTCCTGGAGTGGCACTATTGGTAGGCACGGCGTGGATCGCTGTAACAGTAATGGATGACTTGCGCAGAACATGACCTCCTTGTCACCAACACCATTTTTCGACTTCCTACCCGCAACAGGACCTCCTGGATGCACCCTCGCTCAAAGCATTGGCACCTATTGACTATGTAATTGTTAGGAAGAAGGACAGGCAAGATGTCCGGGTGACCAAGTCCATGTGTGGTGCCGAATGCTGGACTGATCATCGCCTCATTGTGTCTAAACTTAAAATTCGTATCCAACCTGCCAGGCGCCCTCAGGGAAAGAAAACTCAAAAAGGCTGGATATTACCAAACTAAAGAAGACAAAAATTAAACAGTCATTCACTGACACCCTAGAAGACCGTCTCAAATCTATCTCGTTAGACGGCCAAAGTGCGGAAACAAATTGGACAGCCCTAAGCGAGCAGATCTACAACACTGCTACAGAGGTCCTGGGTCCCGCCATCAAGAAACAAAATGACTGGTTTGATGAGAACTCAGATGATATAAAGAAGATGTTGGCTGAGAAACACCATCTCCATAAAGCATATTTAAATGATCCAAAATCTACATCCAAGAAAGACGCTTTCAACAACATGCGTAGAATCGTCCAACATAAACTACGCCAGATGCGGGATTCATGGCTGAGTAATAAAGCAGATGAGCTCCAAGGCTTTGCTGACAGCCATGACTTGAAAAATTTTTACCATGCACTCAAAGCGGTCTATGGTCCAACATCATCAGGATCATTTCCCCTCCTTAATGCAGATGGAAAAACACTAATTACAGACAAGGAAAAAATTCTCCAACGCTGGGTCGAACACTTTAATAATATTCTGAACCAGCCATCATCTATTAACGATGAAGCCATCAACCGACTGCCCCAAATTCCTATAAATGAAGCACTAGATGTTATACCGACTTTGGAGGAGACTCAAAAAGCGATTCGTCAACTTTCTAGTGGAAAGGCCCCCGGCTCCGATTCAATTCCTGTTGAGGTCTATAAAGATGGCGGTACAGTTCTGATAGAGAAACTTCACATGATCTTCCAGCAAATGTGGCAGAGTGAAACCATCCCACACAATCTCAAGGATGCGTCAATTATACATCTTTATAAACGTAAAGGTAATCGCCAAGACTGTAACAATCATCGAGGCATCTCACTACTATCAATCGCTGGGAAGATATTTGCCAGAATCCTTCTTAATCGCCTTACGGCTCATCTTGACAAAGGTCTTCTACCTGAAAGTCAGTGTGGATTCCGGAAAGAACGTGGAACCACCGATATGGTGTTCGCTGCAAGACAGCTTCAAGAAAAATGCCAAGAACAGCACTGTGACCTGTACACAGCTTTCATCGACTTGACAAAGGCGTTCGACACGGTCAGTAGAGAGGGTCTATGGAAGATCATGGCAAAATACGGCTGCCCAAAGAAATTTATCTCAGTAGTGCAGCAACTGCATGATGGAATGCAGGCTAGAGTTCAGGAAAACGGTGAGCTGTCGGAGCCTTTCCCCGTCTCAAATGGAGTTAAACAAGGGTGTGTACTTGCACCGACGCTTTTCAGTATCATGTTTTCTGCTATGCTGACTGATGCTTTCAGAGACGGGGACACAGGAATCGACATCAGATATCGTATTGATGGAAAATTGTTTAACCTTAGGAGGCTTCAAGCAAAAACCAAGGTCAAATCACACACCATCAGGGATCTTCTGTTTGCTGACGATTGTGCCCTCAGTGCTGGCTCAGAGGCTGATCTGCAGCGTAGCGTTGATAGATTCTCCGAAGCCTGCTCCAACTTTGGGCTTACCATCAACACGGGGAAAACAGAAATCATGTACCAACCAGCTCCTGGCACAATTTATACTGAGCCAGTCATCAAGGTAAATGGTGAGAAACTGAATGTTGTGAACAGGTTCACATACCTTGGTAGTACACTATCCCAGAACATCGTCATTGATGATGAGGTGAACACCAGGATCTCCAAAGCCAGCAGCACATTTGGCAGACTATACACCAACGTTTGGCATCGAAGTGGCATTAGTCTACAGACAAAGCTGAAGGTATACAGAGCTGCGGTGCTTCCAGTGCTGCTTTATGCATGTGAAACATGGACTGTATACAGGCGCCACGTAAAAAAGCTCAACCACTTCCATACAGTCTGTCTCAGGAAGATAATGAACATCAAATGGCAAGACAAGATCCCAGATACCGCCGTTCTTGACAGAGCTGGTATCCCTAGCATCGATACTATTCTGATGCAGTCACAGATTCGCTGGGCAGGTCATGTAGTCCGCATGCCAGACCATCGACTGCCAAAGATACTCTTTTATGGTGAGATGCAGAAGGGTAGACGCTCCCATGGTGGCCAGAAAAAGCGCTTCAAAGACACGCTTAAGGCTTCATTAAAAACCTTTGACATAAACCCAGACACATGGGAAGCTGCTGCGCAAGACCGAACTGCCTGGCGCACATCTCTTCGTAAAGGTGCAGTGGCATGCGAATCTTCCAGAAGAGCAGCAGCGGAACAGCGGAGACAAGCTAGAAAAGATCGTGAAATAAAACCTTCACATGAAGCAAACATTCCCTGCCCACACTGTCCGAGATCCTTCCAGGCCCGCATCGGGCTCATCAGTCACCTTCGTACTCATAGACTATCCTAACATCCTAATAATTGGATGAACAGAGTGGTCTTCATCACTTGTGATGGACGAACAACAACATTAAAGAATGACACTGCAATCGATGAATCATCGAGGCTAAGATTGCTGGAATTCGGCATCAAATGTAAGACCAGCAGGGATGGACGTATGAGATGATGCATCCGCCGTGTATACAACCAGTGCGCAACAGGAACAGTTAGCATTCATACCCTTCGACATTTCCTTCGGGAGACTAAGCACCTATGGGTTTGCCCGGAGTGACGTGACGTCGATTCTGATTGACAATAACAATAGGGAGGGTCTTGGAATTATAAAGTTTGGAATGTTCCTATAATTACAGATTCATTAATGGTCCCATAATATTTAAGTTAGGGATGGTCCTGTAATTATAAAGTTAGGGATAGTCCAAGAATTATAAAGTCAGAGATGGCCACATAAAGTTAGGGGTGATCTTGGAATTACAAACTTAAACATGTCCCCATCATTATAAAACAAATTAAAATAATGCCCATTTTTGGCCTTTTTTTTTAAATGCAATTTTAAAACAATTTGACACAATTTATGCATTTTTTTTACCGAAAATCATTTAAGCCAACATCTGACAGAAATGTATGAAGGATTAGTTTTGCTTGATTCAAAATTATTCGCTTACACAAATTGATTTATAAAAAACAGTCCCATTTAGCTGATGTGAGTTAGACATTTGAGAACAAATTTGTTCTATGACCTAGGTAATAGGAAGGGGGAAATATGCGTACAATTTACGTATATTGCTTCCATCCAGTATGCTGTAAAATATTACAGTAAAATTTGTTTAGAAACTCATTTTAAAACTTATTATTTGCAAACATCTTCAAATGCCATCAGAAAATCTACACCTGCAGAAGTTGTTTGTGTACATGGCAAGCCCTGCCAATAGCAGCCATGTGTTTATCTATGACATGGCCCACTCCTCAACCAATTTTCTGTCCTTCATGCTCCCTCTCCATCAAACACTTACTCATTAACCAACTTTCTTACAAGCTATAGGACCATTGTGCATGGGGCTACCAGTCTTATCATGTAAAATGAATTTCAACAGAAACCACTACTGAAAGAGCACATACAGTGCTTTAGTCCAGGCTTCCTTCTTGAATGCCAGTTGTGGACATAGGCTCAGCTTTTTAATCAACAAAATATTGACTTTCCTTCATTTATTATTAAATTTATACCCCACATCCTGTCCTTCACCTACAGCTTCAGTACAGTTTTGTATGTCACTTACAGATGCAGTCCACATTGTATATCGCCTACAGCTTCAATAGTTTTATATGTCACCTACAACTTCATGAAGGGAAACCACGCATTGATACCAGCAAGATGTCAGACCCTTTCATGATCGCTCAATTCACTGCGACCTTCAAGAATGTGCTCAGTAGCCCTCAGCATGGTGATACTATTACAGAGAACTGGGAGCATCTACGGAACACCATTCAAAGTACTGCACTTGCCACCTTTGGTAAGAAAACAGCAAAGTCAAATGACTGGTTTGATGCTTCATCAGATGTGATGGCACCTCATTGAAGCTAAGCGCAGCGCGATGAATGAATACAAACATTCACCGAGTGCCAGAACCTTACAGATCCTGAGGGCTATGAGAAGCAAAGTTCAACAAACTGCTCGATGCTGTGCAAATGACTATTGGCTCCAGCTCAGTGAGAGCATCTAGATCGCAGCGCAAACAGGCAACATTAAAGAAATGTATGACGGTATAAAGAAAGCACTTGGCCCCCATAAAAGTAAGACGGCACCACTAAAAACCATCAGCGGAGATAAGCTAACCGATAAGGGTAAGCGGATGGAGAGGTGGGTCGAGCACTACTCTGAGCATTACGCTAGAGACAATACCGTTACGCCTGCAGCCCTTGATGCTGTCAATAGTCTGCCAACTATGGAGGAGCTGGATGCCGAACCAACATTAGAGGAACTCAGCAAGGCCATTGATAGCTTGGCTTCTGGCAAAGCACCAGGCAGTGATGGGATTCCTCCTGATTTAATCAAATGCTGTAAGAGCACGCTATTACATCCCCTGCGTAGAATGCTGTGCCAGTGCTGGGAAGAGACAACTATTCCTCAAGACATGCGAGATGCCAAGATTGTAACACTGTATAAAAATAAAGGAGACAGAAGTGATTGCAATAACTATAGAGGCATCTCTCTTCTTAGTATTGTTGGTAAGGTTTTTGCCAAAGTCATCTTAATGCGACTACACAAGTTAGCTGAGCGCATATATCCAGAGGCACAGGGTGGATTCCGAGCTGGCAGATCAACAACATGATCTTCTCTCTCCGCCAGCTTCAGGAAAAATCAAGAGAGCAGAAAAGACCATTATATATCGCCTTTATAGACCTCACAAAAGCATTCGACCTGGTTAGTAGGAATGGACTCTTTAAAATCCTCCTGAAAATAGGCTGCCCTTCTAAAATTCTGGAAATGATAAAGTCATTCCATGACGACATGAAGGGAACAGTCCAATATGCTGGAAGCACGTCACAGCCCTTTGATATACGAAGTGGCGTTAAACAAGGCTGTGTTCTGGCTCCGACCCTCTTCGGAATCTTCTTTGCCTTACTCTTGAAACATGCATTCAGAGATGCAACTGAAGGAATATGCCTTCACACTAGGTCAGATGGCCGTCTGTTTAATCTTTCAAGGCTGAAGGCAAAAACAAAAATCAGAAGGGTCACTATAAGAGACTTGTTGTTCGCTGATGATGCTGCAGTTATCACTCAAAGCCAACAGGAGCTTCAGAGCTTGATGAATCGCTTCACTAAAGCATGCAAGGACTTTGGCCTCACAATAAGTCTAAAGAAAACGAATGTGCTGAGTCAGGATGTGGGTGCTGCACCAGTTATCACTATCGATAACTATGAATTGGCAGTGGTGCACCACTTCACATACCTAGGGTCTACTATCAATGACAAACTCTCACTGGATACAGAAATCAACAGCCACATTGGCAAAGCTGCAGCTACCTGTGCCCGCCTCACATCACGTGTTTGGGGAAACTCTAAACTCACAATGAAGACCAAAGCTGCAGTATATAATGCCTGCGTCACCAGCACACTCCTTTATGGCAGCGAGACCTGGACGACCTATGCTAAGCAAGAAAGGAGGCTCAATACCTTCCATTTGCGGTGTCTACGCTGCATCCTCGGCATCTCGTGGAAAGATAAAGTGACAAATGTCGAGGTGTTGTCACGTGCTGGCCTTCAAAGTATGTATACGCTGCTTAGACAGCGCAGACTTCACTGGTTTGGCCATGTTCGCCGCATGGAAGATGGTCGCATCCCAAAAGATATCTTCTACGGACAATTAGCAGATGGCAAGAGAACAGTTGGGCGACCACAGCTGAGGTTCAAAGATGTGTGCAAGAGAGATATGAGGGCACTGGACATGGATCCAGCAACATGGGAGGTCGAAGCTGTCGATCGCACTAAGTGGCGATGCTATTTACGGCGCTACCTCAGATTGGGCGAAGAGAGGCTCACACAACAAGCAGAGGTGAGGAGAAAACGTCGAAAGGAGCACCAGGAAAATAAGCAGCTGAGGGCTGCCACCTCAGGGGCGCATTCCCATAGTCAGTTATGACTGAAGGGGCTATTATTACAACTTCAGTTTTCTCTAATGTCCCCCATAGCTTCATTCCAGTTGTATGTCACCAACAGCTTCAGTAAATTTCTCTATGTCACCTACAGCTTCAGTACAGTTTTATATGTTACTTACTTACAACTTCAGTTCACTCTTATGTCACCTGCATCTTCAATACAGTTTTATGTCACCTACAGCTTCAATACAGTTTTATGTCACCTACAGCTTCAGTACAGTTTTATATGTTACTTACTTACAACTTCAGTTCACTCTTATGTCACATGCATCTTCAATACAGTTTTATGTCACCTACAGCTTCAATACAGTTTTATGTCACCTACAGCTTCAGTACAGTTTTATGTTACCTACAGCTTTAATAGGTCTGTATGTCACCTATAGAATACAGTTTTATTTAACCTATAGGTCAATACAGTTTTATGTCACCTACAGCTTTTGTATATTGTGACATGAAAATTGAGCACCTTGATCAGTCCATTTTAATCTCACCTGCACCCCTCATTCTTTGTCAATCTAAATTGCTCAATGCATTTCCCACGTGTTCTTTGATTAGCATGCACAAAGTTATCGCGCAAACAGTCATGCCTTTCGCTAATCTGTCTTGTTTCTAGTTAGCCATGCCTACCTGTTTTTTACGAAATATACAAGCATATATTGTGATTCATAAACTGTCATTTCTTCATAAGGGGCGGGCTAGGATGTATGCTGTTGTGATTACTCACGTCCGGCATGTTCGCCGAAGATCTGAAAACCTTTTGTTGTAGATTAGCACCAGGTAACTGAGCAGACAGGAACTCAGTACACGGGAAAGAAATCTCCGATGAACCGGGATCAAAAGACGACTGCTCACGAGCAAAAGTCTCTTTGGTCAGGGGAAGTGTGAAAAAATCCTTTCATTCAGAAAAATCAACCGCAGTTTCCCCAATAAACGGACAGACACTTGAAAAATCACACTAGCTAACGATTTCTTTCCCATTTCAAATATATATGTAGTCATGCTCACCAAACTCTGGTATCATTGCTTCAGGATTTCTTGAATGGTCTAGCGTGCATTTTAGAGCCTTATTTGTCATTCTGATTTCTCATAATGCGTGGATATTAATTCTTGTTTCCTGATTTGCGGTAACTAATAATATTATTAGCATTTAGGTGTTTTATCGTGTTAAGGTTTTTCATTATATTTCACTGGGATTTTTGTGCTAAGTTGAATAACGTATTAAATAAACTTATAGCTAAATTTTCTCCAGCCGTAACGTAATTTAATTTCTCGTTATTTCCTCAGTAAGAGATGCTTTAAATTAATTAATAGACGCTAGGCGGTGGATAATTTAGAGAACGCTATTTAATTTCCATTTCCATCTGGTGTAAGATTTTAAGTGACTAGTGTTCGTATCTAGTGTTAAAGCGATGAGATTAACTAGACTCTTGTGGGTTTTAAATTTAATTTAATAACGCTTGTGTTAGGATATGATTATAGTATGATTACCTGTTATCTATCTTTTTCATATAGGCGGTCATACCTTGCGATCCAGCGGGTTCACGGTCTTATGTCTTATGGTATTACGGTTATGTTCCTAAACCTCCAGACATTGTTTGTGAAATCTGATTTTGAGACCCTGGGCGGTCCACCTTTTCCATACATGTGAGTGGTTAAATAACCATAACACTACAATTTTTTTAAATGATAACAGGAAAATTAAACCAGAAGATTTGTTCCATCTAGATACATATAATTATTACTGGCCCGGATGTGGCAGAAGTTATAGAACTAATTTTTTTTTTGTAAACCATTTGGCTACAAAGTTTTTCCTACCCCCAAATTATACAGAGAGAGTTCACAGGTCATACTCGGCTATTTCCTTCCGAGAACAGCCTAGCAGTAACATTCTGTTTGGTACACATTCATTACGACAGAGAGAGTATGAGCCACTGAGGCTAAACCACACGGGAAAACTATATTAACTTATAAAATTTCCAGGACAGTGCCACCACATAGAACAAACTTATTCCAAACCCATACCTGCAGTAAGAAGAGGAATACCCAGGAAAAAATAATCAACGCACCAATTCAGCGACTCCCGAAAAATAGCAGTTGTCTAAACGGAGAGTCTGGGGCTGAATTGGACAAATAATAGGACTATAAATAATCTTAAATAACTGTGTGATTAATTCCAGGGAATGTATGCAGCGTCGGCAGAGGGGGTAAGCAAATTTGAAAGTGAGCTCACTGTATGTGTGTAGTGTGTGAACGGAACGAAAGAACTTATTTCTTAATTTACTACCAATATAAAATCTTCTTTTATTTATCTCTCACTAATCTGAGTGTTCACGGGATAGTTAAATCCAGGGCTTATTCTTTACCCGTCCTGACTGCCCCTACTCCCATTGTTAATTATTTTGATCTTTTGGGTATATTACCTCTGGTGGGATCTTTGCTAGTTTCCCGATACTAGACGGAGGGCCTATCAGATTTTTTAATATTTTCATTTCTCTTATGTAATTAAAATTTATGGATATACTCGTACTACCTTTCTCGATGTTGTGATATTTCTGGTGAAAAATAAACATCATAAACCTTAAGCTATTTGTGGTCAAATCCCTGCCCTTATATGTTATCAATAGTTTGTTTACACGTCTGTACGGATTACTGTCACAAAAATTGTGTGTACGTCAGTGTGGTGGGACTCGTACTTGGTACAAGTGAGAAAGTGCGTCTACCTTAAATAGAGTCGTAAAAGATAGGCTGGATTAGAGCAATTACTCAATCAAAGACCGTTCTTTCTCTTACACCATTTCTCCTCGTGAAACAGGAACTATCTCTTACACCTTCCTCTCACATAGCTATCACTCATTACCTCTGCTAGTATGGGACCATAAATAACCAAGTCCTATCTTCTCAAAATTTACGACATATATCTCTATATGTCACAAACAGCTTCAACACATACGGCTGCCATCCACTCTTATGTCACCTATAGCTTCAGTCCACATTTTTTATCACTTTCAGCTTCAGTCAACATCTCTTGTCACTTACAGCTTCAGTCAGCATCTCATATTACTTACAGCTTCAGTTCAATTTCATGTCACCAACAGTTTTGGTCTACACCTCATATCACAGCTTCAGTCCATTCGTATGTCAACTACACCTTCAGTCCATATCTCATGTCAACTCCACCTTCAGTCCACATCTCATGTCACTGACACCTTCAGTCCACATCTCATGTCACCTACACCTTCAGTTCACATCTCATGTCACCTACACCTTCAGTCCACATCTTATGCCACCTACAGTTTCATTCAATTTCATACAACCTACAGCTTCAATCCACTCTTATGTCACCTACACCTTCAGTCCGCATTTCATTTCACTTACAACTTCAGTCCACACCTCATGTCACTTACAGCTTCAGTCTTTTTTAAAATGTTACTTTCAGCTTGTGCAGTCTTCCACATTTAATCCAGTCTCACATGTCACTTGCAGCTTTAGTCTCATGTCACTTTCGAGTTTCAATCTTTTCTTATGTGTCATCTACAGCTTCAGCTCAATCACATGTTATGTCTGTTACAGTAAATCATTATAATTATATTACCTGACCATTAGCCACTTACCTGTTAAAGGTGCAGGTATCTCAGGTGTTGTGTTTGAGATTTCCCTTGTATCTAAATGTGATGCTACACTGTAATTCTGTCTTTTAACAGGCCCGATTCTGTGGTTCTAGTTTGAGTTTTCACCATTTCTCTTCACTTTGTAATTATATGGGTTTGCCTTGTTTCTTCTCATGTGAATATATCGTGTTCGGTATTTTTGAGGAGGTAATTTTAATGGGTTCATTTTATGGTGGTAGGTTTATTTTTCACTCGGCCAGTTTTACTTTCTTCTGAATTTTTCGCGATTCCCGTAGATTTCATTGTTTACGAAAAGCGATATTTTCGGGCACTCCTGTATGACGCGTCAGTAGCACGAGGCCATCACGTAATGTGACGCAATTTTCCTACACGCGAGATTTGCGTAGGTTGATAGTATTGATTTTTTCTGGCGCTGCCATTGGTCCGGGATTTGTGTAGGACGGGAATCCGCGTGGGCGGTTTCTCTTGTATATAAGGAGACAGAAAACGGCGGCCTAGTTCTCTATCGTAAGAAATATTGGCAGCCGTCAGACTTCGCATTATCGTTCTCCACTGTGGGAAAAACAAGCGATAATCGGTATGTAACTATTTTATTAATCGTTTTTCTTCTTAGTGGGGTTTTGAGAATTTCGCCCGTAGTTAATTTTTTCGGGGGGCCATTAACTTTTCAGTTTTAAAGTTCGAAACGATAGTGCCATCCATTATCATTTTGAAGAACGACGTAAATGTAACAGTGTGCTTATTCTTTCTATGATTTTGGCAGTAGATAGGAGTGTGTGAAGTTGTGAGAAACACGTGTGCCCATATTTGTAGAATGTTATGTAAAACCACCATTTATTTCTGTGTATTTACTAATGTAAATTTATGGGGAAATCCCTGGTGTGTTCGTTAATTTTTCTGAGCCTTAAAAATGTGAGAAATATTGTCGGAGGGTTCAGATTTACGTTGTAAATGAATTATACTGCTTAGGGGAGGAAACTATTCCTATAGCGAGATTTAATTTAATTTTGGAGCAAGCCGGGAAACCTCATGTGTAAATGTTAAAAAGGAGACCCCGGAATTTCGGACAAAAGAAGTTCCCGAGTTGGAAATGTTGACACGTGGGTAGCCACGCGTCACAAATAGATAAGAGGCAGACAGGTCGGGAGGTTCTGTTTACTTACCTGGCAGATTATAGATGAGAGAGAGAGAGGGAAGAAGTGAGAATGAAGAGACACGTGTATAGAATTTTTTTATGTATCGTATATGTTAGAGATAAGTGATTTTAGAGAGGGTGTACATTAGACGCTGTTTCTTTTAATTTCAGCGAGTCTCGGCGAAACAGTGGGGAGCATAATTTTGTCAAATAAAATTATCCACGGCAAAAGACATATCTCAGGGTCAGAGTACTTGTCATGAAATATTCTAATCCACATATATAAATTATTAGGTAAATATGAAGCCTAACAAATAAAATTAATAAAGAGAAGAGCAATGGTAAAATAACAGTGCTGTCACAAAGAATGTACTCAAAATCCCCCTTGTTTTCTGCTTCGTCTGCAAATTGTAACGCTTTCACGTTGATAGTAAAAGCTTAATGTATTATACCCGCTTTCTTCAATGAAACGTGTGCTGTATTTCTTGGAAAAACATTAAGAGGCAGACTGCGTAATGACCTAAATTTTAAATTCCATTCATGTCTTTTTCTACATTACGTTACCAAAACGAACGAACAGATGGACAAAAGGATAGCGAGAGGGGAGGGCTGAAAATCAGGAACGCATGCAACACGCGACGCGCGATATACAAATGCTGGCATCACGCGTGTAAGTCTACAAGCACTAACTTTTTCAGACGGACAGTGATAAAATACACTACCCTTTCCCAGAGTTAGGTTTATAAATCATAACAAACTCTTATTAGAAAAGACAACATTAGATGGGTTTACGTTTGAACACATAACAGTACCCAGACAGCACATCTTCGAAACAGGAGGTAGAAGAAATTGCATATTTTGAACGCAGCCACGTAGCTCCTTTAAATTAGTATTTTTGGGTTCCTTAGGGCTTGCTGACAAATAATATGTAAAACGTTACGCAAATAGTCCAGGAATTAATAAATTATACCCAAAATAAAATATTGGGGGTGCCTGACAGCATAAAATCATTTCTGCTCATAAGATTTTTTTTAACGTGTTTGAAAAAAATTTACGTTACAGAAATAGCCTACCATGTAAACTTCAAATTGATTGGAGCGCAACAAATGAAAGCCTAACCACGATTGGTCGGGCTATAAATACTATCTTGGTTGTTAGGGGAGACGGGAAAAGATAACATTTTTTCAAACACTTGTCGAAACGTGGCTCATTGGCCAGTCTCGCTGATATACACACTTGGGAGCGTTAGTTCGAAACCACTTGTTTAAATACACTTGATAAAGCATCAGTGCGTTGAAGCCAGCTAAAATTTTGCTCAATAAAAGCCTGGAAGATAAGCAGATGGAAGTTTGTGCCAGAATTCATTGCTAATCAACGTATCTGTGTTATTCGTATGAATTGTGGTAAGCTTGAACCATTTAATATCTTTTAATGAAAATTGAATGTGAATTGTTGATTTATGCCTGTATATATATGTGTAGTTCAGTGGCAAACGTGAGGTAAAGCCTAAAATGCTCCAGCCTGAACAGAGGGTGTCGGAGAGAAGTAAAACGGCATGGAATGGCCAAACAGTACACTGACACCTGGATGATTGACTAGAAAGAAATAATGCTGGAAGTGCAGAGGCGTAGTAACCATTAGGAAGGGTAATACTGGAATAAAGTATTTCAAATGAAGCTGACTGTTGGCCTAACGCTCTGAACGCAATGTTTGTGCTGTATTGTGATCAGTGTAAAAGAGAATATAAATTAGTTATGAAGTAGAAGGTACATCCTTCTTGATTTCAGGGACAGTGGTCTTGATGGTACTGAGCAGCATCTGGTCAGAGATTTGCTGAATCCAGAGTCGGACAGCATACTCCTTGGTCTTTTTAGCTATCAGTGAGGTGTCTCCTGAGCCCAGAGGAGAATTCGAGCAGAGGAGTCCTTTCCTGCCGCCATCACTCAAGATAAGCAGAGTTGGCCAGCTGAGCTCAACATTATGTCCCCTCATCTTGAAATAACTTTATAAAAATACTATTCAGAGGGGAATTTACTTGTCTTAAAATCAGGAACTGTGAACATCTCCAATACTAGTCCCTAAAGACAAACTATTGAAGTCATGATGACAAATACCAACAGAGCTTGAACAAAACAAAACCAGTATTACCTCATTTTACTACTACACAACTGACACACATAGAACATTTGTACTAATATATGTCACTACAATATTCATATTAAATACATTCTGTACATAACTTGTAATTTAAATTGATTGTGATTCCTGGTTCCCTTGTAGTTGAATCAGGACACATATTCATTCATGCCAGTAATGAATACATATTGTTATTCGAAAGTTTATCAGTGACTCTTTTAAGATATCTTTGTAGAGTGTTATATGTATGTGAGTGTCACAGTGTTGTCAAGAGTAGTGAATTAAATTAAATTGTTTATCTGTCTGTTGTTGTGACTTACACTTCACCATACTCATACCCTAGACACATAACGTAGCATCACACTATTCCAGAATAATTCTGACTGAGATATATAGATATGTGGTAGCAAGTAAGGTTATCTATAATACACTACTCTTAATAGATATAGATACCTTCACAGCTGATCTCAGTCAGTACACTAAGTTCCCTATAAGTATTTATAACATCCCACTTCACCACATATATTGGGGTCTCGCTCTTGGGATTTTGAATCTTTAACTATTAAAAATATTGGGGGTAATTCACTTCAGGGAATATAAGAATTAGAAGGTATCCTTGGGTGGAATTAAATAAGGTTGAGCTCACGGTGCCTGTGTTGTCCATTAGAGATTGAATTGTTGGTTAGACATTATAAAAATTTACCTGATAGACAATGGCGGACCTGGCCAAATTTCGATCTGCTGCGGTTCAGACTGCAAAAGAGTTAGGATTAGATGGGCAAGTTATGGTTGCCTATGTCACAACGGAATGTGACAAATTTATTGAACGCGAAGAAAGAAGATTAGAAAAAGAAGCCGAAAGAAGGTTAGAGGCTGAGACTAAGAGGTTGCAAGCTGAGGCTGAGACTAAGAGGTTGCAGATTGAGGCTGACAAAGAGGCAAAAGCATTGGAAGCCGAGGAAAGAAGACAAGCTGCAGAAAGGGAAGAGAAGAAATTAGCTGCAGAAAGAGAAGAGAAGAAATTAGCTGCAGAAAGAGAAGAGAAGAGATTAGCTGCAGAAAGGGAAGCAGAAGATAAAAGATTACAAAGGGAACATGAGTTACGACTAAGGGAGTTTGAGTTTCAAGGCCATGCTCCTGAAAATGGTGCCAGTCCCTTTGCCTCTGATGCTACGGTTACTCAAGGAGCCTCAATCTCAGCTATGAACTTTCATTTAGATCATTTTGTTGAGAAAGACGATGATATTGAGAGCTATATAAATAGGTACGAACTATTAGCTACCACGTATGGGTTAGAGAGAGAAAGGTGGAGCTTAAAGTTATCTCAGGGACTTCGTGGGGCAGCTTATGAAGTTTTTGCAAAAATGAGCAGAGGGGATCAGGAAAATTATGACATGCTAAAGCAGGCTCTTTTGTTAAGGTATGAAAAGAATGCAGAGTTTTACAGGAAAAAATTTAGGAATGCTAAACTACTGTCAGGTGAAACCTATCACCAGTTCTCTGCACGAATAGAGACATACTTGGAGAAATGGACTTCTCTGGGGAAAACCCAAGATCTTAAGGAAATGGTCCTTATAGAGCAACTAAGAGAGTCCATGGCTCCAGACCTGAGAAAGTTTCTCATGGAACAAGGTGCAGAGAGGCTGGGTGAGTTGCTAAATGTTGCTGAAAGGTATCAAGCAGCTCAAGCAGAGGTAACAGGTAATAAAAAGAAACAGGTGGATAACTTTAGGGCACCACAGAACTTTAATAAATTTGATCCTAGGGATCAAAATAAAGGTAAGCACCAATTTGATAGGCCACGGTATGACAATAAAAATAAATTCCCACAATTCGATGAAAGGAAATATGATGAAAGAAAATCTTTCAACCAAGGAAAAAGGTGGTGTAAAAATTGTCAGATGGACAATCATGACACTGACCGTTGCAGAAGGAAACCTGTGTATATGGCAACCCTTCAGGTCAGGTCGACCTCAAGACAGGAGGAGGATATTATGTTAGATACCACTCCAGAAGAGATGAGGAAGGCACAGGCTGGGGATAAAACACTCAAGCCTTGTTTCAGAAAATTGTCAACTTGTCATACAACTCCAGGCAAGGGAGATTTTTACATGAAAAACAAGTTGATGTATAGGAAGGCCGGAACTAGATCCCATGGTCACGGACAGCTGGTTCTTCCAAAAAGATACAGGACAGAATTAATAAGGAGTCTACATGTGAAACCAGATGGGGACCATGAGAAGATAGGTACCATCATTCAAAAGGTGGCTCACAATTATTATTGGCCCAAAGCAAGATGGGACATTGAAAATTTTGTAGAAAGGTGTAGCATAGCACATGAGGGAACACCCACAAGTGGGAACATGGATCAGGACCTGGACACGCCCCGAGGCAAAATTAGGCCTGATAATAGAAAGAAATATAGATTTGATAAAGTGGACCAAATGGAATGGGAAGCCCCTTTTCACGGACAAGCTTCACTTAACTGTTTTACAATGGCCACTATGCGGAGAGTGCAAAAAGATGTCTTACCCCAGGATAAGCCGACAATCCCTCAATCGGACTTAAACAAACTGGAGGAAGAAGATGTAGAGAGGAAATCTCTCATCAAGAATTTTAAGAGGGGAGAAAGCCCCAAGACAAGAAAAATTGGTAGCGGTCGTTTTGTGAATGATAACTCTGGGAGGAAAAATCATCACTATAAAGCTTCGAGTGGAAGAGACCATACCGGTGCATGGACAAATAGGTCCACACAATTAAAGGTCCATATGTAGCTTTGTTAAGAACGTGGACTGATGAAAAGGCAGAGGAAAACATTACATCTTCATACCAATATGTGAATGAGCTGACCACTCGGTTGAAAACTGGCTGGAAACTTGCCAATGAAAATTTGAAACAAGCCAGGAAGAAACATGCTGCCTATTATAACAGGAAGGCGAAAGACAGAAATTTGGCTGTGGGAGAGAAGGTACTGCTTCTTTTGCCCGGGAGTCAGAATAAGTTACAAATTGGATGGCAGGGTCCATATACAGTTCTAGAGAAGGTGTCTAGAACAAATTATAAGATAGATAAGAAGGGGAAAGAAAAAATCTATCATGTGAATCTCCTGAAGAAATATTTGGAAAGAGAAGATCAGGAAGAGACACACTTGTTGACCTTGTCCATCGCCATGGAGATGAAAAAGGAACCACTTTCATCATTTGAATATCCATTACACCCCTGTGAGACAGCAGCACAGGTGAAAATCAGTACACATTTAACGAAAACTCAGAAAGAGAGAGTGCAACAGGTTCTAAATAATCATGCAGAGGTGTTAACAGACCGACCAGGGCATACAAACCTATTGGAATATGATATGAAACTCATAGACTCCACACCTGTCTGTATGAAACCATATTCGATTCCGTTTGCTAAGGAAAAAGCTTTGAAGGAAGAGATAGACTATCTATTGAAGGAAGGAATTATTTCGCACAGTGAGTCTTCGTATAGTTCCGGGGTGGTACTCTTAAGGAAGCCCTCTGGAGAACATAGACTCTGTATAGATTACAGGAGACTGAATGCTATTACAGAAGGACAGGTGGATCCATTGCCGGATACAAATCAGCTGTTTGCCAGGCTAAATAAAGCTAAATATTTCTCAAAAGTGGATCTGAGTAAAGGATACTATCAGATTCCCGTAAAGCCTGAGGTTAGACCATACCTAGCTTTTAGTACCTCAGAAGGACACTATGAGTTTAATAGATTGCCATTTGGATTGAAGAATGCGCCTAGTGTCTTCTCTAGAATGATGAGAAAATTATTGGATCCTCTGAATAATCCCTGTATAACAAATTTTATGGATGATATCCTTATAGCAACAGAAACATTTGAGGAACACATTGACTCTCTGAACATGCTGTTTGATCGACTTAGGGAGGCAAATTTAACAGCCCGTCCAACCAAATGTTGCGTTGGATGTAAAGAATTGGAATTTTTGGGACACACAGTTTATCAGGGAAACATGACCCCTGACCCAAAGAACTTAGAGAAACTACAGAAAGCCCCGAGACCACAAACCAAGAAGGACGTGAGATCCTTTGTCTCATTATGTGGTTTCTACCAGAAGTATATCAAAAACTTTAATTCCATATGTGCACCTTTAACGGAATTGACACGTAAAGGACTTCCAGATCGCATTACATGGACACCACAATGTGAAATGACTTACCAAGAATTGAAGGAAAAGCTCACAAGTAAACCCATTTTGAAATTACCTGACTTAAGTCAAGAATTCATAGTAAGGACGGATGCAAGTAATATTGGGTTAGGTGCAACTTTACTACAGAAATCAGATGCATTGGATGGGGAATTAAGCCCAGTGGCATATGCTAGCAGAAAGTTGAATAAAGCTGAAATCAACTACTCAACTAGCGAAAAAGAATGTCTTGCAGTAATATGGGCAATAAAGAAATTCAATATTTATCTATATGGGAAGGCATTTAAGTTGCAAACTGACCACAAACCTTTATCGTTCTTAGCACAGGCTAAGCATGAGAACTCTAGGTTACTCCGATGGTCTTTGCTTCTGGCTCCATATAATTTTAGCATTGAATATATATCTGGAAAGACCAATCTGGGAGCGGATTTTTTAAGCCGCCATCCGTGTGATGAGAATCACCGTAAACCCCAGAAATAATAATAAATTTCTATATGTGTATATAGAATAAAGGACTGACATATAATGTCTGTTTTAAGAGGGGAGGTGTCATGAAATATTCTAATCCACATATATAAATTATTAGGTAAATATGAAGCCTAACAAATAAAATTAATAAAGAGAAGAGCAATGGTAAAATAACAGTGCTGTCACAAAGAATGTACTCAAAATCCCCCTTGTTTTCTGCTTCGTCTGCAAATTGTAACGCTTTCACGTTGATAGTAAAAGCTTAATGTATTATACCCGCTTTCTTCAATGAAACGTGTGCTGTATTTCTTGGAAAAACATTAAGAGGCAGACTGCGTAATGACCTAAATTTTAAATTCCATTCATGTCTTTTTCTACATTACGTTACCAAAACGAACGAACAGATGGACAAAAGGATAGCGAGAGGGGAGGGCTGAAAATCAGGAACGCATGCAACACGCGACGCGCGATATACAAATGCTGGCATCACGCGTGTAAGTCTACAAGCACTAACTTTTTCAGACGGACAGTGATAAAATACACTACCCTTTCCCAGAGTTAGGTTTATAAATCATAACAAACTCTTATTAGAAAAGACAACATTAGATGGGTTTACGTTTGAACACATAACAGTACCCAGACAGCACATCTTCGAAACAGGAGGTAGAAGAAATTGCATATTTTGAACGCAGCCACGTAGCTCCTTTAAATTAGTATTTTTGGGTTCCTTAGGGCTTGCTGACAAATAATATGTAAAACGTTACGCAAATAGTCCAGGAATTAATAAATTATACCCAAAATAAAATATTGGGGGTGCCTGACAGCATAAAATCATTTCTGCTCATAAGATTTTTTTTAACGTGTTTGAAAAAAATTTACGTTACAGAAATAGCCTACCATGTAAACTTCAAATTGATTGGAGCGCAACAAATGAAAGCCTAACCACGATTGGTCGGGCTATAAATACTATCTTGGTTGTTAGGGGAGACGGGAAAAGATAACATTTTTTCAAACACTTGTCGAAACGTGGCTCATTGGCCAGTCTCGCTGATATACACACTTGGGAGCGTTAGTTCGAAACCACTTGTTTAAATACACTTGATAAAGCATCAGTGCGTTGAAGCCAGCTAAAATTTTGCTCAATAAAAGCCTGGAAGATAAGCAGATGGAAGTTTGTGCCAGAATTCATTGCTAATCAACGTATCTGTGTTATTCGTATGAATTGTGGTAAGCTTGAACCATTTAATATCTTTTAATGAAAATTGAATGTGAATTGTTGATTTATGCCTGTATATATATGTGTAGTTCAGTGGCAAACGTGAGGTAAAGCCTAAAATGCTCCAGCCTGAACAGAGGGTGTCGGAGAGAAGTAAAACGGCATGGAATGGCCAAACAGTACACTGACACCTGGATGATTGACTAGAAAGAAATAATGCTGGAAGTGCAGAGGCGTAGTAACCATTAGGAAGGGTAATACTGGAATAAAGTATTTCAAATGAAGCTGACTGTTGGCCTAACGCTCTGAACGCAATGTTTGTGCTGTATTGTGATCAGTGTAAAAGAGAATATAAATTAGTTATGAAGTAGAAGGTACATCCTTCTTGATTTCAGGGACAGTGGTCTTGATGGTACTGAGCAGCATCTGGTCAGAGATTTGCTGAATCCAGAGTCGGACAGCATACTCCTTGGTCTTTTTAGCTATCAGTGAGGTGTCTCCTGAGCCCAGAGGAGAATTCGAGCAGAGGAGTCCTTTCCTGCCGCCATCACTCAAGATAAGCAGAGTTGGCCAGCTGAGCTCAACATTATGTCCCCTCATCTTGAAATAACTTTATAAAAATACTATTCAGAGGGAATTTACTTGTCTTAAAATCAGGAACTGTGAACATCTCCAATACTAGTCCCTAAAGACAAACTATTGAAGTCATGATGACAAATACCAACAGAGCTTGAACAAAACAAAACCAGTATTACCTCATTTTACTACTACACAACTGACACACATAGAACATTTGTACTAATATATGTCACTACAATATTCATATTAAATACATTCTGTACATAACTTGTAATTTAAATTGATTGTGATTCCTGGTTCCCTTGTAGTTGAATCAGGACACATATTCATTCATGCCAGTAATGAATACATATTGTTATTCGAAAGTTTATCAGTGACTCTTTTAAGATATCTTTGTAGAGTGTTATATGTATGTGAGTGTCACAGTGTTGTCAAGAGTAGTGAATTAAATTAAATTGTTTATCTGTCTGTTGTTGTGACTTACACTTCACCATACTCATACCCTAGACACATAACGTAGCATCACACTATTCCAGAATAATTCTGACTGAGATATATAGATATGTGGTAGCAAGTAAGGTTATCTATAATACACTACTCTTAATAGATATAGATACCTTCACAGCTGATCTCAGTCAGTACACTAAGTTCCCTATAAGTATTTATAACATCCCACTTCACCACAGTACTCGAGTATCGTCAGGAGCAAAAGAAAAGTACCCTATGGTCTCTGGCAGTGAAGTCCCCATGCTTCAGCTGGACCGAGGTTTATTTATCATACAGCCGAGAGCATCGCTGTTATAGTCTCTAGCAACGGCAGGTGGCCGGGAGACTGGTTTCAATTTCATACAGCCAGAAATCAAGGCTGTGTCTTCCTCTAAATCCGGAGTGGGGAAAAAGGGGAAAGTTTGCTCAGCAGCAGAGAAGCGTCTACAGTTAATCAAGTCCCTCATGCTTGATATCCAAACATCGTCATCACCAAAATCAGGAACAGGTGACAGGGTTACCATACCTAGGTCCTGATAGAAATCGAGAGAAGAGAGTAACGGAGACGCCGCATCATCAGCCCTCGAGTGTTAGAGAGACACTGAGACCAAGAGAGAGAGATAGAGAAGGAGGGAGAAAATAGACAGGACCAGTAGGGTTTGTTCAGTATCCATTGGACGGATAGACACTGAGTCTGCGTTCGAAAAACCAAGTCTATTATTTTAGCATTTCTTGTGGTGTAGTTATCGGCGCCTATCGCCTAACTAGTAGAAAGCTGTGTAGACGGTTCGTTGAGGAAGAATCACCAGGACTGAGACAGTAGAAATTTATTAGTGGTATTAGAGAGTGGAGGCTAAAGTTGACAGCCACACAAGATCAGAGTACTTTAAAGCACTAACCATTTTTATTGTTCCTCAGCAGGGTGACAGGAAGAGTGAATGTGATAGAGGTTTTTTTGTTGTTGAGGGTCTTGCTATTTAATCGTTACTTGTTTTCAGGCCGTGCAACACTGCACGCTATCGACTGACTTGATGACGTATGATGCCATTTTTTTTTCTTGTATGTAAATAAATATATACATATATTATTTACTGGATCAGCTTCTATTCTATACTATACTTACTTTATGTCGTCTGTATAGTGGTGTCTGTGGTCGTATTTATACACCTTATCTCCTTGTGTGTCAAGGTAGCCAGAGGAGGGCGAGACTATAGCCAGTCTAAAGTCACGAAGCGGCAAGGGGAGATTCAAATCCTGGTTCTATCCCTTGAGCCAATAGTCGCGTCTGTCCACAGGCATGTCATTTTCCATCTAAATTCTATTTTCTCAGACTTTCTCATACTAGGGTCTTGCTTTCATTCAGGCACACTCTATAAACATAAAACCACTTTGTGACAAGTGGGCGGCAATCGTCCGGTGGATCATTCTGTTGAGATCAATTCTGTGATCATATCTAGATTCATTGATTGTCTCTATAGAAAGTTTTCTGAGAATAGAGTTTCTTTAAATATCCCCTAGACTTGAGCTACTAGAACTGATCCAGTTGTAAGTTTTTCCACAGGTTACAGTCTAGTAAATTTTGTGGTATTTTTGATGTATATTACTTAGAGGTAATTGATGGCATACCGACATATTTTTCTTTAACAGGAAGGTAATTTAGTTTTTGGTAGCTTCCTAACTAAATTTTTTCAGGTTATTATTCAGACTTAGTGCTAGTCTGAGGTCGGGTTTTTGGAACAGCGGTTAAAGAGGGAGTATTTTATATTACGTAACAGGTTGTTCCTTCTCTTTTCCTTTTCTGTCATTTCTCTGTATTTGGGAACTTACAGCAGTTTACAGGTAAGATGGCGGATATGGCCAAGTTACGAGCTGCCTGGCGTGAATCTGCCCAGGATTTGGGAATGGATAAAGAGGAGACGAAAGCCTACATGATCAGAGAAAATGATAGGCATAATCAACGGGAACTTGAGGAAAGGCAAAGGATAGCCGCCGCCGAAGCAGCGAAGGAGGAAAGGATAGCCGCCGCAGAAATTGAGGAAAGGACAGCCGCCGCAGAAGCAGCGAAAGAGGAGAGGGCAGCCGCCGCAGAAGCAGCAAAAGAAGAGAGGGCAGCCGCCGCAGAGATGGAACTTCGGAAATTGGAAGCAGCAAAAGAGGAAAGGGAAGCACAAGAGAGGGAGAAAGCAGCAGAGAGACAGCATGAACTTGCCCTGCGTTCTCTGGAACTGCAGTACCAATCTTCGGAAGGCAGTTCAGCTAATGGAGATTCACCCGGAGCAGGAGCAACAGACACCTCAGGAAACGGAGGGCCCCGGATGGCAGCCATGAGCTTCCCATTTGACTCGTTCCCTAATGGGAATGAAAAGATTGACGTGTTCTTGGAGAAATTTCAAAGAATGGCAAAGGCATACGGGTTGGATAGAGAGTCCTTTGGTACTGGAGTCTGAAGGAGTCTTGGCAATCTAACAATTCTGAAAGTCTGTCGTATCACTTGGTGTCGTATGAAGTATGATATCAAAAGGTCAATGCGAGTATGAAAGTCTATAATAAGCTGCTCATAGATGACCAGAACAACTTCGAAGCACTGCGAAACGCTTTATTACAAAGGTTTCAGTGGACACCCCGGAAATGCCAAACCATGTTCAGGGAGAGCAGACCGGAAAAGGGAGAGAGTTTCGCTCAGTTTGCAGAGCGGGTGAGGAATTACTTAACCCGGTGGAGGGAAACTGTCAGGACATGGCAAAAAACTTTTGAAGGATTGGAGGAGTTAGTTCTGTGTGAACAGGTAAAAGCAAACATGTCCCCCGACTAGAGGCGGTATCTGGCGGAGCAGGGGCCCAGCAACTTGATCAGATTTATGGTGTTCGCCAAAGGTACCAGACAGCACAGGCCGAAGTAACTGGGACAGTAACAACGGAAGGAGCTATCCTGCTACATGGCGATGGGGGCCAGCGAGATTAGTTCCCTGAGCTTGAAACAGGAGCTTCGTGTTAGCCAGCCGCCAGAGGCTAATTGTACAAGGAGCTTCGTCATCGAGCAGCCGGCCGACGATCCCTTCACCAGCTCTGCAGCAACCAGGGCCTTCTCGCAACTGGAGCCTCAATTCTGGTTAAACTTGCGACCCCAGCAGCATAACAGAGCACCAACAAACAACCTCTCAAAAGGAGAAACCGTGAACAGACAGAGGATCCATAATGAGAGGTATTGTCAGAATTGGTCAGGAAACTTTTGAGGATGGCCTTCCCACGATAGCACCTGGACATTCCGGTGCATGAACAAACCACCAGCTAATCATGCCCAGCTTGTTTTAAGGCCGGTGAGAGATATGATGAAGAGGTGACAAAGGGAGATAAATGGAGAAACCAGTCCAGGCAGAGAAGATTGTTTCTCAGCTGAATCAGTGCAGTTGTAGTGAATGGCCGGTTGAATGCTGGTGTCCAAAGGGACAATAGGGGGGAAATACGTGTTTTGTTTGACACCTGCTAAGATCACGTAGTTAATGGGGGACGGTCACACTAGAAAACGTCAGTATCATCGCTCGTCGAGCTTACCCCAGTCGATATTGGTTGAAACTAATCGGTGTTTGGTTGATCACCTTGCTTGCGAGATACAACTCCCAGGTCAGTGTTGGACAGGAGAAATAGTTGAGATTGGTGGCGTTTTGAGAGAAGAGGTTATTCACAGCGTCTGCCTGTAGCCAATATTGAAGTGAAATGCAAGTTTGTGTCTGGCCCCATCAAGGCAGCTGTAATGGCACAGCCAGCACATGATTTCATCCTGGGAAGCCCTTACTTAGTTTTGGGAAACCCAACCACACCGATCCTTGCTAATGCAAGGGGGGGTCTACTGCAGGCCAGAGAAGTGAAAGGGGGAAAGCCCCAAATTCACGGAGCCCCACGGGAGCTCAAACATCCTTGTCTTGCTATGAGGAGGAGGAGAGACGCCTCTAAAGACAGTGGATAAATGTTATTTACAGAGGCGTATTCGCCTGTCAGCCCCTGTTCAGCCTAAAGGCCAAACAGTGGTGACGGCCTCTGATTTCGGAAGGATCTTCTTTGTCGTCGGGAATTAGGCCCACAAGGGACGATGGTATTACAATCTTCTCCAGGGAGGGAAATACTGACAACGAAGGAACATGTGCACGGTTCTTCAGTCAACCGCAAACAGTTACGCCTCTGTTACTACGGGGCGATGCCATGTCTACAGGCCAAGCCAGTCCAGTCCGTTTTCAAAACACTGGGTAGGGGTTTGGGTGACTTAAGGGAGGCACACCATTTGGTAATCATTATTTAACCACGCGCCGCCAGGCCACACGCACATAAAAATGTCGTGGGCGAAGGTTAAACTTGAGAGAGGGAGGAGGAAGGGCGATCAGTCATGTTGCAGTCGACAGGAGAAAATCCCCTGGCGTGACCCTCACGATCCAGAGCTTGCAAAGATTCTCAAGGATATGGAGATGGGCCTGTATGATAATGCTAATTACGATAGTGATTAGATCAGGATGTAGATCTAGATACGGACCAGTGTGAATTCCAGAGATTTCAGTGATTTAGCACGGATTCCCGTACTTGAAAGGGGGACTTATGTGATGCTACACTGTAATTCTGTCTTTTAACAGGCCCGATTCTGTGGTTCTAGTTTGAGTTTTCACCATTTCTCTTCACTTTGTAATTATATGGGTTTGCCTTGTTTCTTCTCATGTGAATATATCGTGTTCGGTATTTTTGAGGAGGTAATTTTAATGGGTTCATTTTATGGTGGTAGGTTTATTTTTCACTCGGCCAGTTTTACTTTCTTCTGAATTTTTCGCGATTCCCGTAGATTTCATTGTTTACGAAAAGCGATATTTTCGGGCACTCCTGTATGACGCGTCAGTAGCACGAGGCCATCACGTAATGTGACGCAATTTTCCTACACGCGAGATTTGCGTAGGTTGATAGTATTGATTTTTTCTGGCGCTGCCATTGGTCCGGGATTTGCGTAGGACGGGAATCCGCGTGGGCGGTTTCTCTTGTATATAAGGAGACAGAAAACGGCGGCCTAGTTCTCTATCGTAAGAAATATTGGCAGCCGTCAGACTTCGCATTATCGTTCTCCACTGTGGGAAAAACAAGCGATAATCGGTATGTAACTATTTTATTAATCGTTTTTCTTCTTAGTGGGGTTTTGAGAATTTCGCCCGTAGTTAATTTTTCCGGGGGGCCATTAACTTTTCAGTTTTAAAGTTCGAAACGATAGTGCCATCCATTATCATTTTGAAGAACGACGTAAATGTAACAGTGTGCTTATTCTTTCTATGATTTTGGCAGTAGATAGGAGTGTGTGAAGTTGTGAGAAACACGTGTGCCCATATTTGTAGAATGTTATGTAAAACCACCATTTATTTCTGTGTATTTACTAATGTAAATTTATGGGGAAATCCCTGGTGTGGTGTTCGTTAATTTTTCTGAGCCTTAAAAATGTGAGAAATATTGTCGGAGGGTTCAGATTTACGTTGTAAATGAATTATACTGCTTAGGGGAGGAAACTATTCCTATAGCGAGATTTAATTTAATTTTGGAGCAAGCCGGGAAACCTCATGTGTAAATGTTAAAAAGGAGACCCCGGAATTTCGGACAAAAGAAGTTCCCGAGTTGGAAATGTTGACACGTGGGTAGCCACGCGTCACAAATAGATAAGAGGCAGACAGGTCGGGAGGTTCTGTTTACTTACCTGGCAGATTATAGATGAGAGAGAGAGAGAGAGAGAGGGAAGAAGTGAGAATGAAGAGACACGTGTATAAAAATTTTTTTATGTATCGTATATGTTAGAGATAAGTGATTTTAGAGAGGGTGTACATTAGACGCTGTTTCTTTTAATTTCAGCGAGTCTCGGCGAAACAGTGGGGAGCATAATTTTGTCAACTAAAATTATCTACGGCAAAAGACATATCTCAGGGTCAGAGTACTCGAGTATCGTCAGGAGCAAAAGAAAAGTACCCTATGGTCTCTGGCAGTGAAGTCCCCATGCTTCAGCTGGACCGAGGTTTATTTATCATACAGCCGAGAGCATCGCTATTATAGTCTCTAGCAACGGCAGGTGGCCGGGAGACTGGTTTCAATTTCATACAGCCAGAAATCAAGGCTGTGTCTTCCTCTAAATCCGGAGTGGGAAAAAAGGGGAAAGTTTGCTCAGCAGCAGAGAAGCGTCTACAGTTAATCAAGTCCCTCATGCTTGATATCCGAACATCGTCAACCAAAATCAGGAACAGGTGACAGGGTTACCATACCTAGGTCCTGATAGAAATCGAGAGAAGAGAGTAACGGAGACGCCGCATCATCAGCCCTCGAGTGTTAGAGAGACACTGAGACCAAGAGAGAGAGAGATAGAGAAGGAGGGAGAAAATAGACAGGACCAGTAGGATCTGTTCAGTATCCATTGGACGGATAGACACTGAGTCTGCGTTCGAAAAACCAAGTCTATTATTTTAGCATTTCTTGTGGTGTAGTTATCGGCGCCTATCGCCTAACTAGTAGAAAGCTGCGTAGACGGTTCGTTGAGGAAGAATCACCAGGACTGAGACAGTAGAAATTTATTAGTGGTATTAGAGAGTGGAGGCTAAAGTTGACAGCCCCACAAGATCAGAGTACTTTAAAGCACTAACCAGTTTTATTGTTCCTCAGCAGGGTGACAGGAAGAGTGAATGTGATTGAGGTTGTTTTTTTTTTAGGGTCTTGCTATTTAATCGTTACTTGTTTTCAGGCCGTGCAACAGTGCACGCTATCGACTGACTTGATGACGTATGATGCCATTTTTTGTTTTTCTTGTATGTAAATAAATATATACATATATTATTTACTGGATCAGCTTCTATTCTATACTATACTTACTTTATGTCGTCTGTATAGTGGTGTCTGTGGTCGTATTTATACACCTTATCTCCTTGTGTGTCAAGGTAGCCAGAGGAGGGCGAGACTATAGCCAGTCTAAAGTCACGAAGCGGCAAGGGGAGATTCAAATCCTGGTTCTATCCCTTGAGCCAATAGTCGCGTCTGTCCACAGGCATGTCATTTTCCATCTAAATTCTATTTTCTCAGACTTTCTCATACTAGGGTCTTGCTTTCATTCAGGCACACTCTATAAACATAAAACCACTTCGTGACACTAAATCTAACAGTTCTGATGAACATTCTTACCTGGGTATCAAGCTGAGTTCAGCAGATTATACTTCCCTCTAAGCCAGTGGTTCCCAAACTTTGTCATGTCACAGCCCCGACGGCTACCGAAGCACATCCCCTGCACCCCTTCTATTTCCCTGAATTACATGTCCCATAGCAGACACTGCTGCAGGGGAATGAAGTGTTAGAGACTTCACCATACTTGGCCCAGCTTTTTAATGAGGTGGGGTAACCAGTTCCCATCCTTTGTCTTCCCTAACTCAAGAGCAGAGTCAGTACCCATTTACAGTTTGGTAAATGACAATACCAGGTTTTGATCCCAGAACCCAGTAACTGTGCAGCAAGAGGAAAGCACTGTAGCCACTTAAGCCAATCTGACATCGTCTGCATTACATAAACAATTGTAAAAATAGTGGAAAAATAAGAGTAACTACAAATTCAAAACAGCGACAACTAATTTCTATGTGTATTTAATTCTAATAGAAAGCTACAGATAAGACTTCTTCATTTAAATATTCTTTTTAAACTGAATGACTTAATCCAGTATAACCAACAGTCATCAACAGTATAAGACAGTACATTAGTAACCCACCTACTTCATTGTTCTCTCAACTTTCATGAGATGAAACAGCCTGGTGCAGTGCTATCAGCATCTCAACATTAGACTGAAAGTCACTCAGAAGGGAGTCTCATATCCCCATGTTCAGTAATTTAGCAGTTACTACTGAAAGCCTCTCTGCAGTCCGCTTTTCTCTTACTGCTTTGATATACAGGTACTTCTTTCAAAAACTGTACCAAGAATGAAAATGTTTGGTTTACAAGAAACAGAATCAAGGGTCTTACTAATTTATTTGAAATGCTGTGATAAACATTTAACAACTTTATGTTACTTAATAAAGTATTGTGTTAAGATCTACCATATATAAAAGTGTGTGTATGTGCATAATTTTATGAAAAAAGTGGGGGATGGGAGAATGATGAACCTTAACAAGAAAGATCGTGTTCCTATCTCATGCAGTTCACAAATATATTTTAGTGGCCAGCTCAAGAGTTTTCACTGGGAATGCGGAAAAAGTACCTTTGATCCCGGGGACACCATGATTTTAAATGCCGGCGGGAGAGGTCTAGTCCGAAATTTCATTAGTTTAAAGTCTCAGTTTCTCCCTCAGTCACCTAAAGATCTACCAAATCGTCCACTGGGATCTACCAGCAGATTTCAATCAACTGCTTGCCGACCACTGCTCTAGAATGTATTTCTTCTGATGTTGAATAGGGGTGCGGAAAGGTTTACTACAAGCCAAGGGGTACAGGAACTAAATCCCTGCTGCAGGTTCTGTACTTACATTTTTCTAACAACTGTTGACATCACTTATGGCTGAACTATTTTAATTCAGACAAAATACTGTACTGCCATCACCGGTGTCAATACCTTGTCGAGGTATGGCGGTTTGCGTACCCTGATTACCCCCAAGAGCTATGCCAGTGGGAGTTTGCTCGGGCAGGGGTCAGACGAAAGCAGACACCCTGGTCCTCCAGGTTGGGGGTTTTAGCATAGGGCTGACACCCCTGTCTATGTAAAAAATATTGAAGTTACGGAAACAACAACGAATAAACAAACTTTGCTGCGGAACGGACATCCGGAGTCTGAGGCTGGTATGACTATCAGTGGTGAAAGCCGAAAGGAAGCCACTGACATGAGAACGGACGTCCTGACTGCAAAACATGATACAAGAATAGGATTTTGGAATGTCAGGACAATGAATGAGACGGGTAAACTAAAACAGGTCACGGCAGAAATGAGAAACTATAGGTTACACATTCTAGGGATAAGCGAGAGCAGATGGACAGGGGCAGGAGAAACAGTACTTTACTCTGGAAGAGAGGATGGACAGCACAATGAAGGTGTAGCCATTATTCTACAGAAAGGAATAGAAAGGACATTACTGGAATGGAAACCCATCAACAACAGACTGATAAGATTAAGATTGAGAGGTAGATTCACCAATACTACAATAATACAATGCTACGCACCAACGAATGACAGCGATGAAAAGGGCAAGGATGAATTCTATCAACAACTGCAGAAAGAAATGGAAGACACACCTAGATATAATCTTATTATAGTAATGGGAGACCTCAATGCGAAAGCTGGTACACACAATAATATAATGAAAGAGTAATGGGGAAATGCGGCAGCGGAACAGCAAACGAAAATGGGGATAAATTAATAAGTTTCTGTAGTATTAACAACCTGGTCATTGGAGGAACACTTTTCCCACATAAAGAAATTCACAAATTAACATGGGAATCGCCAAATGGTCGGGACAGAAACCAGATAGACCACATCATGATTAATGGTAGATGGAGACATGCATTACAAGATGTGAAGGTAAGAAGAGGTGCAGATGTGGGAAGTGATCACCATTTAGTAGTAGCAAAACTGAAAGTGAAACTAAGAAGTGCTGGACCAACTGTAACTACACAGAAAAGGTTTGACATCAGCAAATTGAAGGACCCCCTTACCAGAAAAGCTTTTGCGGCTGACATAAAGAAACGATATCAATTTTCCAAAAGTCAGGAAAAGACATTGACTGATGATATAGACCAGAAATTCAACACCATTTCAACAATATATAAGGAAAGCAGCAAATCATGCTTGGGATTCCAGGAAAGGAAGAAGCAAGACTGGATAACACCAGAAACATTAAACACCATAACGATGAGAACGGAAATGAAAAGGAAGAAAACAGAAGCCAAGTCCCCCAGGTTAAAGCAACTATATAGCAAACAGTACAGTCAGCTGGACAAGGAAGTTAAACACCAAACCCGAGCCAACGAAAGGAATTTCCTAGACGATCTTGCAAGACAGGCAGAAGAGGCAGCACTGAGAAATGAACAAAGCACAGTATACAAAATAACTAAATTCATCAGCGGAAAACGAGGTGCAAACAATATTACATTAGCAAGAGATAAGCAAGGAAATCTCATCACGACAGCAGAGGGACAGGAAACAAGATGGGCAGAGCACTTCAGAGAAACTCTGAATAAGGAACCACCAGAGACACAACTGAATGTTCCTGAGGCTGAAAACGATCTAGATGTAAATACAGACATTCCACGAAAAGAAGAAATCATGACAGCAATCAAAGGGTTAAAGAACGGAAAAGCTCCTGGCCATGATAACTTAAATGCAGAGCTATTTAAGACAGACCCTGAGCTAGCAGCAGAACTATTAGAACCACTATTTGCACAAGTCTGGAAAATGGGGACAACACCATCAGAGTGGAACAAAGGAATAATTGTCAAATTGCCCAAGAAGGGAGATCTTGCAGACTGCAATAATTGGAGAGGAATCACTCTTCTCTCAGTTCCCAGCAAAATACTAATCAGGATAATTATACAGAGAATTTCAAAAGCAGTAGACCACAAACTGAGGAAAGAACAAGCAAGATTTAGAAAGAACAGAAGATGTGTAGACCGTATATTCACTCTCAGGAACATTATAGAGCAGTGCTCAGAATGGCAAAGACAGCTGTACATTAATTTCGTTGATTTTGAAAAGGCTTTTGACAGCATACATAGGGACAGTTTATGGAAAATACTGAGGGCTTATGGAATTCCAAGCTGCATAGTGTCAATCATAAAAGGTCTCTATGCCAACTTTACGTGTAGTGTTGCGCAGAGCAACCTAACCTTTGAGGTGAAGACAGGAGTACGACAGGGATGCCCCTTATCAACCACTCTATTTTTTAACAGTCATAGATTGGGTGATGCGCCAGACAACCGATGGCAGTCCAAGAGGAATAAGATGGACTACATTTTCTACATTGGAAGATCTGGAATATGCAGATGACATTGCACTACTAGCACATTCACATATATATTATCGAGGAAGTGGAGGGGAACTGCGGTAAGACGTGAAATACAATGGATGGGTTTGAAAAAAAATCGAAAAAATGTGATTCGTCTTACGAGGAAAAAACACAAAGAAAATAGTCTACGTTACGGCTACAAGGCCTTCGTCAGGAAAGGAAAGAAAGTGAATGCTAGATAGGACACATAAGAACTTAATAAAATAAAACCTAGGTACTTCCCTGAAGGCAAGGCACCGAAATCCTATCAAAATTGCTGTCTGCTGATGAGCGCGTGGCTGAACAGGAAGTGACTTCCGCCACCGGATGTACACAATACATACTAAGAAACTAAAAAACGAAACCGAACAATAAACTACCCAAACGTGATAAAAGTGGGGACTAGAAATAGAAGAGGACAGAATGAGTGGCAGATAAATAAATATGAAATAAAAAATCAAGACAAATGTATATTGGCATACAAATAGAAGAATAGGATAAGAGTGGAAAGAGTCAAAATAGAGCAAGAGAGGAAAGGGTGACCTCAGACAAAGGTGTGAAAAGTGTTGGGACCGGCTGGTTTTAGACACCCCATGCGGTGGATAAGACGGTTCTCAAGCTGTTCTCGGCTGGCAGTGTCAGAGGAGCAGGATCAGATCGCTGTGACCTGGATGTCGATGGGACCATGGTGGTCAGGACCATTGAAGTGTATGCGCAATGCCATTTATACGATCATATGTAAACGTTGCTGCAAAACCTATATTGGCCAAACAGGCAAACGACTTGGGGACAGATTCAGCCAGCACTTAAATGACATCGCTCAGCAAAAGTCCACACCAGTTGCCATACACTTCAATGGTTCTGACCACCATGGTCCCATCAACATCCAGGTCACTGCGATCCGATCCTGCTCCTCTGACACTGCCAGCCGAGAACAGCTTGAGAACCGTCTTATCCACCGCATGGGGTGTCTAAAACCAGCCGGTCTCAACACTTTTCACACCTTTGTCTGAGGTCACCCTTTCCTCTCTTGCTCTATTTTGACTCTTTCCACTCTTATCCTATTCTTCTATTTGTATGCCAATATACATTTGTCTTGATTTTTTATTTCATATTTATTTATCTGCCACTCATTCTGTCCTCTTCTATTTCTATTCCCCACTTTTATCACGTTTGGGTAGTTTATTGTTTGGTTTCGTTTTTTAGTTTCTTAGTATGTATTGTGTGAAAAGTTAAACGCCAAACCCGAGCCAACAAAAGGAATTTCCTAGACGATCTTGCAAAACAGGCAGAAGAGGCAGCACTGAGAAATGAACAAAGCACAGTATACAAAATAACTAAATTCATCAGCGGAAAACAAGGTGCAAACAATATTACATTAGTAAGAGATAAGCAAGGAAATCTCATCAAGACAGCAGAGGGACAGGAAACAAGATGGGCAGAGCACTTCAGAGAAACTCTGAACAAGGAAATACCAGAGACACAATTGAATGTTCCTGAGGCTGAAAACGATCTAGATGTAAATACAGACATTCCACGAAAAGAAGAAATCATCACAGCAATCAAAGGGTTAAAGAACGGTAAAGCTCCGGGCCATGATAACTTAAATGCATAGCTATTTAAGACAGACCCTGAGCTAGCAGCAGAACTATTAGAACCACTATTTGCACAAGTGTGGAAAAATGGGGACAACACCATCAGAGTGGAACAAAGGAATAATTGTCAAATTGCCCAAGAAGGGAGATCTTTCAGACTGCAATAATTGGAGAGGAATCACTCTTCTCTCAGTTCCCAGCAAAATACTAGGCAGGATAATTATACAGAGAATTTCAAAGGCAGTAGACTACAAACTGAGGAAAGAACAAGCAGGATTTAGAAAGAACAGAAGATGTGTAGACCATATATTCACTCTCAGGAACATTATAGAGCAGTGCTCAGAATGGCAAAGACAGCTTTACATAAATTTTGTTGATTTTGAAAAGGCTTTTGACAGCATACATAGGGACAGTTTATGGAAAATACTGAGGGCTTATGGAATTCCAAGCTGCATAGTGTCAATCATAAAAAGCCTCTATGCCAACTTTACGTGTAGTGTTGGGCAGAGCAACCTAACCTTCGAGGTGAAGACAGGAGTACGACAGGGATGCCCCTTATCAACCACTCTATTTTTAACTGTCATAGACTGGGTGATGCGCCAGACAACAGAGGGCAGTCCAAGAGGAATAAGATGGACTACATTTTCAACATTGGAAGATCTGGAATATGCAGATGACATTGCACTGCTGGCACATTCACATCAACACATCCAGGAAAAAACGGATAGACTTAATAAATTTAGCCAGCAGGTGGGCTTGAACATCAATTTAAAGAAGTCTGAGGTCATGAAGCTCAATGTGAGCAACCCTGAGCCCATATCAGTAAGGAATCAGCAACTGGTACAGACAGATACCTTCACATACCTAGGAAGCATAGTAACACCAGACGGTGGGGCAGGCAAAGACATCAACATCAGAATGAATAAGGCAAGAACAGCCTTCTTTAGCCTAAATAACATCTGGAAGTCCTCCCAATACAGCACAAGCACAAAATTAAGATTATACCAGAGTTGCTTGCTTTCTGTGCTTCTCTATGGTGCGGAATGCTGGAGAGTCAAAGAGAAGGAAATGTCAAAATTGTCCTCTTTTCACACAACATGCCTAAGAAAAATTCACCGAATCTTTTGGCCGAATACCATCACCAACCAAGATCTGCTTACTCGTAGCAAGCAAGAGGACATGCATACCATCATAGCTGGCAGACGCTGGAGCTGGGTTGGTCATGTCCTCAGAAGAGACCCCGATGCCATCACAAGAACAGCTATGCTTTGGACCCCTGAAGGAAAGCGAAAGAGAGGCCGACCAAAAACAACTTGGCGGAGGACTGTGGAGGCTGAGATGCAAAGAATGAACCAGAGTTGGGGCACTGTACGAAGGATGGCCACCGACCGTGCAAAGTGGAATCAATTTGTTGTTGCCCTACAAGACGCCACTAGGCGTGATGGCCACTGACTGCTTTGACGGTCGGTGGTTAAGGATCGAAGAAGAATGTATTGTGTACATTCGGCGGCAGAAGTCACTTCCTGTTCAGCCACGCGCTCATCAGCAGACAGCGATTTTGATAGGATTTCGGTGCCTTGCCTTCAGGGAAGTACCTAGGTTTTATTTTATTATTTTATTAAGTTCTTATGTGTCCTATCTAGCATTCACTTTCTTTCCTTTCCTGACGAAGGCCTTGTGGCCGTAACGTAGACTATTTTCTTTGTCTTTTTTCCTCGCAAGACGAATCACCTTTTTTCGATTTTTTTTCAAACCCATCCATAGCACATTCACATCAACACATCCAGGAAAAACGGATAGACTTAATAAGTTTAGCCAGCAGGTGGGCTTGAACATCAATTTAAAGAAGTCAGAGGTCATGACGCTCAATGTGAGCAACCCTGAGCCCATATCAGTAAGGAATCAGCAACTGGTACAGACAGACACCTTCACATACCTAGGATGCATAGTAACACCAGACGACGGAGCAAGCAAAGACATCAACAACAGAATGAACAAAGCAAGAACAGCCTTTTTTAGTCTAAACAACATCTAGAAGTCCTCTCAGTACAGCACAAGCACAAAATTAAGATTATGTCAGAGCTGTATGCTTTCTGTGCTTCTGTATGATGTGGAATGCTGGAGAGTTACAGAGAAGGAAATGTCAAAATTGTCCTCTTTTCACACAACATGCCTAAGAAAAATTCACCGAATCTTTTGGCCGAATACCATCACCAACCAAGATCTGCTTACTCGGAGCAAGCAAGAGGACATGCACACCATCATAGCTGGCAGACGCTGGAGCTGGGTTGGCCATGTCCTCAGAAGATACCCCGATGCCATCACAAGAACAGCTATGCTTTGGACCCCTGAAGGAAAACGAAAGAGAGGCCAACCAAAAACAACCTGGCGGAGGACTGTGGAGGCTGAGATGCAAAGAATGAACCAGAGCTGGGGCACTGTACGAAGGATGGCCGCCGACCGAGCAAAGTGGAATCAATTTGTTGTTGCCCTACAAGGCGCCACTAGGCGTGATGGCCACTGACTGCTTTGATGGTCGGTGGCTAAGTATCAAAGAAGAAGAAGAAAATACTGTAGCCATTACTTATTGCTGAACTGTTTTCATTCAGACAAAATAATTTAGCTATTACTTATAGCTGAGCTGTTTTCATTCAAACAAAATTATGTAGCTATTACTTATAGCTGACCTGTTTTCATTCAGACAAAATAATGTAGCTATTACTTATAGCTGAACAGTTTTCATTCAGACTAAATAATGTAGCCATTACTTATAGCTGAACTGTTTTCATTCAGACAAAATAATGTAGCTATTACTTATAGCTGAGCTGTTTTCATTCAAACAAAATTATGTAGCTATTACTTATAGCTGCACTGTTTTCATTCAGACAAAATAATGTAGCTATTACTTATAGCTAAACTGTTTTCATTCAGACTAAATAATGTAGCCATTACTTATAGCTGAACTATTTTCATTCAGACAAAATAATGTAGCTATTACTTATAGCTGAGCTGTTTTCGTTCAAACAAAATAATGTAGCTATTACTTATAGGAACCCAAAGATGCAGTAATAGAGAATGCAGTCAGCGACTCATAGCTTGACTGCTTGTGTCAGGGCCAGCGAACCAGAGCTGACCAAGACCCTACTCCACCTCCACGAGGTGGTCCTGGAAACAGGCTGCATCACTGCAGTCTGGCTGAGAGAGTAGGGATCGAAGAGGGAAGGCAAACCCGGTCTCAAAAAATGCCGTGCTAAAGTCGGATGTGCCGGCTGAAAGGCGCCGATATCACAGCTCTGCTGTAAACAGACACAACACAACCAACATCCTTTTCAGGACGAACGAGGAAGAAGGAAGAAGAAGAAGACTTATAGCTGCTCTGTTTTCATTCATGCAAAATAATTTAGCTATTACTTATAGTTGCAGTGTTTTTATTCAGTCAAAATAATGTAGCTATTACTTAAAGCTCACCCATGTGTTACTGGGGCCCGAAAGGGGAGCAAAGAATAGTAACACTTTTCCCTGCCATGCATGTCGTAGAAAGCGACTAAGGAGGGTTGGGCGTGGGGCTGGTTACCCCTTCCTGTAAAAAAATTAAACCACAAAAAACTTCAACAAATATGGACAAGTCAAATAAGGAAAATAAAACACAGCCATCCAAGACAGGGGAAGATCCTCTCGCAGGGAGGCGTATTATGCAACACAGAGAAAGCCGAAAGGAGTCTGTGTTGCTGACTAACCTTCTTTCTTCTAGGAGAACTTCCAGATTTGGCACCTGGAATGTTCGGACATTAAACGAACAAGGGAAAGTGGCACAAGTAGCAGCAGAAATGAGGGAATATAAAATCGAGGTTCTGGGAATGTGTGAAACAAAGTGGAAGGGGTAGACAGGAAGAAACTCATCACAGGTGAATTGGTGCTGTCCTCAGGACATGAAGACGAAAGTTCATACCACAGTGAAGTGGTAGCTCTTATGTTATCTAAAGAAGCACAGAAAGCACTCATTGAATGGGAAGCTGTTGGACCCAGAATAATAACAGCTATTTTTAAAACAGCTAAAAAGAAAATACATGTAAATGTCATCCAATGTTATGCATCAACTAATGATAAAGAAGAGTCTGTGAAAGAAGCATTTTATACTAGACTACAGGAAATTATGGATAAAGTAAAAAAGAAGAGACATCACAATTTTGATGGGTGACATGAATGCAAAGATAGGTACAGTCAACACCGGATTTGAAGAAGTCATGGGAAAACATGGGATTGGAATAATGAATGAAAATGGGGAACTATTCTCAAACTTTTGTGCTTCAAATCAACTGGCTATAGGAGGAAGCATGTTTCCACATAAGAGAATACACAAGGCAACATGGATATCACCAGACCATAGAACAGAAAATTAGATTGATCATTTATGCATAAACAAGAAGTTTAGATCATCATTGCAGGATGTAAAGGTATATAGAGGAGCAGATGTGGCATCAGATCACCATCTTCTGATAGCCAAAGTAAAAATTAAACTCAAGAGAACGAACGAACGAACGAACTTTATTTTCAAAGGGTTGAGAATTGGGCACGCAGGCCCGTCTAACATTCTGCCTTTCCTTTCGCTCACCTTTCATACCGTATCCTTTCAATAGCACATGTATTTTTAGCATTATTTAAGCATACAACATTATCGAGGTAAAATAATAACATACATTTGTAACATCCAGACATAATCAAATTTAAAGAGGGGGGGGGGGGGGGATTATTAATTAAAATACATTAACAAAAATTAATACCTTAAAAAAAAAAAAAATTTAAAAAAAATTATTAAAAAAATAAAAAATAAAAAATAACAAACACAATCTAAACCATTCATACAGTAAATAAGACATAATTTGAAACGTAATCAGATAATGGTGGCATATAATAAGAACTCCTGACATTTTGGAAATCTGCTGAATTAGCTGGGACTTCATGTGTTGTCAGCGCATGCGGAAAATGTTCTCACAGGTGAGCAACTTTGAGTCCCAAGCAGATACTGCCACAGGGAGTGAATTGTCGACGCCTCCACTACACGAGATCCAGTTTTATGACCTATGCTCCTTAGGGAGGTAAAAGGTATTGACTGATAGATGAGAATCGTACATATAGGCCCGTCTTGCATTTTGCCCTTCCTCTTACTCATCTTTATTGCTAGGTATCCAGACATTCTCCAACATACTTAAGGTATTAGTTCAACGGCGATGCAACATTATAAGTAGTATAAAAGCATACATTTACAGTATCTGATTACAATTAAGAAGTAAGGTATATTAAAATGAAAAACAAGATCATCAGACCCTCCATACAGTATATTAGATAATAATAATTCGAAACATAATCCCTTAGGGCGGCATATAATCCGCACTTATAATGTATTTGAACAGCCTACGATTATATGAGTAGGGACTGTGCATGTTTTTCAGGTCATGTGGAAGATTGTTCCAAAGATGAGCAGCTGAGTAAGCCAAGCTCTTCTTGTACAAATCTAGCCTCGGCTTAGGTACCTCTAACTGGTTTAAGCACTGACTACGTTTTTCATTGAATTTTAAAAGTGGCCACAGATACGTTGGAGCATTATGTGACAAGATTTTGTGAGCGAATTTAGCTTTGTTAAATAGGAAGCGCTTTCTAAGGAGTAATATTGTAAGATAGTTATATAGATCTATACAATGTGTTTGGTGTTTATCAGCAACTAGGCGCACTGCACGTTTTTGAAGTGCATGAAGCCTTATTGTGTTGGATATGGGAGAGATATGCAACAAGAACTAGACAAGTGCCAATGGAACAAGAGATGAGAAGAAGACGATGGCGATGGATAGGACACACACTGAGGAAACCTGTTGATAGCATTACAAGGCAGTCCTTGTTCTGGAACCCCCAGGGCAAGAGAGGCAGAGGTAGACCAAGAAGCACATGGAGAAGAGAGTTGGAAACAGAGGTGAAAATGATGAGGAGAACATGGAAAGAACTTAAGATGATGGCACGTGACAGGAGGACTTGGCATGTGTTTGTTGAAGGCCTATGCTCCTTTGGGAGTGGAGGGTTATGAAGAAGAAGAAGTTTAGATCATCATTGCAGGATGTAAAGGTATATAGAGGAGCAGATGTGGCATCAGATCACCACCTTCTGATAGCCAAAGTAAAAATTAAACTCAAGAGATATGCAACAATGCAAAATTATAGACAACAATTTAATGTAGGACATCTAAGAAATCAAGAAACAAGAGTCAAATTTGCGGTCACAGTATCCAACAAATGCTAAGTGCTCCAACAGCTGGAAGATGTAGAGAGTACAGAAGACTATTGGCAGCAAATCAAAACTGTATGGAATGAGACATGTGAAGAAATATTGGGGACGAGGGAACGACAACAAAAAGCATGGATAACAACAGAAACCATCAATAAGATAAAAGACAGAAAAAACAAGAAAGCAGATTTAAACACAAGCAAAACCAGAAGTTCTAAAGCCAAGGCTCAAGAAGTGTACACAGAAGCAAACAAAGAAGTAAAAAGAAGTATCAAAAGAGACAAGAGGAAGTATATTGAGGAGTTGGCAAGAGAGGCAGAAGATGCTGCAGCCAAAGGGAATATGAGAGAACTGTATAGCAGCACAAAGAAGCTAACAGGGAAATACAAGCAAACAAGTTGCCTCATTAAAAGACAAGAATGGAAAACTGCTCAGCAATATACAAGAGCAAATGAAGAGGTGGACAGAATATTTTGAGGACCTTCTCAACAGACCAGCTCCACAAAACCCCCCGGACATCCAGCCAGCAGAAGAAGAGCTACAAATTAACGGTGAAAGACCAACGAAGGAAGAAATAAAGAAAGCCATAAAGCTTCTAAGAGATGGAAAAGCGTCTGGACCTGATGGCATTCCAGCAGAGGCCATCAAAGCAGATATCGACACAGCTACAGAGATGTTATATAAATTACTTGGTAAAGTCTGGGAAAAGGAAGAGATACCAGCAGAATGGAAGGAAGGATATCTGGTTAAGTTGCCTAAGAAGGGAAATTTACAAGAGTGCACAAATTATAGAGGAATAATGTTACTATCAGTGCCAGGAAAAGTATTAAACAGGATTATCCTTGAGAGATTAAAAGAGTCCATAGACAAGAAACTGAGAGATGAACAAGCAGGTTTTCGACAAAACAGATCATGTACAGACCAGATAGCCACTTTGAGAATAATAGTTGAACAAAGTCTGGAATGGAATTCACCACTATACATCGGATTTGTGGACTACGAAAAGGCATTTGACAGTGTAGACAGATAATCACTTTGGAAATTGATGAGGCATTATGGAGTTCCCCTGAAGATCATTAATTTAATATAGAAAACAAATGAACACATGACATGCAGAGTTCTTCATGAAGGACAGCTTACAGAACCGTTTGGGATAAGAACAGGAGTGCGACACGGATGCCTCTTGTCTCCATTTCTTTTCTTACTAGCAATAGACTGGGTTATGAGATCATCGATAACAAACAACAGAAATGGAATCCAGTGGACTCTGACTAAGCAGTTGGATGATTTGGATTTTGCTGATGACTTAGCTCTTTTGTCCCATAACTGTAATCAGATGCAGGACAAATTTAAAACACTCGATGAGAGGTCACAGCAATTGGGTCTGAAAATACACAGTGAAAAGACAAAAATAATGAGAATAAATGCAGGAAATGATAACAGGGTTGAACTGGAAGAAACACCAATACAAGATGTAGAATCATACACATATCTTGGCAGTAATATAGACAAAGTTGGAGGGACAGACAGCGATATCAAAATAAGAATACAAAAGGCAAGAGGAGCTTTCATTGCATTGGGAAATATATGGAGATCATGAGAAATCGGATCCAACACGAAAATAAGAATCTTCAACTCAAATGTGAAGTCAGTCCTATTGTATGGCTCTGAGACATGGAGAACAACAAAGACAACAACCAAAAAGCTACAGACTTTCATAAATGGGTGCTTGCGTAGAATAGAAGGATTGAAATGGTATGACAAAGTTACCAACGTGGAACTGATGACAAGAACTAGACAAGTGCCAGTGGAACAAGAGATGAGAAGAAGACGATGGCGATGGATTGGACACACACTGAGAAGACCTGTTGATAGCATTTCAAGGCAGTCCTTGTTCTGGAACCCCCACGGCAAGAGAGGCAGAGGTAGACCAAGAAGCACATGGAGAAGAGAGCTGGAAACAGAGGTGAAAATGATGAAGAGAACGTGGAAAGAACTTGAGATGATGGCACGTTACAGGAGGACTTGGCATGTGTTTGTTGAAGACCTATGCTCCTTTTGGAGTGGAGGGTTATGAATGAATTAATTACTTAAAGCTGAACTGTTTTCATTCAGACAAAATTATGTAGCCATTACTTATAGATGAATTTTTTTCATTCAGACAAAATAATGTAGCTAATAGCTGAGCTGTTTTCATTCAGGCAAAATAATGTTGCTATTACTTGTAGCTGCAATGTTTTCATTCAGACAAAATAATGTAGCTATTACTTATATCTGAACTGTTTTCATTCAGACAAAATAATGTAGCTATTACTTATATCTCAATTGTTTTCATTCAGACTAAATAATGTAGCTATTACTTATAGCTGAGCTGTTTTCATTCAGACAAAATAATGTAGCTATTACTTATAGCTGAACTGTTTTCATTCAGACTAAATAATGTAGCTGTTACTTATAGCTGAGCTGTTTTCATTCAGGCAAAATAATGTTGCTATTACTTGTAGCTTCAATGTTTTCATTCAGGCAAAATAATGTTGCTATTAGTTGTAGCTGCAATGTTTTCATTCAGACAAAATAATGTAGCTATTACTTATAGCTGTGCTGTTTTCATTCAGACTAAACAATGTAGCTATTACTTATAGCTGAACTGTTTTCATTCAGACTTAAACAATGTAGCTATTAATTATAGCTGAGCTGTTTTCATTCAGACTAAATAATGTAGCTATTACTTATAGCTGAGCTGTTTTCATTCAGATTAAATAATGTAGCTATTAATTGTAGCTGAGCTGTTTTCATTCAGACTAAATAATGTAGCTATTACTTATAGCTGAGCTGTTTTCATTCAGACTAAATAATGTAGCTATTACTTATAGCTGAACTGTTTTTATTCAGATTAAATAATGTAGCTATTACTTATAGCTCAATTGTTTTCATTCAGACTAAATAATGTAGCTATTACTTATAGCTAAACTGTTTTCATTCAGACTAAACAATGTAGCTATTAATTGTAGCTGAGCTGTTTTCATTCAGACTAAATAATGTAGCTATTACTTATAGCTGAGCTGTTTTCATTCAGACTAAATAATGTAGCTATTACTTATGGCCGAACAGTTTTCATTCAGGCAAAAGAAATAACAACAATAACTTTAATGATAGGATGAATAACGAGAACACTTTTAATTTGGTGACAAATAACAAAATATGTAATCAGATAACATGTTCAGCTCCCCAAGGAGCAAAGGCCAATAAACTTATGCTAAGTCTTCCTGTCCGGTGCCAATAGCTTGAGGTCTTTCTATGTCTCCCTCATTCGTTTCATGTCTATTTCCAGTTTTCTTCTCCATGTGTTCTTAAGTCTTTCTCTCTTTTTTGATCATGTGACAAGTGACGGTACATGTAATCAGGTAACAAACAGCAACATAACATTTGATCATGTGACAAGCAACAGTACATGTAATTGGGTAACAAACAGCAACATAACATTTGATCATGTGACAAGTAACAATACATGTAATCAGGTAACAAACAGCAACATAACATTTGATCATGTGACAAGTAACAGTACATGTAATCGGGTAACAAACAGCAACATAACATTTGATCATGTGACAAGTAACAGTTAAGTTGGGATAAATTAGAGGATCATGCATGGATACACGAATGATAGCAGGTGTTCATTCAGGACATATTGTCAGTACACATAACAAAGCCGGTAGGTGAACAGGTCCACGGGAAAAACATGGTTGACATTTAATACATAAAGTCACTTCACAATAGTCCATCAAACATCAAAAGTACATGGCAATGGATAAGCGTAGTAGATTATCTCTGGTCCGTCAATAAGGTTCAAACGTTAGGCATCTTTAAGTGGCATATAGTATAATAATAATACAATCCTCTCATCTCCACTCAATTCTGGCCGTTGTACTAAAGGTTCGGTAATCCACGAAAACCAAAGTAATGCGGCAGAAGCAATCAGTGCAAACCAAATATTAGTTGCCTCATATCTCAAAGTTACTCGTAGTAAATTATGGTATGAACTTCTAGATACGTTTATGAACCATCTTGCACATAACGTGGCAGCCTCCGAGAATCAACAATGCCACAATATATATTTATAAATCACGCTCCATTATCCCGGAGCTCGAAAAATTACATCTCTCTCGGACGCAAACACAAAGACGGAAGCCCCGTTAATTAACACACTGAACCCCACGACATGTGACCGAAACGTCACTAGTTGACCGTCGCTCATCACGGATGAACGCCTCGTGCAAACCGTAGTTTGCCTACAGGCGAACACAATTCCTCACATAAAAATGGAAATGTGCTAGCGTGTAGTAGCATGCCTTACTATTTTGACTGCACCCCAAATCTATCCTTAACATATCACCCCCTTCGCGGTGTAAAAAAAACAAATTTATTTGTTTTTTTTTCAATTCAAATATTTCCTATGCGGAAATAGCGGCCAAAATTGATTATATCACAAATATTGGGCCACATCGAAAATAATCTAGTCGCAGTCAGTCTGCATAATGTAACTTATCATTAAATAACATGCTAGATGAATTTGTCATCAGTCATAAATAGTCATATGTCCATAAGTAACAAGTCATATACAGTCGATATTCCAATGATGTAACAAAAAAAATACCTAAATGTATGATCACTGTGAGTTTCCAATAAACCTATGAAAGAAATAGCATGCATATATGAAAATGGTATGAGATATATAAAATAAAAGAAAACAAAAAAAAATCCAAATCAAGAATTGAAAATGCATGAATAATAAAATATAATAAAAATAGAAGGTTATATCTCTAACTAACAATGCTGTCAAAAATTAAGCTTAAACGCAATTTAAACATGACCTGAATCCAAGAAGCAATGCGATATGACATTAATGCAGCTAAAGTACATGAATATCTCACAAAAAGAGAAAGAAGAGGAAAAAAATATATAGTACAAGAACGCAAGTGTAACTAATTAACACAATTATTACATTACTTACTTATTCTACTCTAAGTACCTTTTGTACGTTGGCAAGACAAGTAATGTCCAAATCAAACTTGCAATAATATAAGAATACTCCAAACTATCCGTGTCAGGACTAGATTTGTAGCATAATATAGCAATCTTAATTAATGTCAATGTGCATTCCAGAATAATAACATGATGTCGTAGTTGGAAATTGTACGTGTCTGCAAGTAGTATAACGCTGTTCAATGTACCACTAGTTAAAGTGAATAATGATTATCTCAAAGTCATGTAAATCACAAATGTTTATATGAATGGTTTGAAAATCCTCTTAGTGTTCATGTATTCATCGTCCTTTGTCATAATGACTAGTAGTGGATAAACACCATGGCTTCACATATGTATAATATAAAGTCAACTAACTAAGTCAATATGAATCTTCAAGTTCGAGTTGTGGGCATCTCGATAAAGCATCTGCGACCACATTTGCAGAACCTGGTATTGCCTCGATTTCATACTGAAAAGGTTGAAGCAGGATGGCGAAACGGGCTAGCTTTGGGTTCTTGTGATTCGCCTTCTTCAATGAGGAAAGGGATTTCTGGTCTGATTGTATGATGAAAGGGGCGCCCAACAAATACCGCTCCAGCTTGACTACCGCCCAGATAACAGCCAGCAACTCTCTTTCTATCACTGGGTACTTTCTTTCTGCATCATTGAGCTTTCTGGATATGTAGAGGGTTGGATGTAATCTTCCCTCGAACTCTTGCATCAGTGATGCGCCGATACCTTTTGAACTAGCATCTGTGCGGAGATAATAAGTCAGATTTGTATCTGGTAACCTCAAAATAGGTGGTACAGAAAAAATATTTTGAACATAATTTAACGCAGCCTGGCACTCTGGTGTCCAGTGCACGTGGTTTGGTAAGCCTTTTTTAAGCAAGGCAGAGAGGTCTGCAGTGATTGAAGACAAGTTTGGTATAAATTTACTATAATACTGAATCAAGCCGAGAAGACTACGAACTTGCTTCTTAGTAGTGGGCGCAGATAATTTTAGGATTTTGGAAACATTCTGTGGCACGGTCTGAAGAAAACCGTGACCCACCTTATGTCCCAAGAATGAAATTTCCTCAAAGGCAATAAAGATCTTTGAGGGCTTGGCTGTTAGGTGGTGGAGACGTAAAGTGTCCAGAAGAGAATGTAAACCTATGAAGTGCTCCTCCCAAGTGGAACTGAATAGACAGATGTCGTCTATATATGTGATTATATCGGACCGATGAGAGAGAATTTTTCTCATCATACGGACAAACGTTGCCGGGGCGTTCATAAGTCCGAATGGCATTACGTTCCACTGATAAAGACCCTGCTGTGTAGCAAAGGCAGTGAGTGGTTTAGCTCTGTCAGTCAAGGGAACTTGCCAGTATCCCTTGGTAAGGTCAATTTTAGTAAAGAAACGAGACTTGGCGAGACGAGACAAAAGATTTTCAAGTAGGGGTAAGGGTTCAGCATCGAAGACTGTGATGTTATTCAGCTTCCGGTAATCTACACAAAATCTGATATTTTTGTCTTTCTTACGAACGATGACCATAGGTGATGAGTAAGGGGCATTGGAAGGTTCTATAATTCATAAATTAAGCATTTGTTTTAATTCCTCTTCCACCTGGTGCTGGTAGTGAATAGGGATATGATAGGGGCGTAGACGAATTGGTCGATCATCTGTAAGGGTGATGTCATGCGAAATGACTGATGTACGCCCTGGGATGTCTGTGAGGACGTCTGGAAAGGATTCTAGAAGATTAGAGACTTGGGAATGTTGTTCAGAAGACAAAGCTGGACAAATAGCAATATACTTCCATGTCTCAGTCGATTGGAGAGGAAAGACGGGCAAGTTCATGGGAACATCAGGAAAAGCCGATTCTTCCTCCTGAATTACTGATAATGCAGAGTAGTGAGTACCAGGTCTAGGGTGGTCATCAACTGCTTGAAAGATGGCTTGAAGATGTTCTGGTCTAGTGTGGAATTCTTTAAGCATGTTTATGTGAAAGGTCTTCCTTTTCCCTTTTATCTCTAAAATGTAGTCAACATCAGAAATGCGTGACAACACTTTATATGGACCATTCAAAGCAATTAAAAGTCTAATTTCTTTCCTTGGAAGCAATACAAAAGCTTCATCGCCAGGCAATAGTTGACGTAATCGTCTGTTGCGATTTTGGAACTGGCGTGATCTTGCTTTAGCAGCCTCGGAAGAAGCTGTAGCCAGTTGGCATGCATCTATAATGTTACGCCGGAGGTTAACGACGTATTCATACGATGACTGGATGTCCTCAGTCATCTCTGAGTCTATGAGCAGGTCCTTAATAAGTGACATGGGACCTCGAGGTTGAGCTCCAAACACAAGCTTAAAAGGCGAGAAACCGGTCTGTTCATTCGCTACCTCACGGTATGCGAACAGCACGGCGGGTAAAACCCTGTCCCAATCTTGAGGATATTTCACTGTAACTTTGCCCAATAACTGATTTAACATCCGGTTAAGACGTTCCACCATGCCATTGCTCATCGCATGGTAAACACTACTGAGAGACCTGTCGATATTGAGGCGTTTCATAACAGCAGTCATAGTGTCAGATACAAATTGGGTACCTCGATCTGAAAGAAGTTTTCGAGGAAAACCAAGTCTAGAAAAAAATCAAGAAAAGGGCATCAGCAACGTCATTAGTGGTGATGTTCTTAAGAGGGATGGCCTCGGGCCATCGAGTGCACATGTCGATACATGTGAGCACATACCTGTGTCCTCTAGCGGACATAACAGGTAAAGGATCGATAATATCTACGGCCATTTTCTCAAAGGGGCGTACAGGTATATCACACGCCTGAATCGGGGCTGTATGATAGGCTCCTCTTGATTTTACCTCTTGACAAATAACGCAAGAGCGACAATATATGGAGGTGTCTCTGGAAATTCCCGGCCAAAAGAAAGAGGACAAAACTCTGGATCGCGTCCTAGAGTAGCCCATATGGCCAGCACAGTGCGAATCGTGTGCATGTTGTAGAATGTACAGACGAAGTTTTTGGGGAAACATCACCTGATGTCTGATTAAAAATGAATCTTTAAAATTCCTAACCAATACATCATTTTTAAGTGTGTACCACTGTTTTGGTGACAAACTATCATCAACGTAATCATTATCTTTGACTAATCTAAAGAATTTCTTCAAAGAGTTGTCTTCTCTTTGAAGTTTGATAAAGGATTGTTTGTCTATCTCAGAGTGAACGTGAAAATCGTCCTGAGTTCCAGGACCAGTATCATCATTTTCCTTTGGTGCCTTGGCCTGGGCACGCGTAGTAACTGCAGCAGCAGTTGATAAATTTTGACGTTCCCATTGAACAATTTCTTCGGGTGAGCAATCATTGCTGCCGTGTATTCGGCCAAGTGTGACATCCGCTATTGGATTCCTTAACAAACACACTTTAACCTTGCCTGTAAAAAATGGTGAGTGAATATCCACCACGGCTGTGGGATAAAATTCCACTGTACCGCCGAAAGTTACACATTTAGCAAAGTCACCCGTTGCATGAGACGGATGTACTAATGACTGTCTCACTCCGACAGTCGTGCAACCAGAATCACGGAGTACTGTAACTTGAGTGCCATTCAATAAACCTTTATGAAGCTGTAGTACTCCTGTGCCATCATGTGCTGATGAAGCAGTGACTGCTGGTAGCGGATGGCCACATTTTAATAAGGAAGTTACATTAGACTGGAATAGAGTTTGGCAATCTGGACACTGTGAAGCAGTATCAAAGTCAAACGAACAACATGAAGCTGAATAATTAACAACATTGTTGTCTTGCGCGTTCTCAGGTGTAGAAGCAGTATTTGCTGAGTTCGCATGGTAGTTCGAATTTGCATTATTTCTAGAGCGTGATCTATGTCTCTGATTGTAAAAAGAGTTATTTTGACTCCTGTCATTATTTCCTTGGTTCCTATTGTTGTTTCCTTGATTTCTATAGTCTTGTGACCTATTACGATGTGAATAATTTTGGTTATTGGGTCCCCAGTTATTCCAATTCTTATTATAGTTACCATAATTAACATTCTTTCTCTCTCCTGAGTTTTGTTGGAAATTTCCTCTGTTTTGGGGTGAGTAGTTTCTATATGGTTGTCTACCTCTATATGGTTGTGAGTTATTGAATTTGCTTGGTTTGAAATTCCCATCACAACTGTAGGATCTTTGTCTATAATTGTTGTGGTTCCAAGTTGTAGCTGCGGCAACAGGTAAAGCTTCCTTAATATTGTTGTTACTGACACAAACTCCCGGATGTGCATTACAATATTGCCTACATAATTCCTCCATTGAACTCAAACTTGACGGCTTTCTTTCCTGTAGATATTCTCGCAGTGGTCTGCTCACGGAAGACAAGACTTTGTCTCGCAATAACAAGTCCTTAAGGCCCTCATAATTCTCTTCAATGCCGGAAAGTTGTATCCATCTATTAAATGTTAGACGAGTTGCAGCTACAAACTGTGTAAAATCTTTACCCGTTTCAGGAATCATATGTTTGAACTTCATACGATAACCTTCAGCGTCTAACTGATGAAGTTTTAATAATAACGTTTTAGCAGCATCATAATTGCGTCTATTCGGCCCGTCCAATTGGCACAGAGCAGTTAAGGATTCACCACTCATGAAATCCATCAATCTTGTACACCAATGTGATCTATCAAGCTTATTTTCTTCACAAACATTTTCATAGCGTTGTAGGAAGGACGAAATATCGTCTATTTCTGGCTTAAACTCAGGCAAACGAAATTTAACAAAACCGCTATCGTGGTTGCTAGAGGAACCTCTACGTTCAGAGTCGTCATTTTGTCTACTCTGATGTTGGACTTTTTGTTCTTTAATACGTAAAGTCGCCATTTTTTCTTCATGTGCTAGCTTTCTCTCTTCTAATTCTTTTTCATGAGCAAGTTTCGTTGCTTCTGCAGCTTGTTGAATCTTTTTCTCCTCAAATTGTCTTTCCAACTTTTTTTCTTCTAATTCTTTTTCATGAGCAAGTTTCGTTGCTTCTGCAATCCTTTTGTTCTCTTCTGCAAGTAGCTCTGCTTTTCTGAGCTCTCGCTCTTCATACCGTGCATCTCTTTGTCTCTTATTCTCTAGGGCTTCTTGATTTTCTTTGGCATTGAATTCCGCTTTGGCAAAGTCCATTAATTCCTTCGCCTTGCAACCATATTCTTGGCCCATAGTAATAAATTCTTGATACTCCATTATTTACTTCTTCAGTATCTTACTATCAATATTATAAATTATGTAATAAATGTATCTCAATTAGTCCGCCAATACCAATTCACTAGCTTTGTGCTTTGCAATATTATCAATGCAAATAGATTCTTAATATTACTAAGCAATAATATCAGAATGTATCATGAAAAAACCAAAACACTGGTGAGAGAAAAAAAAATTAATGCACAAGAACAGAATTGATGGAACTAAACAAGAAGACAAGTACAAGTGACCAAGACAATGTAATAACAGCAGCAAGTAAAAGAAAAAGAATGCAAATGGGAAACTAAGAAAAAACAACAAATAGAACAGACTTACTGCTAAAAAAAACAGGACAGGACCTGTAACAATATATATATAAATGGAAACGAGTGATAGAAGGTTAGACTAGCATTACGAACAGAATGGTTGTCAACTAAGGAGAAGAAAAACAAAACCAGCACACAACAAGAACTGACAATTAGTAGGACGAAGCAACACAGCTGAACAATTTAGGTCACACTAAACAGGCAGTGAACCAAACGTCGGTGAGTAACCTCAGGCCGGAAATTTCACTGCTTGAGAAATGTAAGCAAAAGCTATAGAAATATCTGCTGAGCGGTCATTTTCCAATGACATGTGTCGTTAACAACAGATGTGTACAAAGATATAGAAACGAAGAAAACAAATAACATAGATATCAAAAAGGCTTACGCCACGGCAAAGATACAAGAGTGTATTAACAGGCACTTATCTTATCGTAATCCGATCAGATGCAAGTCCGGAAAAAGGTGTCAACACTGGAAAACGCTGTCCCTCAATACAAGTGAAGCACGGATAAAATGTAAATAGTACACGGTCTCAATCAGATGGGCATCATGAACTGTGTAAGTCTTGAAACGTTGTGTTGACTTGGTATAAAATAACTTGACATCGCCGTGGCATGACTTGAAACTTGAAAGAATCTTACAAAAGTTGTGGTGTAGACTGGAACACGAAATAAACTTGGAAACTGGTTGGCTTGAAATTGTAATCTTGAACGTTACAGCGAACAATAGGACATTGAAACTGGAACATTGGATATGCGCAGTGGCAGCGTTCGTTATCCAACTGGACCCGTTGATAATGACTGAGTTCACGAAGCGGTGTGTTCACAATAACACGCTGAACATGAGTGACGATCGAATATACAGATTAAATGTCAGCTGTAGATTTGCAAAGTATGAAGGTATACTTGCTTACGTGAATTTGAAAACCATGCCCTGATGAAAGTATCGATCCAAAACCATACTGGCTCACCAAATTATATGGTGTTACGTTGGGATAAATTAGAGGATCATGCATGGATACACGAATGATAGCAGGTGTTCATTAAGGACAAATATTGTCAGTACACATAACAAAGTCGGTAGGTGAACAGGTCTACGGGAAAAACATGGTTGACATTTAATACATAAAGTCACTTCACAATAGTCCATCAAACATCAAAAGTACATGGCAATGGATAAGCGTAGTAGATTATCTCTGGTCCGTCAATAAGGTTCAAACGTTAGGCATCTTTAAGTGGCATATAGTATAATAATAATACAATCCTCTCATCTCCACTCAATTCTGGCCGTTGTACTAAAGGTTCGGTAATCCACGAAAACCAAAGTAATGCGGCAGAAGCAATCAGTGCAAACCAAATATTAGTTGCCTCATATCTCAAAGTTACTCGTAGTAAATTATGGTATGAACTTCTAGATACGTTTATGAACCATCTTGCACATAACGTGGCAGCCTCCGAGAATCAACAATGCCACAATATATATTTATAAATCACGCTCCATTATCCCGGAGCTCGAAAAATTACATCTCTCTCGGACGCAAACACAAAGACGGAAGCCCCATTAATTAACACACTGAACCCCACGACATGTGACCGAAACGTCACTAGTTGACCGTCGCTCATCACGGATGAACGCCTCGTGCAAACCGTAGTTTGCCTACAGGCGAACACAATTCCTCACATAAAAATGGAAATGTGCTAGCGTGTAGTAGCATGCCTTACTATTTTGACTGCACCCCAAATCTATCCTTAACAGTAACAATACATGTAATCAGGTAACAAACAGCAACATAACATTTGGTCATGTGACAAGTAACGGTACATGTAATCAGGTAACAAACAGCAACATAACATTTGATCATGAGACAAGTAACAGTACATGTAATTAGGTAACAAACAGCAACATAACATTTGATCATGTGACAAGTAACAGTACATGTAATCAGGTAACTAACAGCAACATAACATTTGATCATGTGATGAGTAACATTACATGTAATCAGGTAACAAACAGTAACACAACATTTGATCATATGACATTCTTTCCCTCCCATCCAGTATGCCAGCCATTCTGTCACCGCAGTTAATCCACATCGTGTGTTTGTTTTAGTGGAGGAAGCTCAGGTACACGCCATACCTGACTACCTGCTTGGCGTGCTTGATGAAACAAGCATTATCATCATCACAGATTTCCACCAGCAGCTGAGCTATGAGCAAAAGCAGAGCATCAGACAATGTATGAGACCATACCAGTGAAATAGTCAGTGTCATACAATGCTTGAGACCATACCAGTGAAATAAATCAGCTGCCGTTACTTCTGAGATTATTGTAATGAAATATTCAAATGTCTTCAGTGCTTCAAGCTATCCCAGTTAAATTATAATTATCATAATCATTTCTCTTTATGCTTCCAATGGAGCATGTAGCTGCCACTGTAGCTGGTCCCCATGCAGGAAGTCTGCATCACGCATTTACATGCTTTTGTAGCAGTGATTTACCACATTCCATCAATTATTGACGCTATAAGTTAGTTGCTTATCCTTTACAGTACGTGGCAATCAACCCCAGCTTTTATTGGCTGTTTGTGATTTTTGTAGGCAATTTTTTTATTCAGTAGTTTGCCATTGCTTTCTGAACATACAGCGCTTATACCATTGTTAAAAATCCACACAAAGCGATCTGCTACCAAACCGCCTGCAGCAGGTTTCGAATCTGGTATATCTGGATTATGAAACTGCGTTCATATCCATTAGGCCACAGACGCCGACATTGATGCTATACCAATGACAAAATTAGCTTCCATCAATGATTGAGAAGGTCGTTGTTGTATGGAGCCACCACTATGGTTGGTCCCCTTGAGGGAAGCCTGCACCAAGCAGTCACATGTTCATGTAGATGTGGTTACTGTGGCAATTTGTATTACATTATGAGGTTGCCAGCCTCATGCATAATCTCATACTAGTCACCTTGTACAACCTGCCTGAGGTTGCAGAAGTCCTATTTTGTCTTTGTCTCTTCCGAGACCCCTGGGGCTACACTGGAAGTTTTTATCCTAAAGAAAAATACCACAACTGTTCCAGTGTCATTCATCACCTTTCATCTCTTCAAGAAGCGTAGGCCTTCAGTAAACTTATGTCAAGTCTTCCTGTCCTGTGCCATCTGCTCAAGGTCTCTTTATATTTTCTTCCTCCCCTTCATGTCTATCTCCAGTTCTCTTCTCCATGTGTTCCTTTGTCACCCTCTGCCTCTCTTACCATGTGGATTCCAAAACAAGGACCGCCTGGTAATGCTATCAATAAATTTTATCAGTGGATGCCCTGTCCATCTCCAGCATCTTCTTCTCGTCTCTTGTTCCACTGGCACTTGTCTGGTTCTTGTCATCTCCTGTTCCACTGAAACTTGTCTGGTTCTTGTCACCTCTTGTTCCACTGGCACTTGTCTGGTTCATGTCATCTCTTGTTCCACTGCCACTTGTCTGGTTCTTGTCACCTCTTGTTCCACTAGCACTTGTCTTTTTCTTGTCATCTCTTTTTCCGCTGGCACTTGTCTGGTTCTTGTCACCTCTTGTTCCACTGGCACTTGTCTGGCTCTTGTTCCACTAGCACTTGTCTGGTTCTTGTCATCTCTTGTTCCACTGGCTCTTGTCACCTCTTGTTTCACTGGCACTTGTCTGGCTCTTGTTCCACTAGCACTTGTCTGGTTCTTGTCATCTCTTTTTCCGCTGGCACTTGTCTGGTTCTTGTCACCTCTTGTTCCACTGGCACTTGTCTGGCTCTTGTTCCACTAGCACTTGTCTGGTTCTTGTCATCTCTTGTTCCACTGGCACTTGTCTGGTTCTTGTCATCTCTTGTTCCACTGGCACTTGTCTGGTTCTTGTCATCTCTTGTTCCACTGGCACTTGTCTGGTTCTTGTCATCTCTTGTTCCACTGGTACTTGTCTGGTTCTTGTCATCTCTTGTTCCACTGGCACTTGTCTGGTTCTTGTCATCTCTTGTTCCACTGGCACTTGTCTGGTTCTTGTCGCTTCTTGTTCCACTGGCACTTGTCTGGTTCTTGTCGTCTCTTGTTCCACTGGCACTTGTCTGGTTCTTGTCATCTCTTGTTCCACTGGCACTTGCCTGGTTCTTCTCACCTCTTTTTCCACTGGCACTTGCCTGGTTCTTGTCATTATTTCCACATTAGTGACCTTTTAGCCCACATAAGCACCCATGTATGAAACTTGTTGGTTGTTGTTTTCGTTGTTTTTCCTGTTTCTGGGCATTACTATAGGACTGTTAGCAATTTGAATTGAATATGCATTCTAGTATGACAGTATCAAATTCCTTGAATGTTTAAAGTTGCGCCAGTGAAGGTACCAACTTCCATCAATTTTTCCAGAATATCTGTATGAAGAATTAACTTTCTGAAATGTCTGAGACTATCCCATTAAAAAAATATCAAATGCTATCAATGTTTTTGATTATTCTTGTGGAAAAATTAACTTCCATTAATGTTTGAGAGCATCCAACTGGCTAAGCGGTTAGAGCAATTTCCTCTCACAATGCAGTTACCGAGTTCCAAGATTGAAACCTGGTAGCGTCATGCATCAGTATACAAAACTGTAAATGGGTACCTGACCCTGCTTTTGAGCTGGGGAAAGCAAAGGCAGTGAGGTAGGAAACTGGTCATCCTACATTATAAAAATCTGGACCTAGTTTGGTGAAGTCTCTAACATTTCACTCCCCTAAGGCAGTATTTGCTTCGGGACTACCTTTACCTTTGTAATGATTGAGGCTATTCTAGTGATCACCTGTACTAATATTTAAACCTGTCCCCTTGACAATTTGAACTTTGGTGGGTGTCGTGAAACATTCTAAATCCACATATATAAATTAAAAGGTAAATGTAAAGCCTAACAAATAAATTCAATAAAAGGAAAGAAGAATGGTAAAGAACAGTGCTGTCACAATGACTGTACTCGAAATCCCCCTTGTTTTCTACTTCGTCTGCAAATTGTAACGTTTCACGTTGATAGTAAAAGCCTACTGCATCAATACACGCGTTTCCACAACACAATAAAACGTGTACTGCCTTTCTAAGAAAAACCTTGGGATACGCAAGCTGATTAATGACCTAAATTAATACTAACATTAATTACACTACGTTAACATAAACGGAAAGACAGATGAACTTAGGATAGAGAAAGGGAGGGCTGAAAGCCGGAACGCATGCAGCGCTAACACGCGTCTCGCGATATGCAATTGGTGCCACCCTCCCCGCGTAAGGCCACAAGCACAAATTTTTTTTCAAATAGACCGTGATAAAAAACACTACCCATACGAGAGTTAGGTTTAAAAACCTGTAAAACGCTTATTATCAGCTTATATTTTTCTAAATAAAAGCCTGAGACAGCGGCAGGTCGGATTTTGTGCCATATTCATTGCCAGTCAACGTAATTGTGTATTATTTCCATAAATTGTGGTAAGCTTGAAATATTCAATATCTTTTTAATGAAAATTGAATGTAAATTGATAATTTATGTCTGTATATGTGTGTGGTAAATGTAAAGTGGATTCCTCAGCAAGAGAGAGGCTGGTAAGAAAACGAAGATGGCTGTATACCGCTCCACCTATGTCCCAGTCTTGACATACGGATGCGAGTCATGGGCAATGACTACAATCCATAAAAGCCAGATCCAAACCTCAGAAATGAGGTATCTGAGGAAGGTGGTTGAAGTAACAAGAAGAGACATGGTACGCAACCAGACGATACGTCAAGGCCTTAAATCCTACCCCCTGCAGACCCAAGTAGAACAGTCCCAATTAAGATGGTTTGGCCATGTCTGCAGAATGGGAGAAGATCGGATACCACGACAAGCATGGGAAACAAAGAGCCAAGGATCCAGACTCCGAGGACGACCCAGAGTCCGCTGGGAGGACAACATTAGACAATCTTTGAAGGATCGAGGACTTGAATGGAACCAGGCCAGGAGGAAGACAGCCGATAGGATAGTCTGGCGCTCTCTCTTCCAAACCTCTACACCTCACGGTAGAAGGGGAACGACTAAGTAAGTAAGTAAGTAAGTATATGTGTGTGGTTCAGTAGCGAACATGAGGCAAGGCCTAAATATTGCTCCAGCCTGAACAGAAGGTGTCGGAGAAAAGTAAAACTGCATGGAATTGCCAAACAGTACACTGACACCTATCTTATTGACTAGAACGAACTAATGCTGGAATTGCAGAGGCGTGGTGACCATTAGGGAGGAGTATACTGGTGGAAATTGTTTCAGATGAAGCTGGCAGTTGGCCTGCCGCTCTGAACTCAGTGTTTGTTATGTATTGTGTTCAGTCTGGAAATAGATTATAGATTAGTTCTGAAATAGGAGGTACAACCTTCTTGTTTCAGGGACCGTGGTCCTATGTTATTGAGCAGCACCTGGTCTGAGCTTTGCTGAATCTAGAGGCTGACAGCATACTCCTGGGTCCAGATATCGACCAGTGAGGTGTCTCCAGAACACAGGGAAGCTATCGAGCAGAGGAGTCTTTTCCTGCCGCCATCACGAAAGATAAGCTTCTGTGGCCAGAGGAGCTCAACATTATGTGTCCCCCTCTAAAATTGACATTATAGTAAAACAGAGGGACAATACCTTGTTTAAATTGATAGGAACTTTTCCCCTTATTATTTCCAAGATAAACAAACACTTGAAGTCATGATGACAAATAACAACATAGCTTGAAAAACAAAATCAGTATTACCTCATAGTACTACTACACAACTGACACACATAGGATAATACTATTACAATATGTCACTACAAGGTTCATATTTATAAATTATGTACATATAAATTGTGATTACAATTGATTGTGATTCCTGGTTCACTGTGTAGTTGAATCAGGATATATATTAGTGAAAGTAATTAATACATATATATTTGAAACTTTACCAGTGACTCATTTAAGATAGTCTTATAGAGTGTTAAATGTGTGTGAGTGTCACAGTGTTGTCAAGTGTGGTGGAATAAATTAAATTGTTTATCTGTCTGTTGTTGTTGTGACTTACACTTCATCATTTACATAACCCTAGACATTCAACGTAGTCATCACAATATTCCAGAATAATTCTGACTGAGGTATAAATGTGGTAGCAAGTAAGGTTATCTGTAAAACACTACACCTATTAGATACAGATACCTTCACAGCTGATCTCAGTCAATACACTAAGTCCCCTATAAGTATTTATATCATCCCACTTTACCACAGTGGGTCAGCTTCATCATCATCATTTCTCTTTTTTCTCCCTATGTAGCAGGAGCCACCACTGCAGGTAGCCTCATTCAGGATGCCTGCACCACAGCATTCACATGCTCTTGCAACAGGGGTTTCTGTAGCAATATGTTGTGCATGATGAGGTTGCTAGACACAACCTCATGACATGCCGGATAAAGCAGTAGACATATTTTCTTTCACTCCCCCCAGAAACACAGGACGGTAGAATTGTCAAATTTTATCCATTTTTTTTAAACCTTTACTGACGCTCTACAACTTTTAACAGTTTTTTTTTATTTTCATTCCTAGTAAAAATAATAATCTAATTCCTCATTAAAAATGTCAACATTCATCGATTTTTGACACTGTCACATTAAAATAATTAACTTTGTAACACAGAAAAGTAGAAATGTATAAAAACTGCTTTGTGACCTGTAAAGATAAAACACCTCCAGGATTTACCCATTGGAGTCTGTGGGGAGAGGGGGGAAGGGGGGGGGGGTGGTGTTGAAATCCGCATGTGCCCTATCAGAACTGAGTAAGCCTGTTAAACAGACTTCAGTTTCAGACCAACCGTGGGAATATCCATATGTCTGTGGTAGGAAATTCACCACAGAAGGAGGCATAAGAATTCACGGATGAAAAAAAGGCATGTCAGTAGATCAGCAGTGCATGGTTTCTGCTGATAAGATGCAAAATATCCTCAGATGGGATTCAGTCCATTGCACAGAGAGTATTAAATTTGATCTGACTGTACAACAAAATCTTTACTTTCAAAATTGCCTCAGATTGGCATAATGGATAAAACCAGGAGTCATGGGGTAGTTTAGTAATTGTGAACAAGGTCCAGCGAGTTCAGCTTCCAGTGTAAACTAAAAAAACAAAAAGGAACAACAGGAGGAGGACACTTAGGATTTGGGATGTTATGACCTAAGTGTAGCCCCCCCCTCCCAGAAAATAAACGAGCTGAAATGCTTGTCAGCCACATGCTGACTACTTCTAACAATCAAATTACCGCTGGTTGTAATGCTTAGTATAGAATTTGTTATTACTAAAGTTATCATTTATTGGTTTATTTCAATGGTTTATTCAAGAGATTATTGTTGAAACATTGTGCATTTCTGCTATAGCTCATTTTGGCTTCTTTTAATAAAATTTATTTTGTTTAATTTCTTTGTTTTAGGAATGCTGATAATAAAGATAGTGAAAACAATGATGAAAGGGATAATGAGAATGATTATCTTGATGATGATAGATATTATGATGACAGATGAGATGATTAACGTTGCAAGCCATATAATTATACATTATACAGTCATACCATGCTTTTCAGCGCTTCGCTAATACGGCGCTTTTCAATTATATTCATGTTCATAACTTTTGCCACTTGCCTTGCTTATTCGGCAATTTTCGACATAACATACTCGACAGCTGAGAAAGAGATGCGAGTGCGCCATTTTATTCTCATTTGTTCAGAACATCTGTCGTTCAGTCAAAGCCTCAAGTTTAACACACACACACCCCTTCCTCCTTTTTTTTTTATAAAATTGATTTTGTTCATAACTCCGCCTAGGCCGGTCCTAAGCCCGGCTGAAAAAGGAGGAGGGCGGCCTGCATGGAGGCCGTAAGGAGGCAGCCCCTCCACCATGCAAAGGCACAACAGACCAATCACCTGTTTGCTTTAAACTTTTGATTACGAGAACTACAAGAAAGAAAACCGAACTGATTCTAAAGGCGACGAACTGGAACGGACTACGGACTACGACTTATGGAATTTGGAACACAAGAAGTATAAATGGGAAAGAAGAGGAGCTGGTGGAAGAGATGAGGAAAGCAAAACTAGAAATCCTGGCTATAACAGAAACAAAGAAAAAGAGACATGGAATCATGTATCTCGATGGCAACACGCTGCTCTACAGTGGTGTCCCCACATCTGAAAGAGCTAAAGGGGGCGTGGGTTGCATTGTGGCCAAAAATCAAAAAGATAGTATCAAGGGATGGAACTTTGTCTCGGAGCGCATTATGGTTGTAAAACTAAAAGAAGGAGAAACCATAGTCAACCTGATCATAGTGTATGGGCCAAATGAGGATGAGAGAGCAGAGGTCAAGGAGGAATTCTTCAAGCTGTTTCAATTGACAGTAGATGACTGGCTAGATGAAATTATCATGCTCGGAGATTTCAATGCCAGAGTTGGAAATGACCATGTTAGATGGGGTGGAGTTATCGGAAGATATGGAAAAGATACTCTCAGTGACAATGGAAAGCGACTCCCTTAGATTCTGCAGTGAGCAGAATCTGATCATTACAAACACAAAGTTCCCCCATAAGCGCATACATGCATACACTAGATGTGAACCAACAAAGAATGAGAAGTCAGTGATCGACTATGCCGTTGTTAGGAGGAGCTCATTCAAATATGTCCGGGATGCTAGAGTCTGGAAGGGGCCAGAGATTGGAAGTGATCACTACCTGCTAACAACCAAAAGAACAACTGAAAGAGTTGCTCAGCCTAGGAACTGCCCAACATCACGCAAGAAACTAAGTAAACGAACGGGAGAAATGAGCATTACGACCTACAAGCTGAGAGAGCCAGAAATTAAGTCCAGATATCAGGGGCTTTTTGCTGCAGCGGTGAGCAACACAGAACAACAACCTGATGACTTGGAAACCCTCTAGATTAAATTCAAGGACATCATAAAGACAGCTGCTGCAGAAGCAAGTGGTGAAGTCCAACTTGGGAACAAGAGAAAGAGGACACCTTGGTGGACAGAGGTAGTCAAAGAGAAAATAAGAGAGAAGAAAATGGCATGGAAACAATACTTAGGAGCTAAAAACACAACAGGACAAATGGAGAAATATAGAGAATATGTGACACTCAGAACAGAAGCAAAGAACAAGGTGCTAGCAGCAAAACAGAAATCCTGGAAAGAATTTGGAGAAAAGCTAGAAAAAGATGCGCATGAAAACTAGAAATTGTTCTATAAGACCCTGAAGAACATGAGGAAGGAAAAACAATGCTCTTTCAAATTTATAAAGGACAAACAAAGCAAATTGTTTACTGCCCCGAAGGAAGTAATGGAAAGAATATTTCTCAGAACTCCTGGATGGTGAGCATGGTGAAGCATCAGAAATGATAACCACTAGCACAGAAGAGAAAACTAATGATGGTGAAGATGACATAAAGATGGAAGAACTGAAGGCAGCACTGGAGAAAATCAAGATGGGCAAAGCAGTAGGGCACAATGGTATAACACCAGAAATGGTTAAGTACATGGGAGCATCAGGCAAACTCTTAAGGGTCCTACATGCAGTGTGGTGCAACAAGACCATACCAAAGGATTGGGAGATTGCCATCATAACACCAATTTTCAAAAAGGGTGATAATCGACAGTGTGGAAACCATAGAAGCATATCCCTTCTCAGTGTCCCTGGTAAAATCTACTCTAGAATCCTAGAGCAGAGACTCCGACGCCTAGCTGAGCCACAATTGGATGAGGTATATATGTATATTGTAGCATTGTGCATAGCTGGGGGTCCTTTAAGGATGACTCCAGATATGCCTCCATGCATAATAGGCCTGGTAAACCCACAATGTCAATCAAATTGCTGCATAAACCATCAGTTTAGGAGAACATAAGTACTTAGGTACCATCTTCCTGCATGGAGGCAACTGCTGTGGTAACCACATTTTCCATAAGGAGTACAAAAGGGAAGGAAGGAGTAACCTTGTCCCCAGCTACAAGTTAATACACATGAGTATTCAAGTCCAACACAAGACATTTAAGCTAAATAGCAACAAGTGTATAAAACAATGACTTGGAAAGTATTTCATTCATATAAATATTCCATTGGCTCTTTTTATCTTCCAAGCTGCTGAATTTGGTCCAATGGGGACCCAGAAATTGTATATGCCACTTCTAGCAGCTAGTTGTTATTATGCTTTTCCTATGATAAACAAAACCATTAAATTCTCAGAACCATGTTTTATGTTATTGATTTTCTTATATATATATTACGGGAAGAAGTGGAAGAGGCTATATGTTCGATGAAAGGAGGGAAATCACCGGGTGTGGATAATATCCCAGCAGAGCTCTTGAAATATGGAGGACCAGATATAGTAAAAATCATGACAACAATTTGCCAGAAGATATGGAGTACAAAAAAATGGCCAAAAGAATGGACGCAGTCATTAGTAATACCGCTTCCAAAGAAAGGAAATCTAAAAATGTGCAAGAACTACAGAACCATTAGCCTTATTAGTCATCCAAGTAAGGTAATGTTAAGAATACTTTTGAACAGAATAAAACAGAAATCAGAAGAAATCTTGTCAGAGGAACAGGCTGGCTTTAGACCAAAAAGAAGTACCTCAGAACAAATCTTCAATATTAGATTACTTATCGAAAAACATCTCCAACATCAACACGATTTATACCATAATTTCATCGATTTCACAAAAGCCTTCGATCGAGTCTGGCATGAAGGCTTATGGCAAGTAATGAGAAAATTCAATTTTGATACCAACATCATAGATATCATTGAAGCACTATACAAGGACGCAAGCAGTGCTGTTTTTGTAAGCAACGACATTGGAGAATTTTTCAAAACAACTGTAGGAGTTCGCCAAGGATGTATCCTGTCACCAGTGCTCTTTAATATATATCTAGAACATATTATGCAGGAGGCTCTCTACTATTATAAATCAACCATATCGATTGGAGGCCGACCTCTGTGCAACCTACGTTTTGCTGATGATATTGATCTGATAGCTGGATCAGAATCAGAACTTCAAGACCTTACCTCTAGACTGGAGAAAGTAACAAGAACGTATGGGATGGAAATTAATATAGAAAAAAGCAAGATATTGGTGAATAGCCATAAGAAACATGTTCCGACCAACATTACGTTAAATGGGCAAATGTTAGAAGAAGTTAACACCTTTAAATATCTCGGGTCCACTATATGTAGTGATGGAAGATCAATTAAAGAAATCAAGACAAGACTTGAGATGGCCTCAGCTGCCATGGCAAGGTTGAATGTGATATGGAAAAGTAACATCAGTTTTCCTGTGAAGATCAAATTATACAAATCACTTGTATTATCTATTCTCTTGTATGGGTGTGAGGGCTGGACACTCACTGCAGATACGGAGCGAAGGATTCAGGCTTTCGAGCATAAATGTTATAGAAGCATTTTGCGCATTTGCTATAAAGAGCACAAAACAAATGTCTATGTTAGAGAGAAGATAAACACCTATGCAGGCCACCAAGAACCACTTTTGTCAATAGTGAAACGTCGAAAGCTTGCCTGGTTTGGGCATGTAACTCGTCATGACTCCCTTTCGAAAACGATCCTTCAGGGAACAGTCGAAGGTAAACGGAGAAGAGAAAGGAAGAGAAAATCCTGGGCTGATAACATCAAAGAATGGGCAGGACACGGTTTTTCCACACTTGTACGCATTGTTGAGGATAGAGAGCAGTGGAGGACCCTGTCTGCTGATGCTTCCACCATGGCACCCCTACGACCCATGACGGATTACGGGCTGAGATGATGATGATATATATATATATATATATATATATATATATATATATATATATATATATATATATATATATATATATATATATGGTCCAGTGCGGATTCCGAGCAAACCGAAGTACTCAAGACCTAAACTTCACACTTAGACAGCTGAGTGAAAAGGCCCTTGAGTATAAGAGTGAGATCCATCTTTGTTTCATACATCTGGAAAAGGCGTTTGACAGGGTCCCCTGGAGCAAACTTTGGGACTGTTTGGCAAGGAAGAACATTCCAGCACCTCTGATTCATGCTATACAGAGCTTCTACAAGTCTTGCAGAAATTATGTGAGGACAGCAAACCATAAGTCAGAAGAGTTCAGGACCAACACTGGTGTAAGACAAGGTGATATCCTGTCACCTTATCTTTTCATACTCCTCATGGACGATGTCATCAAGGCATGTAAGGAGAGAACAAGAAAGTATTCAGTGGGGTACTGGAAGATAAGACAGGTCTGTATTTCAGAGCTGGCATTTGCTGATGATGTTGCCCTGATTGCTAAATCAGAAGCACATCTCCAAGCCAACTTGCAAGTCTGGAAGGAAGAGCTGGAGAAGAGAGGGATGGTCATAAGTAGCTCTAAAACAAAATCCATGGTTGATACCGCCGATGTGATTCCTTCAGTTGATAAAGTTAGTGTTAAAGATATTGTGTGGTTCAGTGATAAAGACGAAATGGGTTCTCCTTATAGGCCACGCCCACTCGGGGCTATTTATAAATATGTTACTACTGTCACTGTGCCTAGACGGTTCGAAGTAAGTGTGTACTGGTACATTCATCCATCACAGTGACACACATAGGATTCATGGATCGTAGAACTACCGTTGACGTTTCATGAACAGTTTATTCACGTATCAACATAGACGACGACATAGACGGAATACAGCATAAAGTACAAAAACATCGGATAAATCAATTCATAAAGCTCCGACACTCCACAGAGCTCAATCACAGCGCCTAGTGGCGCACACCTCATATAAATGCACATCAACCATGTTGCTTAAAGGACTGCGTTCACCGCAGTTATAAATACGGCCTCATAAATATGGCCTCATCCAGAAAGACTGCTCACATCGCAGTACTATTAAATTCATCAAAATACTGGCCTTATCATACTTTCTCCACAGAGATCAATTATAGCAGAATGGTGCACTTCTCATAGAAGATGACCATAACGATTTTCCTCAAAAGACTACATCTCCCCTTCTCCACAAAGGCTGCTCCACGGCAGTTGAATAATCATCGTCAGCGCTATCTCTTCCTAGAGCCCAATTATAGCATAGTGGTGTACTTCTTATAAAAGATGCACATCCACAATATTCCTTAAAGGACTGCGTACACAGCAGTCTGCAGTAATATAACCTGCACAAAATATGGCCTAATCTCCTTCACACAAAAATGTCTATGGCCTACAAAGTAATGTCTTTACCTCTCAGACTCTCCATAGCGCCTAATTGTAGACTAGTGGTGCACTTCTCATAGAACGTGCACAATAACAATATCTCAAAGTACGTCTATCTTCACATAAAGCTGCTCCACGGCAGTATAATAATCATCATCAGCGCTATCTCTTAGAGCTCAATTATAAATAGTGGTGCACTTCTCATAGAACGTGCACAGTACAAACTCTCTCCATAAGCTGCATCCACTACAGTTATAGATATCAAAGTAGATTCATCACAAAATCTAACACATGGAAGAACATTCAATACAGGAAAGAATATTCAATACAGGCCTGTCCAAAAATTCTCCACCGAGACACACATTGAAAAAACACTATAAAACTCTTCACCGAACACTGGTCGGGAACACACACTTTGAGAAAACCCAGGGTCGACTACCTCGGTCGAACACCTAGAACATGACTGCCAGGAAAACATATTTCCCGCCCAGTCACGAGACTTCGCTGTTCAACACAACTCAGTCAATTCACGGCCTAGCCGCGAGAACTATTCACAGCTCTACAATACAGAACAGCGCTCACTGTAGTGGGTTTGATGGTATTGTATGATGGTGATATTACTAAATGTAATGTATGAGGCCAGCTGTGAAGGCTCCTGAGATAAAATGTAGTTGTGAATTGTCAGAAGGCCTTTCTTGCTACCACTACGACCTCACACTCAATTTTTTTTCTTAATGAATGTAGCTATGTAAAATGTCTAGGGTAATGATATGTAATGTGGTGTGATAGTTATAGATACACCCACAGATATTTAAGCAGACTAATAATATTTAACAAATATTATAATACACTGAACTAACTCAAGAGTGTAAAATTTTTGATAGAATTATATTACATTTATTTTGTTCTGGATCAAGTTTTATGTTGACCAGAACTTTTTTAAATAAGATTTAAAAATTATGAAAGAAATGCATGGAATGTTACATAATAAATGCAAAAGTGTACATATATAAGTACTAGACTAGTTAGTTTTATTAAAATGTTCTAGTAGTCATCTACTTGGGAGGATAGTTAATGCTTGTGCTGTTGGGGTGGCCTCATCACACCTGTCTATATTGACTACACAGTGTCCAGTAAATTGCAGGAATTTTATGGGGTATTAGTAACTAAAAGGCGTTGGTGAACTTCCAGCAGACCAGAGGCTCACTCAACTTGCATATGTAGCTCTGGTGCTGAAATCTGGTGGTCCCACCTCTCCGTGCTGGCGGGCAATAATAGTGGTCTCTGTCACAACGTACTGCACAGATACACTCGAGTAAAATCACCAACTGAATGGACACCGCCTTGTTGACAACTGAAACTCACAGCTCTGCAATCAAAGTATTGGCTATGTGTCAAAATTCTATTCTCTACCCACGTCTGGACACAACACGGACACAACAACCACATCATACAGACAGGTCAGATCTCTCTGACCAAACAGCACATTTACCATGGTGGTTTTACATCAGATAGGTCCTCCCAGACTATAGATTCTGAAAAATATTTATTAGTTTCCTTCCCTAAAAGTGGATAGGTAATATGTTTCATTATTCTCAACACTTGATCTGTCTTTCCTAACCCTTGCTGGAGTTTATGTATATTGTTGGTCCCTAGACCCTGACTTGGGCGGGGGGTCTAGAGCAAATCCCTACTTGTTTGTAAGGCTAGATTATGATATGGCAGTATCAAATCACTCGAACATTAAACAATATTCAAAATATACAAAGAAATAATTTCAATCTTACCAGATTATGAATAAAGAACACAGAAATGCTAGCAAAACTCAGCTGAGCTGCTGGCTATAGTATGGCGTCCCTGAACTTATTTCACTTTCTTTCATTTGGAAATCACCACACTTTAAAATACTGTGTCTATCATCGAACAACTATTGAAGAATGGCCCCACTTGCGCGTCTGAGCGCCGATAAAATGATTGTCTGTGGCCAATCACTGTCTAGGTTTATTTCAAATTCAAATTTCCTACCCTAAAGTCATTTCAGTCATGCTTCAGTCAAGTATGGATGTTTATCTGTTAGTCTGTCCGTCTCTACTGTTTTTTTTTCAAAAACGTACTTGATTTTTGAACCAACCTTTCTCTCCCCTCCAAAATTTTGTCGTTAAAAGTTATATTTAGACACAGCTCCCACCAATGTCCCTTCGCTTCCCTACCAAGTAGATTTGAACACCTGCGTCTCAAGGTCGTGTTTTTTTGTGCAAATAGCGACACTTTTTATTCCATACAGTCTGTCGCTGCTGTGAACAACACTGTCTTTTGTCATTATCTTCAATATTATCTATCCGTCTGTAAAATTAAGAACATATTAGTTCACTGCTCAGAATGGGCCATCCGGCCAGCTAATTTTTATATTCCTAACATTAATATTACGAAAAAGTTACTTTTTAATTTTTGTAATATTCCAAACATCTGCGTTCTGCCGCTGAATTCAAATCAAAGGCTTGGTATCGCAAAAGCGACCAATAAATGACTGTGGCGTAACATATCCAAGGTCCCTTCTGTCGAGTTCCTTACTTTATGTCAACTTGGGAAACGTGACTTTTCTCCGTTTCCCCCCCAATTGCGTCTCCTTAGCCTTTCTAGTCTCACGCAATCTTTCCAGTCATATTTTTTCCTTTTTATCCGCCGTTCCCCTCCTGTCTAGCAAGTCAATTTTTATGGAGGGTGATGACCCGCGGTCTGGGCGATCATGTACTATCAGCAGCCTACGCATTATGTTTTTATCCTTACATGTTATCTTTGGAGGTATTTTACCGTTGTATCTCTGTCAATTTCACTACACATCTCCCCACTTGAAAACATGCCTATGGCAAGTTCCAAAACCAGCGATACACATAGGTAAAATTACTCCTCACGTCTGCCACTACTCTAATTTTGATCACAGGGGTGCCGACTGAGGAAATCTGCACCGACATTTAATTTACGGCTTGCATAAACGACTGGTTTCAGTTCCCCATCAGGTGAAGATGATCTTTGCAACAAAGCCCCTCCTAGTCCTACATTACTTGCATCGGTTCTTAAGACAAAGTCCTGTGTCAAATCAGGCAGTTTGAGAATAGGCTTGCTAGTGAGTTTTTCCTTTAACTCTTGGAACGCTAGTTCACATTGTGCAGTCCAAATAATTTTATCTGGAAGTCCCTTGCGAGTCAGATCAGTCAGAGGAGCACAAATAGCGTTAAAATTCTTGATGTATTTCTGATAAAATCCGCATAACGACACAAATGATCGCACGTCCTTTTTTGTTTGCGGCCTAGGTGCTCTCTGCAGTTTTTCCAAGTTCTTAGGATCAGGGGTCATATTACCCTGATATACAGTGTGTCCCAAGAATTCCAACTCTTTGCATCCAATACAACATTTTGTTGGCCTAGCAGTTAAGTTCGCCTCCCGAAGTCTATCAAACAACATCTCCAGAGCTTCAATGTGTTCTTCAAATGTCTCTGTGGCGACGAGAATATCATCCATGAAATTCGTGATACATGGGTTATTCAGGGGATCCAACAATTTGCGCATCATCCTTGAAAACACACTCGGAGCATTTTTCAGTCCGAATGGTAGCATATTGAATTCATAATGTCCATCCGAAGTGCTAAAAGCCAAATAAGGTCTCACTTCAGGCTTCACTGGGATCTGGTAATAGCCTTTACTAAGATCCACCTTTGAAAAGTATTTTGCCTTGTTCAGTCTGGCAAATAACTGTTTTGTGTCTGGTAATGGATCCACTTGTCCTTCTGTGACAGCATTCAGTTTCCTGTAATCTATGCACAGTCTGTGTTCCCCAGACGGTTTTCTCAACAAAACGACACTAGAACTAAAAGATGATTCACTGTGCGAAATAATCCCTCCTTCAACAAATACTCTATTTCTTCCTTCAATGCCTTCTCCTTCGCGAACGGAATAGAATAGGCTCTCATACAGATTGGGTTTGAGTCTACCAGTTTCATGTCATACTGTAGCAAATTTGTATGGCCTGGTTTATCTGTTAATACATCTGTATGTTCCTCCAGAACTTGTTGAACTCTCTCCCTCTGGTTTTTAGTCAGGTGCTTACTGACTTTTACCTGTGCTGCGGTTTCACAAGGATGTAATGGGTATTCATGTGAGGTGAGTGGTTCTTTTTGCATCTGGGTTGCAATAGCCAAGGTCAATAAGGGGGTGCTTTCCTGGAGTGGTCTGTCCAGATACTTCTTTAACAGGTTTACATGATAAACTTTCTCCTTCCCCTTTTTGTCAATTTTATAGTTTGTTCTAGACACCTTCTCTAGAACCGTATATGGACCTTGCCAACCAATTTGTAATTTATTCTGGCTTCCGGGTAGTAGAAGCAGCACCTTCTCTCCGACTGCCAGTTCCCTGTCCTTTGCCTTCCTATTAAAATATGCTGCATGTTTCTTCCTGGCTTGCTTCAAATTATCATTTGCCAGTTTCCATCCAGCTTTCAAACGAGTCATCAGTTCGTTCACGTATTGATACGATGAGGTAACAGTCTCTTCCGCCTTCTCATCTGTCCAGGTCCTTAATAGAGCTTCTAATGGACCTTTTATTGGCCTCCCAAATAGCAGAGTTGCGGGAGCCATCCCGGTTGAACTATGTGGTACCTCCCGGTACGCAAACAATGCGGCGGGCAGGAATTGATCCCACAGATCCGGTTTTTCGTGTGCCAGCTTTCTCAGGATAGAAATGAGAGTCCCGTTGAACCTCTCTACCTGGCCGTTCCCTTGTGGATGGTACGGACTACAATGAAAGTGTCTGGCTTGAAATAGCTTAAAAACTTCTTCCGTTAGTTTCCTCTTGAACTGAGAACCATTATCCGTCAAGATTTGATGCGGGAATCCTAATCGGGTAAATATTGTAAGTAGTGCCTCTGCTACATGTTTTGAATCAATTGATGGCAGGGCTACCGCCTCTCCCCACATAGAACAAGTGTCCACCAGAGTAAGGATGTAACTGTTCCTCCTCTTGGTCCGAGTGAGAGGTCCTACAATATCCACTGCAACCCTCTCAAAAGGTGTTCCCACTATGGGCATTTCCCCTAGAGTTGCAGGAGCAGTCCAGTGCTTTGGAGCTACCCTTTGACATTCTGGACAGGATTTGACATATCTTTTTATATCCTCCGTTATCCCTGGCCAGAAGTAATGACAAGCTATACGCTGTCCTGTGGCGCTGATCCCCATGTGACCACTGAAGGGAATCGCATGCCCGAGTTCCATCACTTTATCTCTATATGAAGTGGGAAGAACCAGCTGGTTGTGACCATTTGTTCCAGTTCCGGCCTTCCTGTATAAGAGTTTGTTCTTCATGAAATATTCCCCCTTGCTCGGAGGTGTGTGGCATTTGGGCAATTTTTTAAAACAGGGCTTGAGTGTCCTATCCTCAGCCTGCGCCTTCCTCATCTCCTCTGGATGAGCATTTATAGGTTCACCTTCTTCCTCCTTCTTCTGTGACCTGGTCTGCACTGTCGCCATGATCACAGGTTTCTCGGGATTCCCCAAGAAGACGTATCTACACCCCAATATCAGAGGGTAGATTGGTTCATCTATCACTGCTGCTCTGATTTCTCCCTCCACATAGCGAGTTTTCACCGTTATCCTTGCGATGGGAAGTGTCATGAGTGGTATGTCCTTAGTCGCCTCTTGTATTTCCACTGTTTCTGTGGTATACTGACTTGGGTCCACTAGGCTAGACTTCACAACTGAATCATAATCCAAACCTGTATCATAAAGGCACCTTATGGTGACCCCATTACAAATAACATCCTCACAAACTGGGGGGTGATAAGGTTCCTGTTGTCCATTAGGATTAACCTTTAATCTTCGCGTCCCCCGACTTCATTGCAGCAATGTTTGAAGGTTTCCTTCTACAAAATTCGGTGTTATGGTTATCCTTCTTGCACCATTTACACCATCTTTTTCCTTGGTTCAACGGTTTTCTTTCATTGAACTTTTGGTCATTGAACTGTGAGTTTCTGTCGCGATAGTCATTTCTTGGCCGCTCAAAGTTTGTCCTACCTTTATTTCCCTGCTCTCTATTATCAAATTTATTAAATTGCTGTGGAGCTTTAAAATTGTCTATGTGCTTCTTTTTAGCACCACTTACCTCTGCCTGAGCTGCCTGATACCTCTCAGCAACATTTAAAATTTCCCCCAACTTCTCTGCACCTTGTTCCATGAGAAATTTTCTCATGTCTGGAGCCATGGACTCTCTCAATTGCTCAATCATGATCATTTCTTTAAGATCTTGGGTCTTCCCCAGAGCCGTCCATTTCTCCAAATAGGTTTCTAGTCTAGCAGAGAATTGGTGGTATGTCTCCCCAGACAACAGTTTGGCATTTCTAAATTTCTTACGATAAAATTCACCATTCTTCTCGTACCTTAATAACAAAGCCTGCTTTAACATGTCATAATTGTCTTGGTCTTCCCTGTTCATTTTGGCAAATACTTCATAAGAAGTACCTCTCAATCCCTGTGATAGCTTTACACTCCACCTCTCTCTCTCTCTAACCCATATGTAGTAGCTAATAACTCAAAACGTCCTAGGTACCCCTCTATGTCATCGTCTTTTTCAACAAAATGGTCTAAATAAAACCCCATAGCTGAGTTTGAGGCTCCCAGACTGGGCGTAGCATCTGAGGCAAAAGGGCTGGCACCATTTTCAGGAGCCGGGCCTTGTAATTCCAGCTCCCTTAGTCGTAATTCGTGCTCCCTCTGCAACCTTCTATCTTCTGCCTCCCTTTCGGCAGTCAACCTTTTTTCTTCTGCCTCCCTTTGCTGTCGTTTTCCTTCTGCCTCAATCTGCAGCCTCTTAATTTCTCTATCAGCCTCAATTTGTAACCTCTTCTCTTCAGCTACCTTTCTATCTTCCCTTTCAATATATTTATCACATTCAGCCGTTACATATTGAATTAAAATCTGACCATCCATTCCCATCTCCTTTGCGGTCAGCACAGCAGCTGATCGGAATTTTGCTAGCTCCGCCATACTTTTCAGACAATATAATAATATACAAGCTAAATCTCTAACCAGTAAATACACTAAGTACTTCTTATGACTATAGTCTAACTAATTCTAACTAACCAGTTAACTAATTAATTATCACTGGCTGTGAAGATTCACCAACTTTTATCTGCAGGGACACTTTTAATTTTAAAGGGAATTTCACAATTTTTTTCCCCTAATTTTATTTCTCCAACCAGGGGATCCTAATATTACTGTTGGGCTAATTATCCCGGACGAGCCCCCAATGTATGTAGTGGGTTTGATGGTATTGTATGATGGTGATATTACTAAATGTAATGTATGAGGCCAGCTGTGAAGGCTCCTGAGATAAAATGTAGTTGTGAATTGTCAGAAGGCCTTTCTTGCTACCACTACGACCTCACACTCAATTTTTTTTCTTAATGAATGTAGCTATGTAAAATGTCTAGGGTAATGATATGTAATGTGGTGTGATAGTTATAGATACACCCACAGATATTTAAGCAGACTAATAATATTTAACAAATATTATAATACACTGAACTAACTCAAGAGTGTAAAATTTTTGATAGAATTATATTACATTTATTTTGTTCTGGATCAAGTTTTATGTTGACCAGAACTTTTTTTTTTAAAAAAGGATTTAAAAATTATGAAAGAAATGCATGGAATGTTACATAATAAATGCAAAAGTGTACATATATAAGTACTAGACTAGTTAGTTTTATTAAAATGTTCTAGTAGTCATCTACTTGGGAGGATAGTTAATGCTTGTGCTGTTGGGGTGGCCTCATCACACCTGTCTATATTGACTACACAGTGTCCAGTAAATTGCAGGAATTTTATGGGGTATTAGTAACTAAAAGGCGTTGGTGAACTTCCAGCAGACCAGAGGCTCACTCAACTTGCATATGTAGCTCTGGTGCTGAAATCTGGTGGTCCCACCTCTCCGTGCTGGCGGGCAATAATAGTGGTCTCTGTCACAACGTACTGCACAGATACACTCGAGTAAAATCACCAACTGAATGGACACCGCCTTGTTGACAACTGAAACTCACAGCTCTGCAATCAAAGTATTGGCTATGTGTCAAAATTCTATTCTCTACCCACGTCTGGACACAACACGGACACAACAACCACATCATACAGACAGGTCAGATCTCTCTGACCAAACAGCACATTTACCATGGTGGTTTTACATCAGATAGGTCCTCCCAGACTATAGATTCTGAAAAATATTTATTAGTTTCCTTCCCTAAAAGTGGATAGGTAATATGTTTCATTATTCTCAACACTTGATCTGTCTTTCCTAACCCTTGCTGGAGTTTATGTATATTGTTGGTCCCTAGACCCTGACTTGGGCGGGGGGTCTAGAGCAAATCCCTACTTGTTTGTAAGGCTAGATTATGATATGGCAGTATCAAATCACTCGAACATTAAACAATATTCAAAATATACAAAGAAATAATTTCAATCTTACCAGATTATGAATAAAGAACACAGAAATGCTAGCAAAACTCAGCTGAGCTGCTGGCTATAGTATGGCGTCCCTGAACTTATTTCACTTTCTTTCATTTGGAAATCACCACACTTTAAAATACTGTGTCTATCATCGAACAACTATTGAGGAATGGCCCCACTTGCGCGTCTGAGCGCCGATAAAATGATTGTCTGTGGCCAATCACTGCCTAGGTTTATTTCAAATTCAAATTTCCTACCCTAAAGTCATTTCAGTCATGCTTCAGTCAAGTATGGATGTTTATCTGTTAGTCTGTCCGTCTCTACTTGTTTTTTTTTTTTTCAAAAACGTACTTGATTTTTGAACCAACCTTTCTCTCCCCTCCAAAATTTTGTCGTTAAAAGTTATATTTAGACACAGCTCCCACCAATGTCCCTTCGCTTCCCTACCAAGTAGATTTGAACACCTGCGTCTCAAGGTCGTGTTTTTTGTGCAAATAGCGACACTTTTTATTCCATACAGTCTGTCGCTGCTGTGAACAACACTGTCTTTTGTCATTATCTTCAATATTATCTATCCGTCTGTAAAATTAAGAACATATTAGTTCACTGCTCAGAATGGGCCATCCGGCCAGCTAATTTTTATATTCCTAACATTAATATTACGAAAAAGTTACTTTTTAATTTTTGTAATATTCCAAACATCTGCGTTCTGCCGCTGAATTCAAATCAAAGGCTTGGTATCGCAAAAGCGACCAATAAATGACTGTGGCGTAACATATCCAAGGTCCCTTCTGTCGAGTTCCTTACTTTATGTCAACTTGGGAAACGTGACTTTTCTCCGTTTCCCCCCCAATTGCGTCTCCTTAGCCTTTCTAGTCTCACGCAATCTTTCCAGTCATATTTTTTCCTTTTTATCCGCCGTTCCCCTCCTGTCTAGCAAGTCAATTTTTATGGAGGGTGATGACCCGCGGTCTGGGCGATCATGTACTATCAGCAGCCTACGCATTATGTTTTTATCCTTACATGTTATCTTTGGAGGTATTTTACCGTTGTATCTCTGTCAATTTCACTACACTCACGACGCTATCTGTACACCATGACTTCTTTCATATATTTATTAAACAATTCCCCGTTAATCAAGTCTACAAGCGATGTAACCCTTAATTTACTCTGTCCAACCCGTATACAAAGGATCACCTCCCTTTTGACCTTAACAATGGTGGTATCACGAGAAGAAAGAAGACATCAGATTAAGCTGGGAGAATAGGTCCTGGAGCAGGTCGACCACGTTTAATCCAAGTCTACAAGCGATGTAACCCTTAATTTACTCTGTCCAACCCGTATACAAAGGATCACCTCCCTTTTGACCTTAACAATGGTGGTATCACGAGAAGAAAGAAGACATCAGATTAAGCTGGGAGAATAGGTCCTGGAGCAGGTCGACCACTTTAAATACCTCGGAGCTATTATAGACCGAAAGGGAGGCATCAAAGAAGAGTTGGCCACTCGAAAAGCAGCAGCTGGGAGACTTTTTCAGGCCATAAATCGAGGATTCCTCAGCAAGAGAGAGGTTGGTAAGAAAACGAAGATGGCTGTATACCGCTCCACCTATGTCCCAGTCTTGACATATGGATGCGAGTCATGGGCAATGACTACAACCCACAAAAGCCAGATCCAAACCTCAGAAATGAGGTATCTGAGAAAGGTGGTTGAAGTAACAAGAAGAGACATGGTCCGCAACCAGACGATACGTCAAGGCCTTAAATCCCACCCCCTGCAGACATAAGTAGAACAGCCCCAACTAAGATGGTGTGACGACTTGCTCAATCGTCTCTTCTTTTTTTTTATTTACGAGACGCCATTTTTTAAATCACGTTCAGTGCATGATCGAGAAGCCCGTAAAGTCACGGGAAATGTCACTTGCGGATATTCTCCTAGCGTTCAGTGATTTTCTCCTAGCGTCTAATACTATTTTTAGATACGACGTCACTGTTAACCCCTGACTTCGGTAGCTAGAAACCTGTTTTAATTTAGGACCGACTACATAAACTTAGATAGAACCAGTTTATGCCACTTTCGGAAACCCCCACGTGACTTTTAACGATATTGATTGGAGCGTCTATATGATGCTAAGGTCACATGATGCACGCTACGGATCACGTGTCCAAGCGGAAATGACCCGCTAAAAGTGCGGCAAATCCAGCCATTTTCCACTTGCCCAGGAAACCTTGAGACAGCTAGACCTAATCCAGATATCGGCGAATTCACGCATTAAAAGCACTGAAGCCATGTGTCTAAATTGCGGGTTAGCGTCCATCTCTGAGTAGGTAAGTGAAAATCTCGCTAGAAAATTGTATTGTGATGAAATGTGTAGTACCTTATAAAATCGACGCAAAATTGGTATAACTGCGTTTACTTTATTCATATTTTTGTTTTACGATCACATCCAGCCACATGTGATCGGGTGTATTTTATGATCCCACGGGATATGTACAACATGTTCATAAGAATGTTAACGGGAATATATATATATTAATTTCCATATTATTTGATTATTTTTGACCCGACGTTTAGACTAGCGGAAATTAATATTAACGATAATGTGACAGACCGTGACATATATTCATTATAAATTATATGACGATGCGACCAGACATGAAGTGTTGTGATAATGTTGTCAGACAATTCTAAAACACTGGTGTCCAATTATTTGTTAAATTCATCATAATTGACATGACGATTAGGCTAGAGGCACAGAACTAGAATACTGTTGCCGACATTTCTATGATAAATTTGGTGGGTTTAACTGACATTTATAATAATTCATCGGGTTAAGTTGACGATAAATCAGTCTAAAGAATTATAATACTGCCACTGGGGCAGAGAAATATAATAAAGGACAGAAAGGAGAAACTTGAATTCAAGATTAGGCTCTAGACATGTGATGTTAGAGACTAAAATCTGAGATGACTGGCAGACGGACGGCTTAGGGAAAGACTGCTTTCTAAAGCTAGAAAATTAATGAAGCCGTCGTATTTGTCTTTAGTCTATGGTGGAGCCTTGCACGACAGTCCAATCTCAGAGCAGAATACGGAGTCGAGCACAGAGAAGGCAAATCCGAACCATTCAAGATCTACCTGGTGCAACGTCATAAGGAGACCGGAGAACTAACCACGCTTCACTATCAGCCAGGGGCTGAAAAGATAAGTTCCTCGAAAAAGGAAACTCACCTATATCAATGCCATATTTTTGTCATCCATGATGAAAAACACTTGATGTGAGACACATAGTACATACTTCTTCTTCGATCCTTAACCACCGACCGTCAAAGCAGTCAGTGGCCATCACGCCTAGTGGCGTCTTGTAGGGCAACAACAAATTGATTCCACTTTGCACGGTCGGTGGCCATCCTTCGTACAGTGCCCCAACTCTGGTTCATTCTTTGCATCTCAGCCTCCACAGTCCTCCGCCAAGTTGTTTTTGGTCGGCCTCTCTTTCGCTTTCCTTCAGGGGTCCAAAGCATAGCTGTTCTTGTGATGGCATCGGGGTCTCTTCTGAGGACATGACCAACCCAGCTCCAGCGTCTGCCAGCTATGATGGTATGCATGTCCTCTTGCTTGCTACGAGTAAGCAGATCTTGGTTGGTGATGGTATTCGGCCAAAAGATTCTGTGAATTTTTCTTAGGCATGTTGTGTGAAAAGATGACAATTTTGACATTTCCTTCCCTGTGACTCTCCAGCATTCCGCACCATAGAGAAGCACAGAAAGCACGCAACTCTGGTATAATCTTAATTTTGTGCTTGTGCTGTATTGGGAGGACTCCCAGATGTTATTTAGGCTAAAGAAGGCTGTTCTTGCCTTATTCATTCTGATGTTGATGTCTTTGCCTGCCCCACCGTCTGGTGTTACTATGCTTCCTAGGTATGTGAAGGTATCTGTCTGTACCAGTTGCTGATTCCTTACTGATATGGGCTAAGGGTTGCTCACATTGAGCGTCATGACCTCAGACTTCTTTAAATTGATGTTCAAGCCCACCTGCTGGCTAAATTTATTAAGTCTATCCGTTTTTTCCTGGATGTGTTGATGTGAATGTGCCAGCAGTGCAATGTCATCTGCATATTCCAGATCTTCCAATGTTGAAAATGTAGTCCATCTTATTCCTCTTGGACTGCCCTCTGTTGTCTGGCGCATCACCCAGTCTATGACTGTTAAAAATAGAGTGGTTGATAAGGGGCATCCCTGTCGTACTCCTGTCTTCACCTCGAAGGTTAGGTTGCTCTGCCCAACACTACACGTAAAGTTGGCATAGAGGCTTTTTATGATTGACACTATGCAGCTTGGAATTCCATAAGCCCTCAGTATTTTCCATAGACTGTCCCTATGTATGCTGTCAAAAGCCTTTTCAAAATCAACAAAATTTATGTAAAGCTGTCTTTGCCATTCTGAGCACTGCTCTATAATGTTCCTGAGAGTGAATATATGGTCTACACATCTTCTGTTCTTTCTAAATCCTGCTTGTTCTTTCCTCAGTTTGTAGTCTACTGCCTTTGAAATTCTCTGTATAATTATCCTGCCTAGTATTTTGCTGGGAACTGAGAGAAGAGTGATTCCTCTCCAATTATTGCAGTCTGAAAGATCTCCCTTCTTGGGCAATTTGACAATTATTCCTTTGTTCCACTCTGATGGTGTTGTCCCCGTTTTCCACACTTGTGCAAATAGTGGTTCTAATAGTTCTGCTGCTAGCTCAGGGTCTGTCTTAAATAGCTCTGCATTTAAGTTATCATGGCCCGGAGCTTTACCGTTCTTTAACCCTTTGATTGCTGTGATGATTTCTTCTTTTCGTGGAATGTCTGTATTTACATCTAGATCGTTTTCAGCCTCAGGAACATTCAATTGTGTCTCTGGTATTTCCTTAATCAGAGTTTCTCTGAAGTGCTCTGCCCATCTTGTTTCCTGTCCCTCTGCTGTCTTAATGAGATTTCCTTGCTTATCTCTTACTAATGTAATATTGTTTGCACCTTGTTATCCGCTGATGAATTTAGTTATTTTGTATACTGTGCTTTGTTCATTTCTCAGTGCTGCCTCTTCTGCCTGTTTTGCAAGATCGTCTAGGAAATTCCTTTTGTTGGCTCGGGTTTGGCGTTTAACTTCCCTGTCCAGTTGACTGTACTGTTCGCTATATAGTTGCTTTAACCTGGGGGACTTCGCTTCTGTTTTCTTTCTTTTCATTTCCTTTCTCATCTTTATGGTGTTTAGTGTTTCTGGTGTTATCCAGTCTTGCTTCTTCCTTTCCTGGAACGAAAGTTGGTACACACAATACATATAATGAAAGAACAATGGGGAAATGCGGCTGCGGAATAGAAAACGAAAATGGGGATAAGCTAATAAGTTTCTGTAGCATTAACAACCTGGTCATTGGAGGAACACTTTTCCCACATAAGGAAATTCACAAGTTAACATGGGAATCACCAAATGGTCGGGACAGAAACCAGATAGACCACATCATGGTTAACGGTAGATGGAGACATGCATTACAAGATGTGAAGGTAAGAAGAGGTGCAGATGTGGGAAGCGATCACCATTTAGTAGTTGCAAAACTGAAAGTGAAACTAAGAAGGGCTGGACCAACTGTAACTACACAGAAAAGGTTTGACATCAGCAAATTGAAGGACCCCCTTACCAGAAAAGCTTTTGCGGCCGACATTAAGAAACGATATCAATTTGCCAAAAGCCAGGAAAAGACATTGACTGATGATATAGACCAGAATTTTAACACCATTTCAACATAGTACATACAGCAGACACTAATTCCATCGACAATACTATCATTCACCATCTATTCATTTTAATTGCAATAAACCAATTGGGTGTATATACTGTACCCCATGCTTTGTTCCTTCTATTAAATGTTGAATATTGTCTGATGTTTATCTTCCTTTTTTAAGAGGGGGGGGGGGCCTCATAAAATATTATATTATCCCTGCAATAATTAAGATTAACAATAATAGATAACTGAGAAGGGGACGACGGTAGCGAGAGACCAAATATCTCCTTACAACCTTTTCCAGACCTGTCTAGTTAGGAGAATTTACCCTCTTTGTCTCCCTTCAGTGGTGGAAAACCCAGCAGGAATTCCTTGAGCCAAATCTTCCACATTCAGATCTATTATTTCCTCTAAATAAATTCTTATCCTTCACATGCTGACGCCACACTGGGGTCTCAGTCCGGGATTTGAACTTATGTATTTTATCATACCTCTGGGATAGTATCATTCATTCAGTCATTACAGTATACCATTTTAACACATGTATTTTCACACAGTGAGCTCTAGAAAGACAGAAAACATTTTTTCTAGAATTTCAGGCATTGATTGATGAATCCCTTTATATATGTTGTATTTAATTAAGTTAGTTCATGATTGTGTATTTCATTGAATTACAGACCTTAAGTCTCCATAACTGTAGTAATTTTATTCTACAGCAGTCTGATAATTAGTAAGTTTTTGCTTGTTGTTAGAAATACTATTGGAAGGTAGCACTAGCTTACTCAGGTGGACTATAACTGCAAAAGATGGCTGAAATAGTTAAGCTTAAGGCAGCACTAGGGGAGGCCGGTAGAGATCTGGGTTATAGTGGGGTGGACCTTGCGAATTATGTCAGTGTCGAGACTGATAAGTATTACGCTCGAGAAACAGCGAAAGCTGAAAGAGAAGAGCGAATAAAGTTAGCAGAAATAGATGAGAAGATAAAAGCTGTAGACGCTAGGGAAAGAAGCGAGAGAGATGAACGCGAGCATGCACTGAAGATGAAGCAGTTAGAGATGCAGGGACAGGCTCAAAGAGTTGAACCGGTAGCTGGTGCGACAGCATCTACCTCCTCAGGCAACCTATCGCCACGGGCAGATGATATGCCCTCCTTGCATGCAGGGGGCACAGGACCTTTGCCATCCTCACTCATGTCAAACTTGGGACCCTTGACGTTTCCATTCGAAGCTTTCTCGGAACGAGCTGACTCGATCGATGTGTATTTGGACAAATTTGAGAAGTTTGCCACCACGTTTGGTTTGGAGAAGAGCAAGTGGAACCTGAAACTGTCGCAAGGGCTTAGAGGAACTGCTTATGACGTGTATAGCAAGCTTCCTCCAGGTTTACAGGATGACTACGACTCTCTGAAAAAGGCACTATTGGTTCGTTATGAGCTACATGCTGACGGCTATAGGAAGAGGTTCCGTAACGCTAGGAGGGAAGTTGGAGAGAGCGTTGCCCAGTTTGCTGCGAGACTGGATTCCTACGTGGAGAAATGGGGTGCCCTAGGGAATTTTACTCATGATTGGGAAGGCCTGAAGGAAATGGTCATGATCGAGCAACTGAAGGACACCATGACTTCCGACATGAGAAGATTCCTGACAGAGAATGGGGCCAGCACTTTAGAATCCATAGTCCAGTTAGCGGAACGATATCAGGCAGCACTATCAGAGAATCCACCCAGACGGAAACAACCAGATTACGTATCTAGACAGACAGCTCAGTCACACATGGACCCCCAAGTGAAACCACCGTATACTAACTTCAAAAAGCATGACAAGCCAGACTACAAGACTACTCAGAGATCAAATTTCCAGCAGCAGAGACAAGGGGAAAAATGGTGTAAGCACTGTAGAACCATCACCCACAATACGCAGGAGTGCAACCGGAAAAACCCACCTCATCATGCTGCCTGCTTACGTAAAGGTGCCGCAAGGGGAAGTGGGCCGGAAGAACCTCTGGACAAACCCCGACATCCCCCGGTCGTTGAGGCAGTACTCGTAAACGACCAAGAGGTGACCTGCCTTTATGATACAGGCCTTGCGTTCGACGCAGTTGTCTGTGCATCCCTAGTCAAGCCTGACCAGATGACAGAAGACACTATCGAAATACAAGGACCTACTAAAAGTGCAGCACCTACGCGTTTGGCCATAGCCAAGATTCAGGTCAAATCAAAATATGTGACTGGGGAAATCAGAGCTGCGATTTTGGACGACCCTATTTATCACTTGATCTTAGGGTGTAGGTATGTGTTCTTGGGAGAACCCATTCACCATCTGGTTGTGGCGGCTGTCACCACTAGAGGACAGGCCAAACGAAATATGGAGTTGGAAACCCCACCCAACATCCTTCCCGAGGAATTAAAAAAGGCGCAAACTGAGGATCAATCTCTAGCGCCCTGCTACAAAAAACTACCGAGAGCACACACTCCTCTCCAAAAGGGAGACTTCTACAAGAAAAATGGGCTGTTGAATCGGAAAGCAGGAAATGGAGGACAGGAACATGGGCAACTTGTTGTTCCAACAGCATACAGAGCACAAGTGCTAGAAATGGGTCATGCCCTTCCATTTAGTGGCCATATGGGTATAAGTGCCACGATTCAGCGTATTTCATGTCATTATTATTGGCCAGGTATCAACGCAGATATTCAGAGATATGTGAAATCATGCCCGCAGTGCCAGAGGACAGCGCCGAAACACTGGACAGCCCCAGCCTCTCTGGGAGAAATGCCAATCTTGGGCACACCCTTCGAACGAGTAGCGGTGGATATTGTGGGTCCACTTACTCGTAGCAAAAAGAGAAACAGTTATATACTCACATTAGTGGATTGTTGCTCAATGTGGGCAGAGGCAATTGCTATGCCCTCCTGTGATTCCAAGCATGTTGCTGAGGCTCTGCTCACCATATTTACTCGGCTAGGGTTTCCATCACAGATCCTGACAGATAATGAGTCACAATTCCGAGGAAAACTCACCGAGGAAGTGTTTAGGTTATTTCAGGCCCAACATATCCACACCTCTCCCTACCACCCCCAAGCAAATGGCCAGGTGGAGCGGTTTAACGGGACCCTTATTTCCATCCTCCGGAAACTTGGGCAGGAAAAACCAGAGAGCTGGGATCAATACTTACCCGCAGCACTATTTGCTTACCGCGAAGTACCCCACAATTCTACTGGGATGCCACCTGCCACATTGCTGTTTGGTAGACCTATAAAAGGACCTCTAGAGGCACTGTTACGTACTTGGACAGATGATAAAGCTGATGAAACGGTCACCTCTGCATCTCAATACGTGAATGAGTTGACCCAACGCCTTAAAACAGGATGGGAACTGGCAAAGGAAAACGTACGCCGTGCACGTCGTAAACATGCACGTTACTACAACCGCACTGCGAAGGATAGGGAGCTAGAAGTAGGAGAACAGGTCTTATTACTCCTGCCCAGTAGCAATAATAAATTGCAAATCGGGTGGAGAGGTCCATATAAAATTGTTGAGAAAATGTCGCGCACCAATTACAAGATTGCCATAAAGGGGAAGCAGAAAATTTACCACATAAACCTGCTGAAGCAATATTATGAAAGACCGTTTGCAGAACCAGCACATTTCCTGACACTGGCTATTGCGACGGAAACTGAGGCAGAACCCCTGACCTCATGTGAATACCCTCTTCGCCAGGGTGAAACTCACCAAGATGTTAGGATCAGTTCAACTTTAACGGAGGATCAGCAGGCGCAGGTGAAACGGTTGTTGAGAAAACACACTAGTACACTCATGGATAAACCTGGCATGACCAACCTGATAGAATTTGATATGAAGCTAACCGACCTCGCCCCGGTACGAGTTAAGAACTATCCTGTTCCTTATGCTAAGGCAAAGGCATTGAGTGAGGAAATCGAGTACCTGCTTAAGGAAAATATTATCTCAAAATCAGAGTCTCCGTATAGTGCGAGTGTGATGTTGCTTAGAAAATCCACAGGAGAACATCGCTTCTGCATAGACTACCGAAGGCTAAACGCTGCAACTGAATTTCAAGCGGAGCCCTTACCTGATCAGAATCAGCTTTTCACCAAGCTGAGTAGAGCGTGATACTTTTCGAAGATAGACCTTAGCAAAGGGTACTACCAGATCCCGGTAAAAGCGGAAATTCGACACTTGTTAGCATTCAGTACTTCTGAGGGCCATTACGAGTTTAATGTATTGCCATTTGGTCTAAGCAACGCCCCAAGCGTCTTTACTCGTATGATGAGGAAGTTACTGGAACCCCTGAACCACCCTGGAATAAGTAATTTCATGGACGACATACTTATTGCAACGAACACCTTTGATGAGCACCTGGACGCGGTTTCCCTACTCTTTGAAAGACTTAAAGAAACAGGACTCATCGCTCGCCCTACAAAATGTCAAATTGCCTGCGAGCAGCTAGAATTCCTGGGACACACTATCTCGCATGGATGCATGTTCCAAGATGCACGTAATATTGAGAAGTTACAGCGTGCACCACGACCCCAGACTAAAAAGGATGTCAGATCATTTGTGTCTTTGTGTGGCTTCTACCAGAGATATATTAAAGATTTTAATGCCCTGAGTGCGCCACTGACCGCGTTAACCAAGAATGGGAACCCAGACAAAGTAACCTGGACAGCGGAGTGCAAAAATGCCTACACGCTGCTGAAGGAGAAACTCACAGCTAGGCCAATTCTGCGACTGCCTGACTTAACTCTGAATTTTACGCTGCGAACCGATGCTAGCAATATAGGGATAGGAGCCACTCTCATCCAGCCTGGTGAGGGACCTTCCGCAACGCTATTCCCCATTGCATATGCCAGTAGTAAATTGAACTCAGCTGAACAGAACTACTCTACCATCGAACGAGCATGTCTGTCACTTATCTGGGCGGTGCAGAAGTTTCAAACATATTTATACGGGAAAAAGTTCACGGTGCAGTGTGATCACCAACCTTTGATATTTCTTGCAGCGTCGAAGAACCTTAATGCCCGGCTTATGAGATGGTCACTCCTGTTGCAGCCATATTCATTTCACATAGAATACATACCTGGGAAGAACAACGTAGGGGCAGATTTTCTGAGCAGACATCCGGATGCAAACGAGGAAAAACGAGAAGCTGTAAAACAAGAGGAAGACAGGACCAGAGGAGTTGGACGGAACGTCAAACTTGAGGAGGGGCTTGTGTGACGACTTGCCCAATCTTCTCTTCTTTTTTTTTATTTACGAGACGCTATTTTTTTAATCATGTTCAGTGCATGATTGAGAAGCCCGTAAAGTCACGGGAAATGTCACTTGCGGATATTCTCCTAGCGTTCAGTGATTTTCTCCTAGCGTCTAATACTATTTTTAGATACGACGTCATTGTTGACCCCTGACTTCGGTAGCTAGAAACCTGTTTTAATTTAGGACCGACTACATAAACTTAGATAGAACCAGTTTATGCCACTTTCGGAAACCCCCACGTGACTTTTAACGATATTGATTGGAGCGTCTATATGATGCTAAGGTCACATGATGCACGCTACGGATCACGTGTCCAAGCGGAAATGACCCGCTAAAAGTGCGGCAAATCCAGCCATTTTCCACTTGCCCAGGAAACCTTGAGACAGCTAGACCTAATCCAGATATCGGCGAATTCACGCATTAAAAGCACTGAAGCCACGTGTCTAAATTGCGGGTTAGCGTCCATCTCTGAGTAGGTAAGTGAAAATCTCGCTAGAAAATAGTATTGTGATGAAATGTGTCTTCTTCTTCTTTCTTCCGTCCTTAGCCACCGACCGTCAAAGCAGTCAGTGGCCATTACGCCTAGTGGCGTCTTAGGGCAACAGCAGATAGGTTTTCTTTGCCATTGTTTCCCATCACGCCTATTGGCGTCTTTAGGGCAACGGCAAATCAATCCATTTGCTGTTGTTTCCGTAATCGAAGTGACTGGCAAAAGGGTGATCAGCCCGTTGGTGATGAAATGTGTAGTACCTTATAAAATCGACGCAAAATTGGTATAACTGCGTTTACTTTATTCATATTTTTGTTTTACGATCACATCCAGCCACATGTGATCGGGTGTATTTTATGATCCCACGGGATATGTACAACATGTTCATAAGAATGTTAACGGGAATATATATATTAATTTCCATATTATTTGATTATTTTTGACCCGACGTTTAGACTAGCGGAAATTAATATTAACGATAATGTGACAGACCGTGACATATATTCATTATAAATTATATGACGATGCGACCAGACATGAAGTGTTGTGATAATGTTGTCAGACAATTCTAAAACACTGGTGTCCAATTATTTGTTAAATTCATCATAATTGACATGACGATTAGGCTAGAGGCACAGAACTAAAATACTGTTGCCGACATTTCTATGATAAATTTGGTGGGTTTAACTGACATTTATAATAATTCATCGGGTTAAGTTGACGATAAATCAGTCTAAAGAATTATAATACTGCCACTGGGGCAGAGAAATATAATAAAGGACAGAAAGGAGAAACTTGAATTCAAGATTAGGCTCTATACATATGATGTTAGAGACTAAAATCTGAGATGACTGGCAGACGGACGGCTTAGGGAAAGACTGCTTTCTAAAGCTAGAAAATTAATAAAGCCGTCGTATTTGTCTTTAGTCTATGATGGAGCCTTGCACGACAGTCCAATCTCAGAGCAGAATACGGAGTCGAGCACAGAGAAGGCAAATCCGAACCATTCAAGACCTACCTGGTGCAACGTCATAAGGAGACCGGAGAACTAACCACGCTTCCTATCAGCCAGGGGCTGAAAAGATATGTTCCTCGAAAAAGGGAACTCACCTATATCAATGCCATATTTTTGTCATCCATGATGAAAAACACTTGATGTGAGACACATAGTACATACAGCAGACACTAATTCCATCGACAATACTATCATTCACCATCTATTCATTTTAATTGCAATAAACCAATTGGGTGTATATACTGTACCCCATGCTTTGTTCCTTCTATTAGATGTTGAATATTGTCTGATGTTTATCTTCCTTTTTTAAGGGGGAGGGGGGGGGGGGGGGGGCCTCGTAAAATATAATATTATCCCTGCAATAATTAAGATTAACAATAATAGATAACTGAGAAGGGGACGACGGTAGCGAGAGACCAAATATCTCCTTACAACCTTTTCCAGACCTGTCTAGTTAGGAGAATTTACCCTCTTTGTCTCCCTTCAGTGGTGTAAAACCCAGCAGGAATTCCTTGAGCCAAATCTTCCACATTCAGATCTATTATTTCCTCTAAATAAATTCTTATCCTTCACATGCTGACGCCACAGATGGTTTGGCCATGTCTGCAGAATGGGAGTAGATCGGCTACCACGACAAGCATGGGAAACAAAGAGCCAGGGATCCAGACCCCCAGGACGACCCAGAGTCCGCTGGGAGGACAACATTAGACAATCTTTGAAGGACCGAGGACTAGAATGGAACCAGGCCAGGAGGAAGACAGCCGATAGAATAGTCTGGTGCTCTCTCTTCCAAACCTCTACACCTCACGGTAGAAGGGGAACGACTAAGTAAGATTTTGTTCATAATTGTCTCTGTGTTTTGCACCTGAATTAGTGTGACAGTCCATGAAACACTGCTAAAGGGTAATCACTCCTAGTGAATATTCTGTGTGGAATGATTGGCAACTTCGTTTGGAGATTACCGAAAAGTTACATGTGATTATTAAGTAAGGTATGTCTATGGCTGAGATAGTCCGTAAGCTAGGCCTAGCTCACCAAACAATTAGTACAATTGTTAATGCTAAGGATAAAGTGTTAAAGGAAATTAAAAGTGCTACACCATTGAACACTCAAGTGTTTAGGAAGAGTGATAGCCTGATTGCTGACATGGAAAAGCTTTTATCAGTTTGGATTGAAGATCAAACCAGCCACAATGTGCCTATACGCCAACCATTATCCAGGCCAAGACCCTAAGTCTTTTGTTTAGGCCTAGCTCTATTCATTTTATTTTTGTATTGTTATTTTAGGCCTAGCTTTATAGCGCACTTAATATATGATAGTGTAAGCATATTATTTAGGCTTTAAGGCACCCTATATGCATTGGCAAGCTTTAAAAAAAAAGCAGTGCTTTGCTTTTCAGCGATTTTTGTTTTACGGCGGGGTTCTAATCCGCCATATTAGCAGGGTATGATTGTATCAGTAAGTAGGCAGACAGGAATGAAATTATTAATTTTCCAAGGGATGTAACTGTAAATTATTTCAGTAAATAGGCAGCCAGGAGTGACTGGAATGAACAGAGAGAATATTCATTATGATTGTTGTTGTTGTTGTCGATATCCCATAGCTGCTGAGCATGTCTACTCTTGGCAGCCCAGTGCCATTCTTAGAAAAGTGCAGGTTTTCTGCAGTTGTTTCATGGTTCCATATAGTGAGTTGGTGATTGTCAGAGGTATCTGTAATAGTTTTTTCCTGGCATTTGTGAGTGATGGGCACTCCATGAAGAGATGTCTGATTGTTTCATAAAGATGAGAGCAGTGTCTACACATGGGTAGGTGCTGAGAGTTGATGCGGTTTAGATGGCTATTGACTCTGGCATGTCCTTTTCGGAACTGAAAGATAAGACTTTGATTTCTCCTGCTGAATCTGTTGATGTTGTCATTGTCTTTTGGGCAGGACATTTCATTAAAAACATTTCGGCCTATTTTCCCATCTGTTCATCCAAATTTCCTTTGTGTTGTTTCTGAGAATCTGTTTGACTGTTCTCATGCTGCAGGGTCTGTCCTTTTGTTGTTTAGAGGCTCCTGTTTTAGCAAGTATATCAGCCGCCACATTTCCTGTTAGATCACTGTGTCCAGGGATCCATTGTAGGGTTACACCGATGAAGCAGGCTGTGATCAAGTTGTGAATCACTCTTCCTATAAGAAAGATGTCTTTGTTTTCATATGGAGTCTGTTTAAGTGCCTCCAAAACAGACATGGAGTCACTGAAAACCACTATGTCTGAAGGCTTTTGTTCCTTAAGGTCAAACTGTTGGTGTAGTAATTTAATGGCTGTCCTGATTGCCTCAGCCTCCGCTTTGTAATTTGAACAATTTTCACCACGGGAATCATAAGAGGATTCACCTGATACCATATGCAGATGCCATATCCTGCAAAAAAGATGGTTTTGAAAGCCGAACCATCTGTGTAAGCCTGGATTGCTGATGTTGAATAGCTGTTTATGGTATCCAAGGCACACGTCTTCAAGACTGTGGGAAGTGTTTCCTTGTTGGCCATTTTATCTATCAGTTGTGTTTTGACAGTTGGTTGGTGGAAGTTCTCCCAAGGGGGTGGTCCAAAGTATTTGTTTTCCATTTCTCTCTCTTGTGGGAGATGATGTTTATCATTTTCCTCTTTGGCTATGTCCAGGAGAGATAGTTGTTTCAGTCTTTGTGTTTGTTTCCAAGTGTCCATCAGTACTTTGTTTGGGTGGTCTTTCTCTTGTCTCCTGTATCTTTCTACAGCTTCAGTCAGTTCTCTTTTACGCCTGATATCCAGTGGCTCTATATTGGCATCTATCGTCAGCAAACAGCGCCTTCGATACATTCAGATGTTTGGCAAGGTCATTGATGAAAATGAGGAAGAGGGTGCAACTTAATTAAAGGTGAGTCTTGGGGCAGTCCTTCTTCCAGTGTTCTTTTTCCTGAGGTTGCACCAGCAAAGTTGGTAGCTATGGTTCTATTTGTTAGGAAGGCCTGTATCCACTTAATCATTTTCCCTCCTGTTCCAATTCTTCTCATCTTCAGCAAAAGTCTCTTTCTCCAAACTCTGTCGTAGGCTTTCTCACGGTTGATGAACACAGCTTTTCCCCTCTTGGAAGCCATCCATTATATTATGTGTGAACCTGAAGAGGGGTCATCTGTGCTGCACATACGTCTGAAGCCTGCCTGGTTGTTGTCAAGAAGGTTTGAGCTTTCCAACCACCAGTATAATCTGTTGTTTACCATTCTCTCTACCAACTTGCCTAAGCATGTAGTGAGTGATACAGGCCTATAACTTCTTGGTATCCTCGGTAGTTTCTATTTCTTCAAAATGAGTATGATGGGTGCTGTTAGGTAATTGTCCCTCGTTCCACGTTCTATTAGTGAACCAAAAAAGTGTCTCTTTTGCCTTTAGCCCTAGTTGGCAAATCATCTCATTTTTAATGTTATCTGGTCCTGGAGCTTTGTTTTTGGCCAGTTTCTGTAGTGCCGTTCTCAGTTCTTGTGGACTGAACGGATCGTCGAACACAGCCATATTGGTCTGATCTACTTTAAACGTAGATGTGTTCTTTAGGAGCGCTTCATCTAGTTTCTTTCTCTGAGGAGTTTTATTTAAACTGGCATAAAAAATTTTCAAGACATTGGCTTTCTTGCTGCTTGATGTTACTTCATCACCATTTCCATCCACCATAGATTTTGGGTTTGTCTTTCTCTTGCTTCCCTCGAAATTACTCAGGAGTCTCCAAACTTTGTTCCCTTCTCTTTTTAGATCTAGTTTTTTGCAATTTTCTTTCCAAGTTTCCCACTTATTCTTCTTTGTGATAAACCTTACTTTTATGTCCATCTGTTGTACTCGGTTTTATTAAAGGTGGTAGGATATTTTTCAGCCTTTTTCCTGGTCTCTGTCCTCTCTTTGACTGCTTCAGCTAGTTCAGATGTCCAGCAAGGTTTATACTTCTTGTGCTTCCCCCTTGGGATGCACTTTTTGGCGGCTGCTAGGATTGTGGTACATATGTTGTTGTAGGTAGAATTAATGTTATCAGTTCTACTGATTTGACTGAGCGCGGCATCAGTTTCTCGGCCGTAGCGGTCCCAGTCTGCTTTCCTGAAGTTTCAGGATGGTTCACCCCAAGACTTCTGCGTCATCTGTGGTGTTAAAATAGTAGTTAATACAGGGCAGTGGTCACTTCCCACATCTTCCAAGACTTTGATGATACAATTTTCTACTACATCAGCTGAAACAAATGTCAGATCAGGCCGGTTGGTCATGCCATGTTCCCTGTGTAGGAGTGTTGGTGGAATTTCCAAGCTTTGCAGTAGCATTAAATTGGTACTATTGCACAGCTCATCAACCTCTAAGCTTCTACTGTTAAACTGTCGGTATCCCAGAGTTGGAATGTGGGCATTAAAATCGCCAGCTGTGACAGTTTTGTTTAGTATGGGCTCAAACTCATGCAGACCTTTTGATGAGTTTGAGGGACAATAAATGTTGTGTAGTGTATACTTGGTGTTATCTTTGCCCCATAGCTTTATTATTTGGTGGTCAATATCTGCCACAGGGTTGTTGGTTACTGTGGCTTGAGTGTCATTTCTAACTAAGATCATGATGCCTTGGCACTTGTGGTTTTCACATTTGTACTGTCTATAACCCATGATGTTAATTTCTTTCTGTGGAAGCATTGTTTCCTGGAGAAGGGCTACATGTACTTGATGTTCGTGTAGAATTTTGTAAGCTCGATTGTCTTGTTTTGTAGACCAGCTATATTTAGCTGTAAAATGTTAAGGTTCCCCTGAGCTGATATTTCGCACGGAGCAGGGGTTTAACTCTCGTGTGCGGGCCTTGGTAACCGAAGCGACGCCTGAGCTCGTATGGAATATGTTGTTTGACTGGCATTGGAGGATATTGGGTGTTTGCTGCAGGCATCCTCCTCCCAAAGAGTGCAATGGGTATGTCTTTCTCCATGAGTGTTGGGCTGATTTGTTTGGCAACTCACTTCTTTTTTGGCTCCCCAAACTACTCCCGACCAGGTTATACCACCAGGCACTTGTTCGCCCCCATAGCAAATTCTGTGAGAACGGGGTCACCACGGGAAGGTGCTGCTGTGGACATGTTTGTGCAGGAGAGGCCATATGCTAGAAGCTTACAAGACGGTAGCTTCCGCAACAATCACTGCACCTGGATATGAGAGGGTGTGTGTTCGTGTCCACATCCATTAATGTAGGTGAAGGGTCGGGGCGATCACTGCTCCTGGATATGAGAGGGTGTGTGTTTGCATCAACATCCATTGATGTAGGTTTTGGACTTCCGAAGCAATCACTGCACCTGGATATGAGAGGGTGTGTGTTCTTGTCAACATCCATTGATGTAGGTTTTGGAATTCCGAAGCGATCACTGCACCTGGATATGAGAGGGTGTGTGTTCGTGTCAACATCCATTGATGTAGGTGGGACTTCCGCAGCGATCACTGCACCTGGATATGAGAGGGTATGTGTTCATGTCAACATCCATTGATGCAGGTGGGACATCGGGGCTCGAACCCTACATAGACCCCTCATTATGATTATAGGAGAATTATTTAGTTAGAGTTATGGCTGCCGAATGGAATCATAAAACTGAATTTTGCAGTTTTTTATCTGTGACTTCAAAGAAGCATACGTTTTTATGAATGCAAGTATTAAATCTGAAAGATTATATTTATCAGTTGATCATACGATTTAAAGACATAATTCATTTCTAATTTTGACTCTTATTGACTGAACATGTAATGTTAAAATATTGATATTATTTTTTATGAATGCAAGTATTAAATCTGAAAGATGATATTTATGAGTTGATCATATGGTTTAAAGACATAATTCATTTCTAATTTTTACTGACTGAACATGTAAAGTTAAAATGTTGATATTGTATATGTATATATATATGTTTTATGTCAGATATTTTTATATATGTTTCATAATAAAGTTTGAGCCAGATTGTTAATTGTTATTGTAGCGAGATTTGTTAACTCTTGCTTTGTTGTGAAAAAAAATGTGTAACGCGACGCCCACACACACACAGCGCAAGGACCACGCGGCGGTCTTTCTTTGAAGTTTGAAGACGGGGAAAAAATGTGAAATAAGATGTAAGCCAGAAGGTACTGAAGAATGAGGAAATAGCTAATATAAGAATGTATGGCGGACTTTCAAAGTTTGCATTTACAGGAAATTAAATTTAGAACTACAAGAAAACGCCTGGTTGGAATACAATTAAATAAAAATAATTCACTAAAGGGGATAGACTAGGAATTATATCCAAAAGGATATTATCCAAATATAAATAGTTTTAAAGATAATTAATATTTTTCACCTTCATCACATCGGCCAAAAGTTAGCTAATAATCTTTTAAAATTTATTATAAATACATACCTAAACGGATTTAAATAAAACTTATATAGACTGAAAGCCTCATATGGGGAAAAGGAAATGATATATAGGAAGGAAGGAAGGAAGGAAGGATATAAGTGTGTAGTGAACAGAAGAAAAAAACAAGTACAGGAAAAGCACAGATCGCCTCAACTCGCCTCAAACCAGGAGATGAAACGAAAATCTTTTGGGATTTTAGGAGGTGCTTTCTCGGACCGGCGAGAGACTGAAATATAAGGACAGAGGGGCGCGTTGAAAATCACACACACCAAATCCAGAAGCCAGAGTGAGAAACTGGAAGACAGTATCTGCAAGAAAAGTTATTTTTTCACGCTGCATGCAGGGCAGATTAACTTCAACCAATACAGTCTCACCGTGAGCTTATAAATCCTAAGAGGGTATGTAAGTTTATTAAAGATATATGTTTGAATAATATCATTTTATTTCAGATGTTATTTACGATTTGATTGTATCAGACATGATAAAAAGGGAATGACGCTAACCAGAGATAACCTTCACCGGCATTGTCAGGAAGCATAACCATTAATTGGTTAGCCAAATATATCATGGCTAGTTCTTGCCTGGAAGCTTACGACATACCAGCAAGTACATAAGTGACTTGGCATCCATAAGTGGAAGGCAACGGTTATATCGTACCCATGTATCATAACATGTGATTTATTCATGTATTTTGTTATATTCTGCACAGTAGACATTATCTTATCATGCTATCTCTGTAACATAGACAACTAGATGGCAAGAGATAATGTGACAATCATTTTGTTGTAATTTCAGTGGAAGATAAATCCAAGACTTTTTCTATTAGTTATTTTAATTTGTAACTATAAATAATCATACATTTTACCATCTTCTAACACCCATTTCTCATTATAAGAATATATAGATGTATATAATAAATTATGAAATTGTACTCATTTGACTTGTTAAATTTTTAACTGTTAAATTTTGAGTTACCTTTTCAAATTTAATTATATTATCACATAGGGTTACGATAGCGAAAGTAGCAACGTATACTTCTGAAGCCTAAATCTATTGTCCAGCTCAGAGTATTCACAGCTGTAACTCACTTGTGATACCAGTGTACTTCTCGGGCACTGGAACTTCATACTTTCTGGAGAGAGATTCTACTTCTGCTCTACCACTAGTATCGTATTAGGAAAACCTTTCGCTACAGTTATGTTGAAGTTTTTTCTGTGACTGATGTTCTCATGTAACCTGAAGCGTTTCAAGTACATTCAAACCCCCCCCCCCCCCCCCCCCCCCCCCCCCCCCCCCCATGTGTTCGAGTTCCATTTGCATAAATTACATTCCATATTTTTTTACAGGAACTAATTTCAATTATACATGATTTGAGTATTCTAATTGGTAATCATATGCAAAATTTGATTTTTATTGTTTTCTAAATTATATAAAAATATTGCATAATTATTCAGTGGAATGAATGTTCTGATTTGTCATGTCTATTAAAGTGCACTGTAGCATAAATAAACAACTTTTGGAGGCAGAAATGTTTAGCATGAACAAGAAGGATAGCTGTTGACCGAGCAAAGTGGAGACAGTTTATTGGCATGATGGTCACTGACTGCTGCGTCAGTCAGTGGCCAAGGACCAAAGAAGAAGAAGAAATAGCATAAATACTAAGGAAGTTTGCACTGGCTTCCTAGCTCAGTGGTCCATAGTTTGATCCCCAGTTGAGGTGGGATTTTTTAGACCGCAAATAATCTCAAATTTTCAGCGTCTTCAGTAGATGACACAGAGAACAGCCAGTACATTCAGGGAACAGAAACATTTGTACACTGTCAATGTATCAAGTGCAATCATAACCAAAACAAATGTATTAACTTTTAAAATTTGTTTTAGTCACTTTTGATTTGCATAACCTTACATATTTATATTAATACTTAAAAACATGCTTAAATGATACCCTGCTTGAGCTTGGAACCTAACTCATCATTTCCTATAACTTCTTAAGCTCCATTCACGCGAATTTCATGTATGAGAGGTTTCCAAAGAACTGAGCACAAACGCACATCAGGGGTTGAGTGTATTATGTTGATTTAGTTCTCTTTGTGCTGGCACAGAGATTGCATTATTAAGTAGTTGAGTTGCGAAGTATACTACTCGTCAAAAGTCAAGGGCCACTTAGAAAAACCTTGGTTGAAACCATAAAACAAATCTGATATAAACGTAATTGGTATCAATCAAAACGGCATTTATTGAATAACAAATTGACATGTCACGTAAAGAAATGGAAACACACATTCAAACGCAATGAAGCTGTGAAGTGTGTCACCCACCTTTTCAAAAGTCACACAATAGATATTGGACAAATAGACATTTCACAATCGGGTATGACCACCGTTTGCAGCTGTAGCGAGATTTGTTAACACTTGCTTGGTTGTAGCGCGACACACGCCCACGCGACACCCACACACACAGCGCAGTAATAACACTCGGCGGATCTTGCTTTGAAGTTTGTAGACAGCGGAAATGTGAATTACGTTTAGCTGGAACGGTATTGCACGAATGAGGAAATAGCTATATAGGAATGTATGGCGAACTTTAAAAGTATGCATTTACTGAAAATTAAATTATTAACTACCGGAGAACGCCCGGTTGGAATAATATTTAAAAAAATATAACTCAACAAAGGAGATAGACTAGGAATTATATCCAAAAGGATATTATTCAAATATAAATAGTTTTAAAGATAATTAATATTTTTCACCTTCATCACATCGCCTAAAAGTTAGCTAATAATCTTTAAAAATTTATTACACTAACAAGCCTCAACGGATTTGGATAAAACATATGGAATGAAAGCCTCATATGGGGAAAAGGGAATGATACATAGGAAGGACGGAAGAATATAAGTGTGTAGTGAACAGAAGAGAAAAACAAGTACAGGAAAAACACAGAGTGCTTCAAATCGCCTCAATTCAGGAGATGAAACTAAAATCTTTTGGGGAATTTGGGAGGTGCTTTCTCGTACGGGCGAGAGACTGAAATATAAGGACAGAGGGGCGCGTTGAAAATCACACACACCAAATCCAGAAGCCAGAGTGAGAAACTGGAAGACAGCATCTGCAAGAAAAGTTCTATTTTCACGCTGCATGCAGGGCAGATTAAATTAAGCCAATACAGTCTCACCGTGAGCTTATTAATCCTAAGAGGGTTTTTATGATCAATGTTTATGATCATTCCTGATCGAGAAACTAAAGACTTGAAGAAGTTGATCCAGCTCACTGAAGCCTAGAGGTCAACCACTCTTCAACACCTTAGTCCCCCGTAGTTATAGGGCGGGCTGAAGGAAAGTCTTCCGTACTCCAGTGTGTCGGAGGAACCTCGAGCAGACGTGGCTAAAGTTGAGTTTATGTGTATCCATCCAACAAATCCTGTGAGCAGTTTCTAAAACGACTGTTTAATGATGACAACTAGATGGCAAGAGATAATGTGACAAAATTGTTTTATAAGTTCAGTGGAAGATAAATCCAAGACTTTTTAGCTTGTTTATTTGATTTGTAACAGTAAATAATCATACATTTTACCATCTTATAACAACCATTTCTCATTACAAGAATATATAGATGTACATAATAAATTGGATAATTGTACTCATTTGACTTGTTACATTTTTAACTGTTAAAATTTTGAGTTACCTTTTCAAATTTAATTATATTATCACATAGGGTTACGATAGCGAAAGTAGCAACTTATACTTCTGAAGCCTAAATCTATTGTCCAGCTCAGAGTATTCACAGCTGTAACTCACTTGTGATACCAGTGTACTTCTCGGGCACTGGAACTTCATACTTTCTGGAGAGAGATTCTACTTCTGCTCTACCACTATTATCATAATAGGAAAACCTTTCGCACCAGCAGCAAGGCATTCAAGACAGCGTAGACGCATCGAGTCCACAAGGGTCCGAAGAGTATCCTGAGGAACAGCTTGCCATTCCTGAAGCAGAAATGCAGTCAGCTGTGCAACATCCATTGGCAGGGGGTGATTTGTTGACAATCTACGACCAAGGACATCCCAGAGGTGCTCAATCGGAGAAAGGTCAGGTGAATGAGCTGGCCACGCCATCCTGATGATCCCATGTTGCTGAATAAACTCATTCACCACACGAGCTCGATGGGGTAGAGCGTTATCATCTTGGAGGATGGCATTACCACCTATGGCCTCCAGAGCAGGCTGAACAATTAGTCTCAAGATTTCGTTCTGGTATCTTGGGCCGGTCAAGTTGCCTTGGATGATGTAGAGTGGGGTCCTGTCGTGTCTGTAGAAGCCTCCCCAGACCATGGCAGAACCCCTACCATAACGATCCACTTCTCGAACCTGCCATCATTGAATGACACAGTGAAGCGAGATTCATCAGTGAAGAGAACTTGACTCCATTGTTGCCTTGTCCATCGGATGTGCTCGCTACACCAAGCAACACGGGCTCTGCGATGAGCAGGAGTAAGAGGGATTCTGGCTGCAGGACGTCGAGCAGCCAGTCCAAATTCATGTAAACGTCTGCGAATGGTGCTTTGACTGACATTAACGTTTAGTTTGTCTCAGCTGACATCTTAGAGTGGAACAAGTCACTGTTCGATGGCGCAGGGCTGACAACAAGAGGTACCGGTCATCATGTCTATTGGTGCATCTAGGGCGATCTGGCCGGTGGCGATTTTCCACACTTCCTGTGGCCTGAAATCTCTCCAAAATTCTTTGGATAGTAGAGTGTGACACTGCAAGCCGTCTAGCAACCTCACGGACAGATAAACCACTTTCAACCCACGCTATAGCCCTCATTCTTTGTAAGGTGTCAAGACTTCTTCTCGGTGGCATGGTTTTTGCAAGTGATGAAACTACACTAAGTCTGCTGATTTTAAAACAAATTAAGAGTGAACTCTGTTCACGAAAAGTCGCCATTGCACGTGGAATGTCAATCAGCACGATTACTTGACCTGTTTGGTTGTACGGAAGTTTGAAAAAACAGATTAAAAATGTGAATTTATGGTCAGCAAACCAAATTTCAAGTGATCACCATGGTTGTTGGTGAGTTGTTTGTATGCTCAATCTGCATAGAGGACTGTCAGAGGATGATATTGCACCCATTGTTACTAAAAACTTCCTTCATTTAATCATTCTATGCGCTTATATAAAAGTGTATTGAAAATAATAGGGTGGCCCTTGACTTTTGACGAGTAGTATAATATGATTGTGAATTGTTCATATGGAAATAAAATATAATGCATTACGTTGTAAAAATTTCTTGGTCATAATTTACTTACTTACTTACTTAGTCGTTCCTCTTCTACCGTGAGGTGTAGAGGTTTGGAAGAGAGAGCACCTAACTATCCTTTCGGCTGTCTTCCTCCTAACCTGGTTCCATTCTAGTCCTTGGTCCTTCAGAGATTGTCTAATGTTGTCATCCCAGCGGACTCTGGGGCATCCTGGATCTCTGCCTCTTAGTGTCCCATACTTGTCATATTAGCCGATCTTTTCCCATTCTGCAGACATGGCCAAACCATCTTATTTGGGACTATTCTAATTGAGTACAGTGGCTGGGTTGATGAGGCCTTGTTTAAGGAAGATTGAAGAGCATATTTGGAAAGCGTATACTGTTTTCCTATTGACACAATTATTGTTATAGAAATTTTTAATTGTACGAGGGGCGTTCAGAAAGTAATGCACCACATGGTTTTTCTCAACTAATAATGAAGATAGAAGCATGAAATTTTGCATACTTCAAATATGGTATGTGCCAATTGTGTGCACCAAATTGCACCGCAACCGGCCAAATAATACGGCTGTCCTAAACCGTTGAAATGGAGCGTGTTAGCAACTTGCGTTATAAACAACGAATTGTGATAGAATTTCTCGTTCCAGAAAAGGAAACTGTTGTGAATATTCACAAGCGTCTATGTGATGTGTATGGAAGTTTTTGTACAGTCAGTCGCTGGGTTCAGAGAATCAAAGAATCAGGAAGTGGAGATACGGAGCTGCTTGATCGGCCGCGCTGTGGACGTCCTGACACAGCCACCAACGCAGAAATGTTGAAATGCGCTGAGGGCATTATTCTTACTGATAGGCGAATCACTACTTAACAATTGGCCTTACAGCTGTCAGTCAGCATTGGTAGTGCAAATGCAGTTATAAAAACTCTCGGATTTTTTAAGGTTTGCGCAAGATGGGTTCCTTGAAGTCTCACAAATGACCACTGATTGCAAAGGAAAGCAATTTCTTCTGAATTGTTGGAGCGTTTCAATGCTGATGGAGAGAACTTTTTGGCTAAGATCGTTACAGGTGACGAAACCTGGGCACATCATTTTGAACCTGAGACAAAAAGACAGTCAATAGAGTGGCATAATCCGCAATCACCAAGAAGAAATAAATTCAAGACAATTCCTTCAGCTGGAAAGGTCATGATCACTGTCTTTTGGGACATTGAAGGCGTGATTCTTTTGGACGTTATGCCAAGAGGAGAGACAATCAATTCGCAAGCTTACATTAAGACATTGAAAAAACTAAATCAACGTTTTCGCAGAGTTCGGCTGTACAAGAATCCAGCAGACCTGCTTCTCCTTCACGACAATGCGCGCCCTCACACTAGTCTGGCAACACGGGAAGCAATCATCAATTTGGGTTGGACAGTACTACCCCATCCACCCTATGGTCCCGATTTGGCACCCACTGATTTTCAATAGGGTCCCGATTTGGCACCCACTGATTTTCAATTTATTTGGTCCACTTAAAGATGCAATCCGTGGGACAAGGTTTGAAGATGATGAAGGAGTGATTCATGCAGCAAAGAAATGGTTACATGATCAAGACAAAATCTGGTACGGGCTAGGAATACATACACTTGTTTCGCGCTGGCATAAAGCCGTACAAGTTGATGGGGATTATGTTGAATAATACCGATGTTTACATGACATATCCATGTATATTGTATATAAATTTCATGCTTTTTGAATAAACAGCTCCTGAGAAAAACGATGTGGTGCATTACTTTCTGAACGCCCCTCGTATTATTATATTGCACTCCGTAGCACCAGTAAGAATCCCAAAGTGTATGTAGGAATCACACATTCTATAAATGTTTTCGTCGCAGGTAGGCTTCTAATTTTTACATTTTGCCAGAACAATGGCCTTTTAGCCTACTCTTTACGATTTCCAACTGCCGTGGGTCATATTTTTTCACCCTTATCCGAGAAGGCTAGGTATCCAATCTCACTACCCAGGAGACCAGGGGGAAGTATTGCATCATTAGGACCACTGGTTCTGAAAAAAAATTCCCAGAAATTATACTCCCTCAACTGGGAATTGAACCCAGTACCTTTATAATTTGAGGTGGACTCCATACCTCTTAGCCACTCCGACCCATAAAAGACAGATATGATAAGGATAGCTACAATGGTAGTACTGATCATGAAAGAGACAATGATGAGATTATGATGATGATAAGTACAAACATGATGAGGGTAGCAGTAATGATAATGCTGATGATGAGATTATGATAAACATGAGGACAGTGGAATTCCCGGGGAACTGTAAGGAAACAAAGAAAGAAGATGAAAACTGTTTTAGGCATGTCATAAAAGTGACAAATATGAGGTTGTGCATGAGGCTGACAACCTCATCGTGTAAAACAAATTACCACAGAAACGAAAACCGCAAAAGCACATGAATGTTTTCATCCAGCCTCTACAAGAAGACCAGCTGCTGAAAGAAAGGGATGATGATGGTGGTTATGATATAAGAGAGCCACGGTAGCGCAGTGGTTAGTGCACTTGCTTCCTAGCTCGGTGGTCCATGGTTCAATCCCCCGTTGATAGAAATAAGAGTGCTGCTGATAATGACATTTTACATCTCAGCCCAAGGGGGGAGCAAAGAATAGTACCACTGTGCTCTACCACATATGTCATTGGTGCCAAATAAGGAAGGTTGGGCATGGGGTCAGCATTCCATCCTGTAGAAACAAGAAAAAAAAAAGAAAAAAACTAAGACAACATGGATAACCGAAGCAAATGATTTGAATAATTCAGCTCGTCCATCCCCGATCAAAGAAGATCTTATGTTAAGGAAGTTTATGAAAGGGATAAAGAATACATAGTCCGCTGGGAGGACAACATTAGACAATCTTTGAAGGACCGAGGACTAGAATGGTAGCTGGCAGGAGGAAGACAGCTGAGAGGATAGGATGGCGCACTCTCTTCCAAACCTCTACACCTCACGATAGAAGAGGAACGACTAAGTAAGTAAGTATAAAGAATACATGGAGACACCTAGAATGGATGGCACAGGCAGATGATTATGTTCCTTAGGAAGTTGAAGGGTAATCGTTCACCATTTTCCCTTTAACTCCCCGTGGAGCACAGTTACCACTGCCGCTGGTCCCTTTGCAGGAAGTATACCAAAGGACTCACATGCTCTTGCAGAAGTGGTTCCTGTAACTAATTGTTTTACAGGATGAGGGTGCCAGCCAAAGGAGGGTAATGAATGATTGAAATTAATGATGATGAAAGAGATAATAATCATGATTTTTATGAGATGATGATTGATAAAGTTAGCAGTGGTGATGAGGTGGTAAGAGTTAATGGTGATGATGATAAAGATGATGATAAAGATAATGGTTATGCTTTTGATTAAATCAACAAAGATGGTGACTGATTGAAATGATAATTACTTAGACAAAGACAGTAACAGAGATGGTGATGAAAAGAATAAAAAGAAGGATGATTATGAAAGAGGTAATGAAGGTAATTATAACAGAGTTGGTGGTAATGATTCAAGCAGTGTAATGATGATTATATAAATAGTGATAGCGTGGTTAAGATAATGTAAAAATTTAGCTTTTTCTTACAACTGTGCTGTTAATCATCACTGATGGATGCAACTTCTGTGGCCAAACAAATGTCTGACCACGGTCAAGTTTCATACATAAAGTGCAGGTTTTAATATCAATAAAATGTTGAAAGGAGCACCAGGAAAATAAGCAGCTGAGGACTGTCACCTCAGGGGCGCATTCCCATAGTCAGTTATGACTGAAGGGGCTATTATTATTAGATGACATAAGATCTCTAGACTGGGACACAAGAACAAATTAGAATGAGTAGACAAAAATGTTTTCATTTAGCAAGTAAACATTCAAGACAAGCATTTTAGTGATGGAGATAGTAGTAGGACTAACCCCCTTCAGTCGTAACTGACTATTTGAGTGCACCCCTGAGGTGATAGCCTTCAGCTGCTTTTTTTTTTTTTTTTTTTTTTTGCTTGGTATTTCTTTTGACGTGTTCTTTTTTCTTCTGTTTGTTGTGAGAGCTTCTTTTCACCCAGTCTGAGGTGGTGTTGTAGGGAGCAGCTTGGTGTGATCAGCGGCTTCATCCTCCCAGGTTGCTGGATTTATGCCTAGTGCCTTTATGTCTCTTTTGCACACATTTTTTAACGTCCGCTGCGGTTGCCCAACTGTTCTTTTACCATCTACCAGTTATCCATAGAAAATATCTTTGGGGATAAAACCATCTTCATTGCAGCAGATATAATAGAAAAGTCAAAAATTGATGACAGAGGAAATAACAGATATGATGACAGTATAATATTAGACAAAATTTCAGAGACGGGTGATTTTGAGATAACATACAGTATTAGTGATAATCAGATTTCGTTCATATTAGTTGTGCTCTTTTAAAATATAGGACGAACTACAGTGCATCCTGACACTGAAATTTACCCAAAAAAAATGTTTGAAATATCAATTTCTGCTCTCAAAAGAAATATTGTAAAATTATCTTCACACTATTCTCCAGAGAATTGTGTCGCTGTTGAATATCAGACTAATGATAGATGTTAACTGTTCATACTTTACAGAACTTAATACTTTATATTTTCTTACCCTGTAATGAGGCCATGCTACACCACTAGTAGATGGATTGCTAGGCAGGTTGATAGATAGAAAGGTAAGCTAATAAAAATAAAACATGTTAATGTGTAGTCGTAGTTAGAAGAGCAGTGTTGCTATAAAAAAAAGTCCCATAGCAGATACTGCCATAGGGGAGTGAAGTGTTAGAGACTTCACCATACTAGGTCCAGCATCGAGAGGTGGGGTGACCAGTTCCCTTTCTCGCTGCCTTTTGACTTCCCTAACTCAAAGAGTAGAGTCAGCTACCCATTTACAGCTGGGTAGACTGGAGCGTGTCGGTACCGTGATTCGAGCCCGGTACCTTTGCCATGAGAGACCAACGCTCTAACCACTCTGTCAGTCGGACACTATAGGGTGATTCAAAAGTCACTTCCTATTTTTAAATTGTTTCTTCTTCACATCTGTCATCTAGTTTATGTGAAACAAATAAAGAGAATTGAGTGCCATTTTATTCTGTAAAATGGTTTGTCACATTAACATTTACAGCTCAGCATGAGCTCTGAGCACCAGTGAGAATCCCAGTGTGTGTATATGGGAATCACACATTCTATAAATATTTTTGTGGTGAGTAGGTTTCTAATTTTTTAATTTTGCCAGGGCAGCGACCTTATGGCCTACTCTGTAGGATTTCCAACTGCCGTGGGATTTTTAACGTCTGCAACTTTTTACATGGGACCTCCTATTTTTTTCACCCTTATCTGAGAAGGCTAGGCATCCGATCTCGCTACCCAGGATACCAGGGGGGAGTATGACATCATTAGGACTACTGGTTCTGAAAAAAATTTATATAAATCATATTCCTTCTACTGGGAATTAAACTCGGTACCTTTAGAATTCAAGGCAGATGCCATACCACTTAGCCGCTCTGACACCCCTTCCCCCCCATCATGTGGGAGGGCCCACTTACTTACTTAGTCGTTCCCCTTCTACCGTGAGGTGTAGAGGTTTGAAAGAGAGAGCGCCAGACTATCCTATCGGCTGTCTTCCTCCTGGCCTGGTTTCATTCTAGTCCTCGTTCCTTCAAAGATTGTCTAATGTTGTCCTCCCAGCGGATTCTGGGGGTCTGGATCCCTGGCTCTTTGTTTCCCATGCCTGTCGTGGCAGCCGATCCTCTCCCATTCTGCAGACATGGCCAAACCATCTTAGTTGGGACTGTTCTACTTGGGTCTGCAGGGAGTGGGATTTTAGGCCTTTACGTATCGTCTGGTTGCGGACCATGTCTCTTCTTGTTACTTCAACCACCTTCCTCAGATACCTCATTTCTGAGGTTTGGATCTGGCTTTTGTGGGTTGTAGTCATTGCCCATGACTCGCATCCATATGTCAAGACTGGGACATAGGTGGAGCGGTATACAGCCATCTTCGTTTTCTTACCAACCTCTCTCTTGCTGAGTAATCCTCGATTTATGGCCTGAAAAAGTCTCCCAGCTGCTGCTTTTCGAGTGGCCAACTCTTCTTTGATGCCTCCCATTTGGTCTATAGTAGCTCCAAGGTATTTAAAGTGGTCGACCTGCTCCAGGACCTGTTCTCCCAGCTTAATCTGATGCCTTCTTTCTTCTCATGATATCACCATGGATTTGGTTTTAGAGCTGCTTATGACCATCCCTCTCTTCTCCAGCTCTTCCTTCCAGACTTGCAGGTTGGATTGGAGATGTGCCTCTCTTGGGGGGGGGGGGGGGCACACGTGATGTAAAATGTAAAAAAGATATGGAGGGATTTTATATACAATATAGAAACATTCATCAGACATTGGTTGAACAACACAGCAAATATGTTAGACAAGTTTTTACAACAGACAAAGTTTCTATGTTATTTGAGATGGTGCTAGAGCTTCAGTTTAACATTGCATTGTGTGTTGTTTAACATTGCATTGTGTGTTGCAGGCCTGTGAAGTGAGGCAACTCCTATTTACTATAAATTAGTTTTAAGAACAGAGCATTTTCTGACATAACGGTGAAGACAATTTGACAAGAGTAACTGCAATGGGAGCCAAATGGTTGGCGTTGTTGACAAGGAGGAGAGTAGGTTTTGTGTCATGATTATTAATGTCCTGCAGTTGTTTGTTTGGAATTAGGTATTAAATATAAGCTGATTTTGCCAATGTTCTTTGTCCTGTGTATGACACATTCCTAGAAGCAGGAGTGAAATCTTCATCAGTATCATCCCATCCTTACTCGTCAGCTCCCCAAGGAGCATAGGCTTTCAACACACTTTAACCAAGTCCCCCTGTCCTGTGCTAGCTTAAAGTCTTTTCACTTTCATTTTTGTTTTCAGTTCTCTTTATTTGTTTTTTGGTTTCCCTCTACCTCTCTTGCCCCGGGGAATCCCAAACAAAGACTGTCTTGTAATTTTATCAGTAGGTTTTCTCAGTGTGTATCCTATCCATTTCCAGCACCGTATTATCATCTTTTACTCCACTTGCCTGGTTCTTGTCATTAGTTCCACATTGGTGATCATGTCGTATCATTTAAATCCTTCTATTATACACAAGCACCCATTTACAAAAGTCTGTATCTTCTTGGTTCTTTTTGTTCTCCATGTTTCTGAGCCATACAATAGGACTGACATCCTATAGTCGTTAGTAAAATTGCGTCTGGGCTTCCTTCCTCCATATCCTGCACCATAGGTCTACAGATGCCTCATCAATGCCCCTGTCTGATGTTAAAAAGTCATGTGTTCTATCGGCTACCATGCCAAATATCAGAAACCAAGAGCCAAGGATCCAGACCTCCAGGATGATCCAGCGTTCACTGGGAGGACATTAGGCAATCTGTGAAGGACCGAGGACTATATTGGAACCAGGCCAGTAGGAAAACAGCTGATAGGATAACATGGTTCTATCTCTAGCAAACCTCTATACCCCAGAGTAGAAGAGGAATGACTAATTAATTAAGTCATGTGATCTACCTTTATTTCCCTGTTACTGCGTCTGTTAATCATTGCCTTTGGTGACAGTAAACATCCCTATTTTGCTTTGTAAGAAGCAATGGGCTACAACTGAAGTTGGCCCTCATATACCTCATGTGGTAGTTGTTTCTAATGCAGTTTGTTTTACATGATGAGATATCTAGCCTCATGTACAACCTACAACTTCATCTTAGTCACCTCTTACATCAGGTCTAGTGGAAACTGTTGTGAAATCCCAACAGTTGACGATTGACACATCTCACAGGATGGACGTACAGATTTATATAACATGGATTCAATGAATAAACCAGGCCAGAATGATCCAAGGTTTAATGCACAAGATAAAATACAACAGAGTGCAATGTATACATATCAATTCAGGTTTCATTTTCTGACATTCCACGTTATTGCCCTTGTCATTCGTAATACCCATAATTCTTTTGTCCTTTTCACTTTTTGCTACTTATAAAATGGGGAGCCATCACTGCAGCTGAACCCCTTGCAGTAAGCCTGCATCTGTGTGTGTGTGTTTTTTTTTTCGTGTTCTCATTCTGCTCATTATAGTTTTATTTGTTTAATTCTTGTTAACTCTTTAGCTATTTATTAGGCTTAATCAGTAAGCAGTGTCCAGATTGTTTAGAGTGCTTTCCTCTCACTGCAAAGATACTGGGTTCCAGGTTCAAAAACAGGAAAAAGAATTAAAGAAGAAAATAAAAACACTTTTAAAAACTTTATATATCTCTTTTGGCTTGTCACAGCTAATACAACACTGCCATTATAAATCCTGAATATAGCTAAACCATTAAACATACCGCTGTGGATAACTGAATACTTACCTTCACGCAATGTATGGTATGAAAGTAGTGAGACAGTACCTGTTAATAATCTAAATAGTAATATAACAATAAATACTATAAGAATAATAATAATGGAAAGTATTTTTGGCTCAATAGTATAGTATTTATTAGCACTAGACAAGAATTGAGATTACTCAGCATTTTAATCTTGGACAAAGTATTCTAATATAACATACACTTTGTCTAGGTTTAACAGTCTTACTACAACAACAGTTCTATTACTTTTACTCTGGATCAGACAAAATTACCACCCAGGGTACACTTTCCTGCATGAAACATTTTTCCCACTTTAGCCACACACTTTCCATAGCAATCCCAGCACTTTCCAACATGTAGTGCTCTTTTTTACTGAAAAATCTGAAAGGATACCTGCATTGACTTTTGTCACAAACAGACTTTTGCTCTGTTTCTGAATCATAATGCTGGGCTCATGATTTATAAGCGCAATGTTTTGGAGAGAAAAAATCCACACGCCAATGTTTCTGCTGCATTAAAAAATCTTCATGGCTTCTGGATAGTGTTATCATTATAGAAGAAAAAAACATTAATAGAACTTGTAAACAGTACTAAGGCAGCAAGTTGTGGAGATAAAATTTTCTACACTAATCAGCATGGTAACGGAAGAAGAGGAAGAAGTGTGGTGAAAAATAACATTTGGATATACAAAAAAAAAAATAATGGAAGAAAGTAACCTGAATTTAAATTAATGAAAATGTTATGACAACGGTAAAAGATATTTTTTTTAGCTCTTAAAAAAAAAGTGCTGTGGTAATAAAGTTAAAGATGCTGAAACAGGAATGTGTGCAAAGACTTTAAATGATCATGCATGTGGTATCACCATCATTTTCCTTTTCTCTCCTTATGGAGCATGGAGCCACCACTGCTGCTAGTTCCCCCCTCACATGAAGCCTGCACCAAGCATCCACATGATCTTACAGCAGTGATTTCTGTGGCAATGTGATTTACATGATGAAGTTGCCAGCCCCATGTACAACTTCGTATTGGCTGTCTTGTATGGCATGCCTGAGGGTGCAATAGTTCTATTTTTGTGTCTTCAGAGACACCTAGGAACTATGTGGGGTGCATGTGGTATGCAACTTTACAAAATAATTAATAAATATATCTTCAGTTTATAAAAAAGAACGCATTAGGCATTTTTAAGACACCAAATTGCAGAACACCTGGGCACCATTCTGCTTCTATGTGGAACAGTGTGAAACATTCTGAAATTATTTTAATTGATCCTTTAGAAAAAGCTGTTTTAGTGCGGTGTTCTAGTCTGACATACTATTCCTTTCGTAATTCCTGACAAGCAATTCTCTGTGTAGTTCCATTGAAGTCTCAGAGAGACAAAGAAAATACAGGACTACTGCTACATCCTGTTCAGTCTAAAGAAGACAGAGGTCATGACACTCATTGTAGGCAGTCCAGAACCCATAACAATAAGGAACCAGAAGCTGGAACAGACGGACACATTTACATACCTAGGATGCATGGTAATACCAGATGGCGGAACAAGCAAAGACATCAAGAACAGAATGAATAAAGCGAGAACAACCTTTGCTAATCTCAACAACAGCACAAACACCAAATTAAGATTATATGAGAGCTGTGTACTTTCTATGCTTCTCTATGGTGTGGAATGGTGGAGAGTAACAGAAAAGGAAATGTCGAAACTGTCCTCCTTGCACACAATCTGCCTAAGGAAAATTCTCTGAATCTTTTGGCCGAATACTATCACTAACCAAGAACTACTTACTCGGAGTAACCAAGAGGACATGCACACCATCATAGCTGGCAGACGCTGGAGTTGGGTTGGCCATGTCCTCAGAAGAGACCCTGATGCCATCACAAGAACAGCTATACTGTGGACCCTCAAAGGAAAGCGAAAGACAGGCCGACCAAAAACAACTTGGTGGAGAACTGTGGAGGTAGAGATGCAAAGAATGAACCAGAGCTGGGGCACTGTACGAAGGATGGCTGCCGAATGAACAAAGTGGAAGCAGTTTGTTGCTGCCCTACAAGACGCCCTAAGGCGTGATGGCCACTGACTGCTTTGACAGTTGGCGGCTAAGGATCAAAGAAGAAGAAGAAGAAGCTACATCATGTATATTGTAAAAGGCAACTAACAAGAGGATGTACATGGGGCTGGCAAACTCAGTGTGTGTCATACAAAAACCAACACTTCCAGAGCATAATACAAGCTTTGTTGCTGGCTTCCTGTAAGGAGACCAGATGCAGTGGTCGTTCCATGTTTCATAAGGAGCAAAAAGGGAAATAATCCTGATGATGAAACAGTTCCATTCTCTTTGTCCAGACACTGATGAAGGATTTAGGAGATAAAATGTTATAGTTGTCGTAAAACACTTGTTTCTAGCTCCTTGAAATCTAGTATATGCTGTCAATGTGGTTGGGAATTAAGCACCATGCCAGTGAAAGGCAGGACTTCCTAATTAGAAAAGTATATTAACTTTCTCAATGTCAGGGGACAACAATAATTTCATACACAAAAGTTCTGAGTAAAGTTGACAAGATCTGCAATGTTAAATCATTTCCATGAATGACCATTTACTGAATAGAACAATTTCAAATGCAAGTACAAGTTTACGCATCCCAGTACTAATAACAACTTGGAAGGTAATAAAACCCCTTGATTAGGGGCTAAAAAAAATATTTAAAAGCAAAACATTTAAAAGGTCAGTACTTTACAAAATACTGCTAAATGATATTGCCATATATAATTGGCATAAAAACACAATTGTCAATCTGTGAAAATTAAATATCTTAAAGGGGGAAGACTTATTTGTGTCAAATAATAGTGCCACTTGTATAGTCACAACAAAAAGGATTTTAAATTGTTTGCTGATCATATCTAAAATATCAGATCTCAGAAACCATATTAGCTCTTTTCTATATGTTTATATTTAAGAAACTATATTAGTTCTATTCTAAGACAGTTTTCAGATTTAAGAAACTATACCAAATCTATTAAGTGAAAAAGTTGCGCCCAATATATGTTGTGATACTATCATTTAATGCAACAGGAAGATGGTGGCGATGGATAGGACACACATTGAGGAAACCTGCTGATAGCATTACAAGGCAGTCCATGTTCTGGAATCCCCAGGGTAAGAGAGGCAGGGGCAGACAAAAAACACATGGAGAAGAGAACTGGAGACAGAAGTGAAAATGATGATGAAGACCTAGAAAGAACTTGAGCTGATGTCACATGACAGGACAGACTTGGCATGTGACAGGAGGACTTGGCATGTGACAGGAGGACTTGGCATGTGTTTGTTGAAGTCCACTGACAGGACGGACTTGGCATGTGTTTGTTGAAGTCCACTGACAGGACGGACTTGGCATGTGTTTGTTGAAGTCCACTGACAGGAGGACTTGGCATGTGTTTGTTGAAGTCTTGGACTACTTGAGGAGCTAAAGGGTATTAATTGATTGATTCATCATTTAATGCATGAATGGTGGTTGAAAATAGTAGAGCTAACTTAAGCAAGTTTATTCAAGATGTTCGTAATGTAACTTTCTAATCTTCGTAACTTTTTAATCTCCTGCTTTTCATTCCCAAAGGAGTACTATCGCTGGTTCCCTTGCAGAAGTCCTACACCAAAGCACTTCATGTGTATCTTGCAGTGATGGTTTCTTTAGTAATATATTTTAGATATTCAAATAGCTTGGCCAAATGTAAATCTTAATAAAAGAATATTTGAACTGTCATTTTATTCACCACATACGTTTGGGCAGTATTAACATGTGACACAAAAGTACATGTAAACATATAAAACTCAGCTTTACTGAATCACAAACAATAATATATTATTTTGGTCAGCCATTAAGGTGTACCTTAGGGCAAATTGATTACTTGTTCCTCCTAGTTCCCTTGAAGCATAGGATTTTGATCTTGAGTCACTTTTTTAAGCTCCCTACACATGAATGTAGCACAAATGTATACAACTGATTCAGTTTTGTTTCTGCGATTTTGTAAAACAAATCCTTGAATTTAAAAAAAAAATTATTTTACCACTCATAGTTTTCCTGCAGTGACCACCTCCATTCTCATCAATGTGAACATAAAGGACTTGTTTCATATATTCTGTTTCAACAATACTTTCCTTTGGGATACAAAATAAAGTAACAGATACACCAACTGAGCCTTTGTAAGGTAATACAGTGTGTAAGCAGACATACCACAACATTTATATACAGTCCAATCAAATGTGGCAAACAGTGTCACATGATGCAGGATGAAATATCACAATTTCATGTAGCTTATGGCTGCTTGAGTTTCTGGTGTCAGCAAGTTTCCTGGTTGGTGCATAAGGTCAACAATGTATTTCTTGGGTGGAAATTTTGGCGCTATAGGCTAAAAAAAAAATTAAGAAAACATACAGGAGATTTTAAAAACAAAAATATGAATGTATGACCAGAAAAGAAACAAAATACATACACTCATTTTGTTAAAGAAAGTTTTATTTTTTATTTTTTTGCTGAAAATTTCTGAGAAGATGCTGGCAATAGATAGGATACACACTGAGGATACCTGGTAATAGTAATTCAAGGTAGTCCTTGTTCAAGAATTCCCAGGGTAAGAAAGGTAGAGGAAGACTAAAGAAAACATGCAGAAGAGAGGTGGAAACACGTCAGTCATTCAATTATTCAATCATTCAATCATTACTGTTGGCATATATGCTTGTTATATCTCACTTCCTCAGTCTCATCTCCCTCCCACTTTACTCATCTGTGTCTCCGTGTATTCTCCATCCTTCCCTTCTGCTAAAGTGTCTCTTCTCCATATGCTTCTTGACCTTTTACCTGTCCTCATCATACTCATTATTATTCTCCTTTTATGCTCCTTAAGGGGCATGGGACCAGCACTGCATTTGGCCCCCTTGCCGGAAGCCTGCGACAATGAACCTCGTGTACTCTTTCAGTAGTTTCTATATCATCTTACTTGGCTCAAAGTATTATATAGGGCGATGTAAAATTAAGAGTAAATTTAATATTAACTTACATATCTCAATATTTCACATCCCCAATGCCACACCCCCCAAACCTTCTTTTTTATGACTTAATAAATATATGAAGAATTTAGGATAAAGAACAGAAAAAACCCACACCTACATACAATTGAAAATTTTCATATAAAATAATTCGCCAGAAGGGATAATACGGTCGCAGGAATTTGGTTGCGGCAAAATTAAAGAAGAAAACACAAGTAGTAGTGTAAGGGATATGACCATAAGTATCATTGAGACAGAACGTGTCAGAGTTATCGAATAGTAGGGGAACTCACTTAGGTAGTCAAACAGAAGATCAGTAGTCACGTGGAACACATAAAGACAGGGAACCATCGAGAATGTATGACATAGCACACTAGAACCTTAGAATTTTCCACAAGTGGTCTATAACAGGATGCAAGGCCATGAGGCAGACTCTCTCTCCCATTCATAGCTTGCTTAGCAAGATGTAGCCTAATTCGATGTAGTAGGTTCATTGACAGTCAATGTATGTGGCTCTATCAAAAGCCATGGTCTGGGGTAACCAGATGATGACTGACAACAAACACAGAAACTAGGAACGAGAAGCACGTATCACTTGAATATGCCACTGAGAATCCAGTTTGTATCATGACTACAACAGACCATCTACGGGTTATGTAGTGTTTAATACATGACATTGTAAGAGACCAAGCAACGTGCCTCGAGTTTTGTGAACTGTTAAATTTGACAAAGTGACTTTTTCATAAGCGGAAGATGATAGTGTAGGCTAGTGACTTTCAGTGAATTAATGAAGTGAATGCAAAATTGTTAAATGAATGTATCACAGTCATGGTAAAAGCAATAATCCTTGGGGGTAGACCAGCACCTTTATAACCAGATAGATAAATATGAAGAATGCAGAGATCAGAAATAGACTACAAAGTAAACTAACATTTAATTATTCTACGACCTGAACATAAGGAGGAAGAAATTGTATTTATTGAGATGTGCAGAATGAAAGTGTGGATCTTTTGTAAAACTGGCAGGAAGATGTGCCCTGCATCTACTGAATTCACCTATAAATATGGCATTGGTTTTTTTTAATTAAAGCATCAAAAACTGTGGTCTCCAGCAAATTTATTTCACAAGTCAAGGCATTCTTTATTTATGAAAATACAGTCTATATGAAAGTCAGCACAAGCAAGAAAGAACTACGCAGAGGGATGAATGAACTAGGGTCCACTACGATCATGGGACAGCTAGACTATTCATTGTGACCACCCGGTCACAATACCATAAGCAAATAGCAGCAATTAAACATCTAAACATTACGTATCCTTATTATAACGAATCAAAAGTTTAACAGGAAATTTTTCTTCATTAATTAAAGAAATCAGTTTAAAACAGGCAAATATTATACAATGAAATATGTAGCTTTCCCATACGACTCAAGAGTGCCCCCTACTCTCAACCTACCCCAAAAAAAGAACACTAAATTTATCCCGGACATTGCTGCAATAAATAGACTTGCATACATCCAAACGAAGCTGCAACACGTGAAAACATGTTCAAGTTAAGCTATTCAGAAAAATACACAAAAACAAAGATGTGAAAGAAAAACAGCAATCAATCTCAACAAACCTCTAGCAAAGTTTAGGGTGGAGGATGTAAATCTACAACCGTAAGGCAAAGTCACATTGTAGACATGAGCAAAGTCAAATGATATAAACGTCTTCTCGATGCTGGACATAGCATAGTGAAGTCTCAAACACTTCACTCACCTACGGCAGTATTTGCTATAAGACTACCTTTATTTTATACATAAATTTATTTCAGAACTGTAGCTAAGGGGCTTGCAGTATCTCATTCTGTCATGAGGGAGTAGTCTGATATCATGAGGCAGTAGTCTGCTGTCATTAAGAAAGTAGTCTGATGTCATGAGACAGTAGTCTGCTGTCATGAGGCAGTAGTCTGCTGTCATTCGCAGAGGTTATGAATAACAAAATATAGTCAGCCCATAATGACCAAACCCCACAACAGGATTGTTACATCCAGAAGTGGTCACACAAGAAAGAATGTGCTCCACCTGCTAATGTCATCAGACTGTGCTTTCAAGATGCCATCAATAATATTGTGAGTGAACAGACTGTTTGAAAACATGTGCATGGTGTAAATGTGTATGCTCATAACCCAGCCATCTGATCACAACTAAATGCATCCAATGGAATAGCCTATTTGACATGAAGCATTCAGTACATGTACTGGAGACATAAACAGTGGATAGAGATGTTTAGCACCATCATCTCATTTTTTTTCACTTCTTATGCAGCCGCCATTGCAGATGGCCCCTTTGAGAAATCTTTCGACAAAGTATAAACTCTAGCAGCGGTAGTTTCTGTAGCATATTGTTTTATATGATGAGGTTGCCAGCCACATGCGCTACCTTACGTTAGTCGACTCTTACAGCATGGTTGAGGCAGCCATTGTACTATTCTTTCTTATTGTTATTGTTGAACAGAATCGACATTATTCCACTCTGGGTAAACCCATAGGTGCTCAGTCTCCCTCAGTATATGACAAAGAGTGTGAATGCTAACTGTTCCTTTAGTTCGCTGGTTGTATACACGATGGATGCTTCCTCTCATAAGTCCATCTCTGCTAGCTTTACGTTTGATGCCAAATTTTAACAGTCTTAACTTTGATGATTCATCTATTGCAGTGTCATTCTCTAACAGGCGATCATTAATTGTTCTCAGTATCTCTTCCTTATCTATATCTTTCTTTAAAAATGTGCAAGTAATTTCTCTTGAGTTCTATAAAAATGTGAGTACTTCTGACCAGTTTATTCCACAATTTATTGGCATATTCCTAAATTATACCAGTCTGCTCAAACCTAAACTCAATCTGTATGTAATATCCACTTTGAAGGTAAGTTTAAATACTCGTATAATAAGTTTATTGTGGTGACTTAGTGTCACTGTTTATAAAAGGATGAAAAGGCCCTTGAGTATAAGAGTGAGATCCATCTTTGTTTCATAGATCTGGAAAAGGCATTTGATAGGGTCCCCTGGAGCAAACTTTGGGACTGTTTGGCAAGGAAGAACATTCCAGCACCGCTGATTCATGCTATACAGAGCTTCTACAGGTCTTGCAGAAATTATGTGAGGACAGCAAACCATAAGTCAGAAGACCACCACTGGTGATATCCTGCCTGTCACCTTATCTTTTCATACTCCTCATGGACGATGTCATCAAGGCATGTAAGGAGAGAACAAGAAAGTATTCAGGGGGTACTGGAAGATGAGACAGGTCTGTATTTCAGAGCTGGCATTTGCTGATGATGTTGCCCTGATTGCTAAATCAGAGGCACACCTCCAATCAAACCTGCAAGTCTGGAAGGAAGAGCTGGAGAAGAGATGGATGGTCATAAGCAGCTCTAAAACGAAATCCATTGTGATATCACAAAAAGAAAGAAGACATCAGATTAAGCTGGGAGAACAGGTCCTGGAGCAGGTCGATCACTTTAAATACCTTGGAGCTATTATAGACAGAAAGGGAGGCATCAAAGAAGAGATGGCCACTCGAAAAGCTACAGCTGGGAGACTTTTTCAGGCCATAAATCGAGGATTCCTCAGCAAGAGAGAGGTTCGTAAGAAAACAAAGATGGCTGTATACCGCTCCATCTATGTCCCAGTCTTGACATATGGATGCGAGTCATGGGCAATGACTACAACCCACAAAAGCCAGATCCAAACCTCAGAAATGAGGTATCTGAGGAAGGTGGTTGAAGTAACAAGAAGAGACATGGTCCGCAACCAGGCGATACATCAAGGCCTAAAATCCCACCCCCTGCAGACCCAAGTAGAACAGTCCCAACTAAGATGGTTTGACCATGTCTGCAGAATGGGAGAAGATCGGCTACCACGACAAGCATGGGAAACAAAGAGCCAGGGATCCAGACCCCCAGGACGACCCAGAGTCCACTGGGAGGACAACATTAGACCATCTCTGAAGGACCGAGGGCTAAAATGGAACAAGGCCAGTAGGAAGACAGCCGATAGAATATTATGGCACTCTCTTTTCCAAGCCTGTACACATCACGGTAGAAGGGGAACAACTAACTAAGTAAGTAAGACTTAATGTCAAATTAGGACGATTTCATCTGACTCTACCCAAAATATTACCTAAACTAAATGATGTTTAGAGTAAAATAAAACTATATCACACTTGAACTGATGTCTGAGTCATATCATTTTTTAATATTGCTGCCTAGGTTTATATTTTTATCATTTAAGTGGTTTGATTTGCACTAAACATTACTTGCAGAATTATATATATTAAAAATTTCTGAAATTGAGACCATAATGAAAACATGTTTTTTGCTCTTCAAAATGTAGTGTCTCATAAACATGTAAAATTTACAACAACAAAAAAACAAACACATAAACAAGTTAGCCCAGTGAGACGTGAAACTCAAAAACACTTTCGTGTGAAAAGTAAGTAAAACATGAAACTAAAATATTTTAGTGTGAAAAATAAGTGAACCGTGAAACTCAAACACATTTTAGTGCAATGAAGTAATACCTTATGACCTGATGCTAGTGATATTAAGTTTGGTGGATAGTAATCAAAGCCTGCATCACTCTATAGTCAAAACATTAAAAAGTTATCATAAGTCTCATTGCTAAAGGCACATCATTATAATGGCATTTTAATAAGTATGATGTTAAAATGATACAATAAAATCACCTCATATATAAATGGTGATTTATAGGAATATAATTACATCGCAAACTGTCACATTATAAAAAAAGTAAAATTTTTTTTTTTAATTTTAGGCCCTTGTCTTCACCTCTGCCTATGAGGTTCAATTTTACAAGACACACTGTAAATTGTTATATTTATACTGGCAAGATGTGACAAAAGTTTGCTATTTACCCCAAAAAAATATTATATGAAATGTCTTTAAAATGAACTTCAACAAACAAAATGTCGAAATATTTTTTTTTAAAAGAAAGAAAAAAAGAAAACCTCAGACTGATTAATTATATTTCATGGAGTCTCCAAGAAGATAAAGAAAGAACAAGCCCATTCTAGAGACACAGAAAGAATAGTCCATTCAGGAGACATAAAAAGAATAGGTGCACAAAGGAGACAGAAAGAATGGACCAATTAAGGAGACATTTAAAGAAAAGGCCCACTGAGTAGACATTAAAAAGAATAGCCCATTGAGGACACATAGAATATGGAGTTAAGTGTCTACTTTTCAACTGTTCCATACCAAAGTTCTCTCTTTCTACCTCTCTCTCAACTCCTTATGGACCATAGGTCTTTAATAATATCTCCGGCAGTTTCCATAAAAAAGAACAGAATCGACAATTTGTATGTTTTCAAAAGCACTGTTCTGTTCAGACATCTATTCATTTATCTAAAAAGGTTTATAGTTCATCACTCACACAACCTTTTGTTATGACCAACTTACATCTGCAGAATTATCTGGGAGCAGAATTTCATTCCATCCTCTGTTGTACTCCCCTCGAGTGAGAGAGGAAGGGAGAGCAATACGGTCAGCCAGCACCTGTATGTATAATACCATAAGAATCTTAAATACCATTGTATATGAATATTCATATCTGCTTCGTCATGACAGACAGGGCCAGACTTACAGCATTAGTGCCAGGGGTGAATGGATCAATATGCACCACCTCCCACTTTTTCCCCACACTTCTAGCCATGAAAGTTAATTAAACTATACTAGAAAATTAAGCCACTGACTACTTTGACGGTCGGCGGCTAAGGATCAAAGAAAGAAGAAAATTAAGTAGGATTCACAAATAAAATTCCAGATCAGTTTATGATATATATTGCTTACACAACTAAAAACATGATAACAACTACAAACAAAATGTTAAAAATTAACAAATTTAACACACTTGTGTTTGTAGTGTTTTCTTATAAAAGATATACTTTGCGTGCTTTAACTTAAAGTTAAAACCTTAATAAAAAATTATAATTTTTCTAGCCCGCTTCCATCACCACCTTGCCCAACATGCTCAGGGCAATCGCCCCATTAGCTCTGCCCTAGGGCTGGCCTTGGTCTCAGACTCTCATTTATTTTCTTTGTCATTATCACAGACTGCCACATGCTTAGTCATTGTCACAGACTGTCATTTGTTTTGTCATTGTTACAGACTGTTATTTGCTGTGTCAATATTGCAGTTGATAATTTGCTTTGTCAAAGTCACAGGACAGTCATTTGCTTTGTCATTGTCACAGACTAAATTTGCTTTGTCATTGTCACAGACTGTAAATTTGCTTTGTCATTGTCACAGGCTGTAAATTTGCTTTGTCACTGTCACAGGCGGTCATTTGCTTTGTCACTGTCACAGACTGTAAATTTCCCATGTCACAGTCTACTACTTAGTTGTTCCTCTTCTACCATGAGGTGTAGAGGTCATGTCACAGTCACAGACTGTAAAGTTGCTTTGTCACTGTCACAGACTAAATTTGCTTTGTCACTGTCACAGGCTGTCATTTGCTTTGTCACTGTCACAGACTGTAAACTTGTTTTGTCACTGTCACAGATTAAATTTGCTTTACCATTGTTACAGACTGCCATCTACCTTGTCATTGTCACAGACTGTCATTTTCCTTGTCATTGTCACAGACTGCCATTTGCTTTGTCATTGTCACAGACTGCCATTTGCATTGTCATTGTCACAGACTGTCATTTGCCTTGTCACAGATGGCCATCTGCTTTGTCATTGTCACAGACTGTCATTTGCCTGACAATGACAAAGCAGATGGCCATTTGCCTTGTCACTGTCACGGACTGCCATTTGCCTTCTGAATTTTGCTGTTTTAAGCATTCAAAACAAATATTTTTTTGACAATGAAAGATATTAAT